>CM076580.1:1550643819-1551157799 GCA_034641835.2 Pinus albicaulis | reverse complement strand
CATCGGATGATGAATGGAATCGCTAGGAAATGGAGGAAAACCACCCTCCGCCCAAAGGCGGTGCGATGGAAATAGCATGGTTTGGAATAGTGCATGGCGGGGTCCACAGGGCGGATGAGCTCTGCACCGTCGATCTGACAGGCAAATGAACGGTGGAGATGCGGCAAGGGAGATTAGCACCTTTTGGGCAAGCGGGTGGTTCCGGCGCTGGGTTACATAGAGGGGAAAGGCACGGGGCTTACGGAGAAGGGGTTGAGGCCTATTATAAGGTCAGAAGTGGGTTTTTAACCCATTTTTAATGAAAACATTTATGATTTTTGGCCCATTTCCAAAGTGTTTTAAGGCCAACGAGGAGTAACGATAGAGGATGGAGGTAAATTGGGAAAACAAAAGGGAAAAGAGGAACTTTGACGAGAAGAAGGGGAAAAGAGAGGGAAAAAAGGGGATATTTTGCAGAGGGTGCGAGGGTAAATGGGCGTTTGGGGAAGGAACCGAGCGGAGGGGACTTGTATAAGGAAAAGCACGAGCGAGACCTCAAGGATGATGTGTCTTCGGGGGAGAATGCATTCATGAAGGGTCTCCAAAATGATATAAAGAACTTGGCATCGAAATTTCATAGGGGGCTAACGATTCGTAATTCAATTGGCCAAGAATCCTAAATTTCATGATAGAACGAAGCATATAAACACTAAATATTATTTGATTTGACATCGTGTAGAGGCTAAAAGAATTCATTTGACACATTTTCCTACTTCAAAACAAGTTGCAGATATCATTACAAAGCATTAGGACGTGAGAAGTTTGAAACATTTATATATTTACTTGGCATGTCAGATATCCCTTCAGATTAATCGGGGGGCAAGTGTTGAGATTCAACAAGATGATGAGCTTAGTGAAAAGAGTCACCTTCACTAAGTGGGCCCGCAGGCTATTTTTGGCACAAGTCTATTTTTAGACTATGTCTATTTTTAGACATGGTGATCATATTTCAGAAGTTACAAGATGCTATTTGTGGATGGTTGATAAAGTTGGAACAATAGATGAAATTCTATTTTTATAATATTGGGCGAAGTCTATTTATAGATCATCGATCTAAAAATAGAAGTGTCAATTATTATTAGCTCTTAATAATAATCAGACAATAAACATCAACTTATTCTCTTGGAGCACTTAATTTCAGTGTACAGATTTTGAAAATCAGTGGGCTGAGGGAATTATGCAATTCCAGAGGGAAACTGGCGGTTCATGCATGGAGGACTCAATTAGAACTCAAGTGGAAAATTTATGACAGAGTTGGAAGAGTAGTTCATGGAGTTTTATTCAGTTTAACTCAGTTAGACTCAGTTGAGCTAGCTGTATCTAGTCTAACTTAATGATACACTAGTGAGAGTGGTGTGAATTAATTAGTTAATTAATTCCAAAATAATAACTCATTAATCAACTGAACAATACAACAGTTAACTACAGTGCATGGCAGTTCCAGTGGAGACCCAGTTGAGAGATAGGTGAAAGGGAAAGATGGACTATCTGTTGTGACTATAGTGATGCATTGATTGCATCACACACACATTGGAGTTTCCAATGAGGATTGCGCAGTCAAGGAAAGAGTAATTTGAATTCATTCAGAGCTATTCTTCAGCAGGGATTGCGCAGTGGAGGCAGGCTAGCAGGGGGCAAAGATCCATGCATGGATTTGCAGATTTTTCTTGATTAGTGTGTGACAATTGTATTGTACTGAGAGATTGATGTACTAAGCTTTGTATGATATTGTTACATGATCTCCATGATACATAATATATGATAGTTGGGGTTTTCAGCTTTAGGCTTTCTCGCTAAACAACTGTGTTATGTGCGATTGTTTTTATTTATGCTTCACATGTGTGTGAAATTAATTTTCTGCAAAAGATTAACAGTGGAATGATTCTATATTTTGCAAGAAGTTAAATATTGTGAGATCAGGGGAATCTGGATGTATACATGCTTAGTGTATACTAATTTATACATGGTATCAGAGCATTGTTAGTTCTTCAAGAGTGCAATTGTGAAGAATTGGTGAGTTTGTGCCGATGGACAATTCGAATTTGCTACAGAAGATTCTTGGTGCAGAAGTTGAGTATACATTGAAATGGCTTTCAATGGGTTGTGATTGGAGTATTCCCTTGATGGGAGCTCGAATTAAATAGCCTGGAAGGACAGGATGGAGGCAATGCTGGAGAATAATGGACTGAAGGAGTTCATCGATAGTGATGTTCCTAAGCTGGGATCTAGCGATGCTGCATTACTTGACACATGGAAAAAGAAGACAACAAAGACAAGAAGAATTCTGTTGGAAGGTGTGAAGGACCATATTGTGTCCAGCCTTCACGGGAAAGCCACTCCATTCTTAATGTGGAAGGCTTTGATAGATTTTTTCCAAAGTAGAAGTGACCAGAGGAAGTTTGCGCTTAAAGACAAGCTCAGAAAAATAAAAATGGAGAAGGGTGACAGTATTCCAAAATACCTCATGAAGTTTGTCCACTACAAGGATGAACTAGGAAGTGTGGGGATATACATTAAGCATGCATATCTCTTAGATTCCCCTGATCTCACAATATTTTACTTCTTACAAAATACATAATCATTCCACTGTTAATATTTTGCGTAAAATTAATTGCAAACACATGTGAAGCATAAAAACAATCGCACATAACATAGTTGTTTAACGGGAAAGCTTGAACCTAAAAACCCCAACTATCATATATTATGTATCATGGAGATCATGTAACAATCTCATACAAATATTAGTACATCAAGCTCTCAGTACAATACAATCTTCACACACTAACAAGATGAAATCTGCAAATCCATGCACTGATTTTTGCCCTCTTGATGGCCTGCCTCTACTGCGCAATCCCTGCTGAAGAATAGCTCTGAATGAATTCGAATTACACTTTCCTTGACTGCGCAATCCTCATTGGCAACTCCAATGTGTGTGTGGTGCAACCAATGCATCACGATAGTCACAACGGATAGTCCATGCCCCTTCGCCTATCTCTCCACTAGGTCTCCACTAGAACTCACATGCACTGTAGTTAACTGATGTATTTGTTCAGTTGATTAATGATTTATTATTTGTGAATTAATTAACTAATTATTTCACTCCACTCTCACTAGTGTACCATTCAGTTAGACTAGATACAACTATCTCAACTGCGTTTAACTCACTTTAACTGAGTTAAACTGAATACAACTCCATGAACTACTCTTCCAACTCTGTCACAACTTTTCCACTTCAGTTCTAACCCAGCCCTCCATGCATGAACCACCAATAAACCCTAGGAATTGTGTAATTCCTTCAGCCCACTGATTTGCCAAATCTGTTCACTGAAATTAAGTGCTCCAAGATAATAAGTTATTAAGAGCTAATAATAATCGACATGCATCTATTTTTAGATCAGCGATTTATAAATAGACTTCACCTAATATTCTAAAAATATAATTTCACCTATTTTTCCAACTTGACCAACCATCCACAAATAGCATCTTGCAACTTCTGAAATATGATCACCATGTCTAAAAATAGACTTGCCCCAAAAATAGCCCGCGGGCCCAGCTAGTGAAGGCGACTCTTTTCACTAAGCTCATCATCTTGTTGAATCTCAACAATAGAAACGTATTCTATCCCTCCTTTGAATCAACCTATAGGAAAAAAGATAGGATTCCATTGTGATAACTAGGGATTCAATTACAACCCTAAGTAATGAGATGGAATGTGAATGATTGAGTCATTCCATTATGCTCATGGATTGTGCATGAACCAAGTTATTTAGGTCAATGTGAATGGTCACGAGAGTTGGAAAATTTTCCTGCATAATTGCATCTTATGTAGGAACCCACTATGTAAATATTATTGTAAAATTCTTAATTTTCTAAAATTTGTTGTTAATGTTGACTAAAATCCAAATCTAGTGCACCTTTGTGCCTCAAAGTACCTGGAAGGCTTGTAAAATATTAACCATCAAATTTCTTTAGAGAGTTACCAACTTCATCGTTTAATAACCTATATTTTGGTCTCATCTTGTGTAATATACGAACAAGTATTTGTTAGAAACTACTTGGTTCACTATGAAGTATTATTATTATTTTTTATATAAAATTAGGGAATCACTTTATTAGTCACACGCATAGATGGAAGTCATGTAATAATTTGAAAAAATAATTTTGGCTAAGACATTGGAAAAGCCTATCATGGACCAATATAGGAGTAGGTCATTGTTAACATCTTCCACAAATTGGGGATGTTTTCCATTGCCACATGGTGAAATAATGGACATGCAATTTTTCCATTAGAGAAATTTTCAAGTCTAAAATAGGCCTCCTAAGAAATAGTATAAAATAATAGTGGAAATAAGAAAATAAGATTAGATTACCTCATAAAGTTTTGGAGGGAAAAGAATAAAAAACTACATTTGTAGCTCGTATTTTCAACTTTTATCTCCCTATGATTTTAATCAAATTTCGAGTGGGAGAACTCGTTGGATGCATAATTTAATTTTGCATCGAAAGATTACCTATGTTACATACTTTCGATGGACCCTTATACACGAAAAATGTGGAATACATGAAAAAAGTGATCACAATCATAATTTTTCATGTTGTAGGGTCCATCGAAAGTATGTAACATGGGTACTCCTTGAATTAAAAATTAAATTCTGCATCCAATGAGTCCTCTTGCTCAAAATTGAGTAAAATTGTAGGTAGATAAGTTGAAAAAGTGTGTGTGTGTGTGTGTGTGTGTGTGTGTGTATATTTACCTTTTTACTCCAAAAATAGTGAATCATCCCCCTGTGGTTGACATAATCATATCGAATCGTATTGGTTCTTATAAATTTTATTTTTTTGTATATTTTTGTTTGAGGCCAATTTTTTAACTAAAAATTTCTCTAATTCTAAAAGATCCAAGAAATATAAACCAAATGATAGGCATCATTGGTTTTACCCTAAGCTACATTTTAACTCTAAGTTAAACAAATTTTTCAAGGGCGAACTCTAAGAAATACATCCATTTTAGCTCAAACCGAGGTGGAAGTGTTTTATTGAGCCCTAGAAAATGATGTTTACTTCGTACATGATTTTGAGTGGCTTTCCACTTGGCCAAAACTTGAGGAACCTTGGAGTTAATTAACTTAGGTTAAATTTCAATTAGAAATATGAAATAATTAAATATATGTTCTTTCTTTGTTCCTCTATTAAGTTATAGAAGGAATGGACCTCAAAATTATTTTGTAATCTATCCCATGTATCCACACCCTAGTATTGTACTCTCCTCAATGATAAGTTCCCATACCAAGTGTAATTTCCTACAAGTTATTAGCTTGTTATAATAGATATGTTATTTCTTATATCGAATAATACAAAGTTGATGCAATTTTAATAATACTCAATTTAATAATTCCTAGATGGAGTTGTGATCTATGTTGAAATTCAATTACACATTTGTGCGTAATATGGAAATGTAGACCTTTAGATTGTGTATTTTATGCAATTCTAAGGATACTAATGGTGGATTCATGCATAGTGAGTTAGGTTACCTGGGATTTTCACTCCCCCAATGGGTGGTATTTCTCACATATATTTGGTAGAATGGATGGTTAGGGAACACAAAGAATTTTTAAGATAAAATGGAGGGCATCATAGTTGGTCACCTCCTCCTTGACCCACGATGATAAGGTCTATATGCTTAATCGAACCATGTTAATGAAGGAAATTACATAATTAGTAAAATGATGATGGATAGGGCCCTTCTCCCTGTATTAAAGAGCCACTTGTTAATGTCTTAGGCCTAGACCCAAATGACCATTACCGTGCTTTAGATATGGGATGTATTATTGTTTCCTAGCCTTAATGACTATCTTTATTGTGACTAACTAGCCACTAGATTTAGTCTCTTTCATTTTCTCTTTATCCTTTAATAATATATATATATATATATATATAATTTTGGAGTTATAAATCTCCAAGGCTTGAAAATCATATATTTGATCTAACTATATTCTCTGTGTTAGGTTTTCCTTACAATGGCTACTCATAAAATATACTTTATCATTTATTAATAAAGTTTAAATTAATTGTTTATATATATAAATATAATTTCATTTCATTATGAGAAATATATTTGTATTTACTCTCAATTATTTATATTTATATTTATATTTGCTCTCAATTATTTTTAAATGATCAATTGTAATATATTTAGTGAAATCTCTTAACACTTGAACATGATATGTTTTGATATCTTTAAATATATACTATTTATTATATTTTTCATCATACAAATTGTATAAAAATATTTTTATATAATGAAAAACATATTTATATTTATTTTTAAGGTTATAATTGATTTTTAAAATCAATTGAACTATTTTTTATGTTTATGGTATTGTCACTGGTATTTAGAAATGTTAATTGATGGCTCCATCTCGATAGCCAATGCCTTCGATATTTTGAAAGTAATCTTGATACATCGGAGACTTCTTGCATGAAACGTGACATAATCAACTCCATTATAAAATCTCTAACTAATATTCACACGAGGGTCTCTAACTTATATTCACGCGAGGGTCTTGAGTGTGCAAGTGTTCACTTTTCCTAATTAGTATTGTTTAAGCTTGATTTATTCTCCCTTTTCCACCCAAAAAAGATTCTCTTAACTGAACTAAAAAAACCTATATTCATACCTCTCATCATAAACGATCCTATAATTTGAATTAGAAACTATTAATCAGGTATTGGAAGATCTACCCCATCCCGAAGTGGTTTCTAGTGAGTTACCATATTAAAGGTCACTAGTGTATAGGTTTGATAAATATGGGTTTCTTCAATTGTAGTTTGAAAGTGTTTTATCGCAATTTCTTTTTGGTTTCTAGTGAGTTACCATATTAAAGGTCACTAGTGTATTGGTTTGATAAAGTTGAGTTTCTTCAATTATAGTTTGAAAGTGTTTTCTCGCAATCTCTAAGCCCTAAGCCCTTGTTTTTATTGTTTCAAATAGAGTATAGAGAATGGTTTATGTATTGTGTGTCTAGAAATGGAAAATAGGTAAATAAAATCATTCAATTCTTCAATTGTAGTAACCTTGGTCACTATTAGGGATAGAAAATGGTAGCAATAAACATGTCATTGCATCATGGTTATGTTTATAGGATCATGGTTATGTTTATAGAGGACTAATTGCATTGCATCATGGTTATGTTTATAAAATCATGGTTATGTTTATAGAGGACTAATAGCCTTTTAAAATGTAATGTTAATTTTTTAAATTTATTATTATTATGATTATTAATAACAAAATATAATTTTATTGGTTATATTTTAAAGAATAAGATAATTTAATTATTATTTTTTTAAATGTTAATTGTTATTATTATATGGTGAAAAAGTATTATTAATTTTATGATGTTAGTTATTTGAAATAAAATTATAAAATTATAAGTGTTTTTTTTTTCTATAAGTTTGCCAGGACTATATCTTCATCATGTCTAATACATCATCTCGATCGGGGTGGGGAATTGAACCAATGACTTCACATCATGAAGGGCCTTAAAAGAGCACTCGATCATTGTCTATCGAAGACCCGTGAAAAATTATGAGTGATTTAAACAAATATTTATATAAAATTATTAATTAAATATTTTATTTAATGATGATGATGATGAAGAAGAAGATGGTGAATATGATTATTTATTATTATAAAAACAGAGAGAGTAAAGAGATATTGCAAATAAAACACAAAACCATATTATTTTTATTCATCTCACAAAGTTTACATATATATGAATATAAATCCTGACTTCCAGAAATCGAGATCCTAAGAAAGTGGATCTATGACTAAGACATGACACAACTACAACTCATATACATAGGAAACAACAAATCCTAGATTGACACCTTGACACTCATAATGACAACTTGTAAATCACATGACACACATGGAAGCACTAATTCCAATACTCTCCCTTAATTCTTACATGTAACACACATTACAACAACAATATAAATCATTTCACATTTTTTTAATATGGTGATTACTCGCACTCACATCCACTTTGAAATCTCCCGGTTTCCACTCTTTTCTTCACCACACTTTTGAGCTTCCCACTTGATGTAGCGTCCCCTAATAATAATAATAATAATAAATAAAATAATATAATATTAAATATAAGTAAGTAAATAATAAACAATAAAAAAAAGATAATAATGGTAAATAAATAGTAAAAAATAAATAAGAGATAATAATTATAAAAAAAGAAGAAGATAACAATAGTAAATAAACAATAAATAATGAGGAGAATATAATAATAATAAAATAAATAAAATAGTAAATAATAAACTGGAGATATATATATATATGTGTGTGTGTGTGTGTGAAAAAAATAAGAAAAAATTAAATTAAGAGAAATATTAAATTAAGTAAAACTTTAAAAAAAAAGAGGTTGCATCTTAACATATCGAATGTGTGCTTACGGGTCCCTTTTCATTTTTTGGTCTATTTAATGGACAATGGGGAGGATGAGATTCATTGATTCATTCATCCATTCTTTTGGGAGAAAAATGTTGCGAGACAACGGATTCACTAGCAGTAGTACGTTGATTGAGGGCTCGGGGGTGGTCAGTTGTAGAAAAATTATGTGCAACTGAGCCTATGATTAGGTGGAGAGTCATCCCCAGAATCTTTGTTGAGGTTAGCAGAATTCAAAGAGCACTCAACTCTGAAATCACAAGTTAGGAATAACATCACTATAGGTAAGTTGTCTCTACTCACATTTTTCGAAATTCTATGCTAATTAGTTGAATAGTTGTGTGTTGATTATAAATCGCATAATTGATCTAATTAGTTGTATATTTAAATTGTGGGTTGTTACATATGTTATCAAAGCCAAGTTTCAACTATGTGTGACCTCTAGGTAAAAGTTTGAAGAAAAACTTAATTAGATTTATCCATAATTTTGTTGTGGTGAAATTAAGATCAACCCAATTTCAAGTTTTGACAATTGCCCTTCCATAACAATAATATTTGAGAGTGTAAGCTTCTGTGATCCATATCATATTAAAATAAATCTTCCAGGAAATCACATGAGAAATTTTAGAACCGACGCATTTCGAACTACTCACTGTAGTTCATCATCAGGATACTGAAGACTGGCTGATCCGACTATCGAATTTATATCTTACAGAGAAAAGCAACGAACAAAACCTAAGGAAAAATATATATAGATGTTAAAAAAGTCAAAAAATAAAATAAATAAATAAAATAAAACTAAAACTAAAAATAAAAATCCCATAAAGTAATAAAATAAAATAAAGACCTTGTCAAAAAAAAAAAAAAATAAATAAATAAATAAAAATAAATAAATAAATAATAATAATCAAACTTAAAACTATCGAAATAGCCAAAATCATACAAATAAAGACCAAGTCGAAAATGAAAATAAATAAATAAAAATAAAACTCTTACCCTAAAGTAATAATAAAATAAAGACCATGTCAAATATAAATGAATAAAAAAACGAACAAAATAGCCAAAATCATAAAAATAAAGACTAAGTAAAAAAAATAAATAAATAAGTAAATAAATTAAATTAAATTAAATAAATAAATAAATAAAAATAAAAATAAGAATAAGAATAAAGAATAAATAAACTATAAATCTAAATATATATAACTATAAATATCTATAATAAAAAAGATTAAATAAAACAATAATACTATCTAAAAAGAAATTATAATAAAATTAAGTCAGCAATAGAACTAATAAATCAAGAAAAAACATAGGTAAACAACAAGAGAGGAAAAACACAAGAGGAAGAATCTCTACTAGGAGCAAAGAGATGGAATCCAACAACTGCTAATTTTCCACCCATCATCCCTATTCAACGTATGGAGCCTCTTCTCAATCTCAATAGCCTCTCTAAATTTATGATGATGGAAATGCTCAACCCTAGCAATGAATCTGGATTCTTCCACACAAATGTGATGCTTTGTCTTCTCTGCATGCTCAACTAGAGCTGATGACTTCGTTCTACCATGCCTAATATCAACAGAATGCTCTTGAATTCTCTTATTAATCGACCGACCTGTTTCTCCAATGTAGGGAATCCCACAGGAGCACGGGATCAAATAAACACCTTTCACGCTTTTGGGGTCCAATGGGTCTTTAACCGATTTAAGGGAACCATGAATGGTGTTCAAAGGTTTAAAAGAGGAAGAGATCTTATGCTTCCTTAAAATCCGAGCAATCTTGTCCTTGTCGGGGAAATCCCACAGGAGCACGGATTTTAAGGAAGGTAAAGATATCTTCCTCTTTTAAACCTTTGAACACCATTTGTGGTTCCCTTAAATCGGTTAAAGACCCGTTGGACCCCAAAAGCGTGAAAGGTGTTTATTTGATCCCGTGCTCCTGTGGGATTCCCTACATTGGAGAAACATGTCGGTCGATTAATAAGAGAATTCAAGAGCATTCTGTTGATATTAGGCATGGTAGAACGAAGTCATCAGCTCTAGCTGATCATGCAGAGAAGACAAAGCATCAAATTTGTGTGGAAGACTCTAGATTCATTGCTAGGGTTGAGCATTTCCATCATCATAAATTTAGGGAGGCTATTAAGATTGAGAAGAGGCCCCATACGTTGAATAGGGATGACGGGTGGAAAGTTAGCAGTTGCTCGAATTTTAAGGAATCATAATATATCTTCCTCTTTTAAACCTTTGAACACCATTCGTGGTTCCCTTAAATCAGTTAAAGACCCGTTGGACCCCAAAAGCGTGAAAGGTATTTATTTGATCCCTTGCTCCTGTGGGATTCCCTACATTGGAGAAACAGGTCGGTCGACTAATAGGAGAATTCAAGAGCATTCTGTGGATATTAGGCATGGTAGACCGAAGTCATCAGCTCTAGCTGAGCATGTAGTGAAGACAAAGCATCACATTTGTGTGGAAGACTACAGAGTCATTGCTAGGGTTGAGCATTTCCATCATCGTAAATTTAGGGAGGCTATTGAGATTGAGAAGAGGCCCCATACGTTGAATAGGGATGACGAGTGGAAATTTAGCTGTTGTTGGATTCCATCTCTTTTCTCCTAGTAGAGATTCTTCCTCTTGTGTTTTTCCTCTCTTATTGTTTACCTATGTTTTTGCTTGATTTATTAGTTCTATTGCTGACTTAATTTTATTATAATTTCTTTTTAGATAGTATTATTGTTTTATTTATTTATTTTTAATTATAGATATATATAGTTATATATGTTTAGATTTATAGTTTATTTATTTTTATTTTTATTTTTATTTATTTATTTATTTTATTTACTTATTTTTTATTTTTTTTTATTTTTATTTTACTTAGTCTTTATTTTTATGATTTTGGCTATTTTGCTAATTATTTTATTCATTTATATTTGACATGGTCTTTATTTTATTATTACTTTAGGGTGAGAGTTTTATTTTTATTTATTTATTTTCATTTTTGACTTGGTCTTTATTTGTATGATTTTGGCTATTTCGATGGTTTTAAGTTTGATTATTATTATTTATTTATTTTATTTCATTTTATTTTTATTTTTATTTTTTTTTAACAGGATCTTTATTTTATTTTATTACTTTATGGGATTTTTATTTTTATTTTTAGTTTAATTTAATTAATTTATTTTATTTTTTGACCGTTTTTAACATCTATATTTTTTTTCCTTAGGTTTTGACCATTTCTTTTCTCTACAAGATATAAATTTGATAGTCGGATCAGCCAGCCTTCAGTATCCTGATGATGAACTACAGTTAGTAATTCAAAACGCGTCGGTTTTAAAATTTCTCATGTGATTTCCCAGAAGATTTATTTTAACAATAATATTACTGGTTATATTTGCTAATATTTCTTTAAAAGAAAAATAGATCCAATGTCTATGTTAATACCAACTCTCTAATTATTGACCAATCATATGAATTATATATAGTTAATTCAATAAATCTTCCAAAATTTTATAATATACATAAAAGCTTACAACTATCATCACATATCAATAATTTACAACAAAACAAATTTAAGTTTTATTTAAAAAAACGTAATTGAAAATTTTGTCCTTTAAAATTTTGCTGCATAATCTTATTGTTTTTTTCAACTTCACTCTCTCAGACTCACTTACCTACCATTTTCACATATTTTTAATAATTTCCATGCATTTAGTTGTGATATAAATTTTGCTATGTTTTGATCGGGCTTAATTATATACGGGTCCACAATTTTTTTTTTCTAGCTATGAAAGTCCTTTCCTTTATTCCATTTTATTCTATTTCTTTATATAATGTAATTGTCTCCAATAAATAAATAAATTTATAGTATGGAATAATGGAAAAAAAGGAATTGTTGTGGGCTTCTTCATTAAATTCATCCAAACATTTTTTTGACCAAGAATACTTACTTTTCTTTAAATAAGTCTTCCTTATTTCACTTAAAGCTGGTGAATTGTGCATGCAATAAGTGTAATAGTAACTCAAAATGTTTTTCTCTTTCTTGAAAAGGATCTTTGACTACTACTCAGAATGATCGATAACTTAAACATGGAATTAGATGTCTAGATAAACATATTTGTGGGTTTGTTTGTGTGTGGATGACATGAAAATTGTTAATGTTTGGTTACTGTAGGTTTCGAGTTCAAAACTGTCAAAATTAGTTTTCCTTCGAGATTACTTTTTATCAATATCTGGAAACTTAAATTTGAAACCCTCATTTAAAGTATATGCATGAGGGTTTTTTGGAATTATCAGTGTGGATGTAGAGGTAGATACCACAAAAAGTGTCCATGATTTGGTAATAAATATTGCTTTGGAAAACAAAGAAAGAAAGAATTTAGTTATGTTAACTGTTCAATAACCCCATGGGATTCAAATTGTTGTAACCCTTATGCATAATTTCCCTCACCTTAAACGTTGGAGTTTGGAAGCTTCAAACTGAGAAAATCATCTATTTTATGTATGAAACATTGCAAGTCTTTAAAATTCCATAACCCTAGATAAGTTGACAACTATGTTATTTATGGTTATTTTTTAAGAATTATAATTTTTTTATTGTTTTTTTAATTATTCTAATCATTCCAAGGTTATGTTTCTTTCATTCACGGGTTATGGTTATTTTTTAAGATATATCATACCATGTTGTCTCCGAAGGCTCGCTTCTTAAAATCCAAAGCTTCAAGGAGTCACCCTTGAGATAACATTAAAATTTTAAGTCCCCGGGGTGCATCCAATAGTCATCATGTAGCTTCTACTTTCCTTGTTAATATCACAGACCTCCTAATGAAAAAAAAATAATCTCTTTTAGGAAACTCAGTATCGTAGTTATTTGATCTCGAACGTGGACGTTATTAGTTGTGTAAAATTCATAAGTTATACACTTCCTATACATTGGAAGAAATTGGTTCAAGGAATTACGTTGATTGGAATTTTTAGTTACAAACGGGTTCCCATCGAATAAAAGAATATGAAATGAAAATTATAAGTTAGAAAATGCCAGAGAAGGTTTCAAGAAAACCCCAAGATGGCAAACGTGAAAGAAGTTTTTAAAAAGCGTATTTCATAGTTCTGAATAAAAACGTTAAATGGAAACCAGGCGCCAGTTAAAACTCAGAATTGGAAAATTTTGACATTGAAAATGCATATTGGCTACCAAAATATTGAAGCATATATTGCATGAAAAGTGTTTGACAAAAGGTATGAATGGATTTTCTTTCAATTTGGCTATTGAGTCGTGGTATTGAAGGAGGACAAACTCCCAATACTTATTTTCAACCCTTCAACCCAGATAATTCAGGGCATCCTATGCTCACAAGAATAAATTTTAGAACGTTGGTCCTCACTTAGTTAGCAAGCATAATAATGATATACTGTTGGAATAGAACAAAATTGAGTAGCGGTTATGAGCTCTTTTCTGAAAACCATTTTCTTTACTTTTTTGGCATAATAGAAAAATACATTTACAATTTTGAGCACATGAACAATACATTTAGGAATTTTAAATACCCAACTGCAACTCTTACAACAATGAGTCTTATCACTTTTCTTGCCACAGATTACATGGAGTTTCTCCACTAAAGTTCTTTCATTGTGGGCAAAAGTTTCAGTAGCTCTGACACAATTTTTGTACCATAAAGGGTTTTGCTAACTATTTTTTTGGTCATTAATCTAATAGCGCCTCCTGTAAGAGGTTGACAAGCCATTGTGGTTGTAAGTAAATTAATTCGTTGTATTTAAGTTACTTATCTATTAGTCTTGCATTAAAGAGTAGTAAACCCAAAATTATGTGCCAATCTAAATAAAATCTATAAGTTAAATTGTTGACTTAACATAAGGTGACAATGTTGGGTTAAAGCATTGACATGACCGACTAAGTGAGCAATTCCCTCACTAATAATGCATTTTCCACATTAGTGAATATACATTCCCTTCTAAATAAAAGATGAAATAGTTGGGCTAAGGAATCATTGAGTTCAAATTCCGAGTCACATAGATGATCATATTTCAATTAGAGCTTGCTCATTTTTTTTATCAAAGGAAAACCAATCGTTGAATATAAAGTGTTGTTCATCATGATGAGCTCCACACCGGGTCGATTTCCCAAACAATCCACAAAAAACCCGTTGGTAAAATTATTTCGAGTTTTCCTTCATATGTTTTATTTTATTATATTCATTGTGGAAAAGAGTTCATTGACCAAAATTTTTAAGAACCTTTTAGGAAATGTTATTTTGTTACATAGGTATGTAAAGTGAAAATCAAGAAAATAGTTTACTTAAGAAATTGAAATTTGAAAAGTGAAAATAAAAAAATAATTGTTTATTTTATGTTTATATTATATTATCATAATTATGTAAAGCATTAACTGAATAAGTGTGAGTAATGTGGGAATATGTACAAATGGGAAATTAATATCTTATATTGAAGTTGAATATGTGGTTTTTAATTGGTCAAAGGTATAAATATTTTATTAAAAGGTATACATATATTAGGCTTTTGTTGTGTAAAAAGAATATATAATAGAATGAAAGTGGACTTTGTTGAGGTAAGTTATTTGCTAATACATTATATATATATATATATAATGTACTTACATGATTATTTTCTAATGGTGACATAGATTCATTATTTTCTTTGTTTCACGCCTTGGTATCTAGTTTTGTACATATTCTTGTACATTGGTTTTCAGATTTCCTCTTTATTTAATCATCGAATTAAGAGACTTGAAGCTCTATTTTCTTCTTTTTGGCCTTTAGTATACCCTTCTCCTCCCTCGGAGTGGATCACTTAGGGGAATCTAGTCCTTTCCCTTTGTTCCCATTCTGATCTCGCTGCTTTCATTGGTTGTTTAGTTGTTTAGCTGAGACTCTTCTCCTCTTTTTTTTCCCATTATTATACTTCATTCTATTTCTTCATTTTCCTTCTCCTCTTGCTTCATTTTGAAACTTCTTGCAAAGTGACCATATTCATGGAAAAATTTGCATTTAAAAGAAATCTTATCATAGTCAACCTCTTGAATATGGGTCTATCGATCTATATTTAGGGTTTTACTATACCCTTATAAAAATATACCTCCATGCATATACTTCCACAAGAGAAGATACCCTCTAGTTCCTTAGCTCAATCAATGTATTTCCCAAATGCATTGTAAATATTTCTAAAAATAATATCATTCAAGCAGTGTAGGGAAAAAAATTGAAGTTTTACCCAAAGAGGGGCGATAGATGGAACATCACTTTCAAGGTTAAAATATAGGCTCCATCGATCTAGATATAACCCTTGGCCCCCTCGTGAAGCAATTCCCACTTCGAAATATCAAGTCTTGATCATCCTTGTTCTTGAAAAAGAAGGTAAAAAAAAACCTTTTTTCTGTAGAAATCCAAAGTAACAGAACACTTGATCATGGGTTTCCAAGTTTTTTCAACCCACAACCTCACATAACCTGAGGAATGCTAGATCCCCATGAATTAGCCTATTAATCCACACTCAAGGAGTTACAAGGTTCGTGCTCTTCATTGTCTTGCAAAACCTCTACCTTTGGAATTTCTTCTAGCTTCTTCCTAAAACAAGAAGAATTTTCCTTCTGGTACTATGGCCCATTTACAACCAATGAGTTAAAATCATTGTTATCTGAAGCATGGGATACGAGCAGAGACAGAGATCTGCCTAATCTAGCCATCTAACTACCCAAAAAAACATTGTACCCACTGCAAATCTTATTAGGTCTTTAATATATCCATTAGAAATAGTTCACCTTCCAAGAAATACTATAAAACTGAGATATGTTGAGGGAAGTCATTTTTCATATTCCTCTTTCTAGTAAAGAGAGAGAGAGAGGAATATTGGGATAAATTTAATATTCTATCTAGGGGTTAATGCTCATTTTCTAGTACATTAGTTTGTTTTATCTATTTCTTCATTGCATGAAAATTTCTCTTTAAGTTTTGTTACAATAGTAATTTTAAAGTGATCTATGTTTTAAAAAATGAACTCCCATTTAGCCTCAAATGATTCAGGCAAGAATCAATATTATTATGACACTCTAAACTTCAAGCCCTTAGTAAATTTTATTTAAATTCAAAGTGGTCCTATGGTTTTTTTTCTTTATGGTTAATTATTATATGTTTGTACATTAAATATGTAATCATAGTGTTACCTTTAATGGGTGTAAGCCCAATATCTAAGAGGATGATTGGATATGATATATTTCTTTCAATTTTAGGATTTTAAATTGTGAAATGTTTTTGGATTTTCCTCCACTTTTTCTCTCATTAAGGCAACCCAAGCTTAAAAACTATATATGATATGTAGAATCTCAAATCAATCAAAAATAACTTTCTACTTTTCCTAAATCCATATATATGTCGTTTTTCAATCTTCCACAAGAAAAAAATAGGATTTCCATCTTCCATTAATTCGTTTCAAACCAATGTAGTTCCAATTGAGTTGGTTATGAAGGTCCATTCCAAGATACTTGCTCTAATTAACTTTCGCTAATCTTTTTTTCATATGCAAATTTTTCTTGGATTTGATGATTAGAACCTTACTCTTTTAATATTCACTTACATATCAAAGCTAAATCATAAACCTAAGGGTTTTTAGTCACTTGTCATATCATAGAGGCTCCTTGAAAAACAAACAATATCATTAATGTAAATAAAAAATAAGAGTCATGATTATTATTCTAATTAAAATAGTGTCAACTCAAATCACTTTTTCTAACCATGTCTTTAACGATCAAAAATCAAAATCAAAAAATAAAAAAAACTAAGAAATATCTTACTTAACCCCTACTTTCTCATAAAGCTTTACAACTACAACCCACAACTCAAAATCAAATCAACATTACTAATTTCTTGTATAAATTATTTATAAAACAATTTTTTTTAAAAATCAATCAAATAATATAGAGTGATTTTATTACTTTCACATACTGACAATTATCTTAAAAGAAACTAAATAATCATTAATCAAATGTTAACTTCTTTAAATCAATGTCTTTTAAAAAAAATCATAATTTTTTAATTATAAATTAATTCTTTTTGCCAAAAGCAACTTGATACCACTGGAATACAGGACACAAACAATACTTTTTAATTACCAATTATTTATTTTATAATTTTAACTTTAAAAATAATTAAAAATTAAATAAAAATATTTATTTAAATTAATGAGCTATACTAATTAAAAAAATATAATAATAATAACTATCTTCTATTTATTTATTTATTTTATATTGTGTCCTTTCTCCAAATGACCTCAACAACTTATTTGAAACAATTTAATTATATTCCATATTTTTTTCCTTTAATAATACGTCCATTCTCCAAATTACCTCAACATATTGTTTGAGGCCATATAATTATATATCTTAAAGATTCTCTCCCTCCCTCCCTCCCCCTCCCTCCCTCCCCCTCATATTAAGGTATTCACTTGTTCATATTCCATGATTTTTTTCATTTTAAAAGAAATTCAACCAAAAGACTCCATATGTGCTAGGGAAATCCATTCCTCGTGTCCATAAAAGGGAACTTTTCATGTGATTTTGTTAAAAGGGATCTTTTCCAATCCTCGTGTCCATAAAAAGCATAAGTGATTTATTTGAACGTTTCTTCTTGGTTTGATGGCTTCCATAAAGAACAAAGCACAGATGTGATTTATTTGAACATTTCTTCTCTTATTAGTTTGTACGGTAGATTTCTTCAAAAACAACTTTTTGAAATGGAGATATGTTTGTCTTTTGATTCATCTATAATTATTACTTCTTTAATAATTATAAATTATTTTTATTATTTTTATTAATTTAAAAATTAATATATTAAATGAATGCTATAAGCTTACTATATCTATATGCACAATGTACTAAATTACAAGTAGTACTGCTTGATGATAACTCTCAATTAAGAAAAACATGGGTTATCATAATACCAACTTAAGAAAAGCATGGGTCATCATAACACTAAGTTTTAATTGAAAAATACTAAAATAATTTATATAATTTAAATATAAATTTATTAAAAATATAATTTTTAATTTTTAATATTAAATATTAAAAAAATAAAAATAAAAAATATATATGGTTTATTAGGTTAGTTTGAGTAGTTGAGACTAATGGTGTTAATGCTACTTATTTCTATTCAAATCTCAATAGACTATAGTGATAAATACAATTTATAGTGATATAGATGATAATGTGTTATAATTACCAAATTCTTTTTCTATTAAAAGGAAAAGAAGAAAAATCAATTTAAATTCACTTTTTAATTATGCTTATAAATATGTCTATTTTGGAATAGGGCTTTTAGAATTTTAATTTAATCATAAATAATTATTTGGTGGATAGTAGAGATTTAATCTCTATATAATATGCTAAAATATTCATAGTATTATTCAAAAATCAAATATTGAGGTTTATTTCAAAAGTAGTTATGCATTTTTTCCCCTTTTAATTAAATTTACAAATTAAAATAATGTCATATGAACAAATATCATATGAAATGAGTTATGGTTTTTTGGGCATATGGTTTTGATAAACCATGGTATTGCCCCATGATATTATAACAAAACCTAACATTTTTTTTCAACATATATGTTAAAATTATATATTAATTATTTTTATCATTAACAATAACAACAACAACAAAAATAATAAATAAAGTTATAATTCACCTTTCCCTTTTTTTAGTTTTAGAAATTGATGAAGTAAATGTTTTAATGTTTATTATCCAAAAACTTTGAATTGTGTTACAAAACAAATGACTGAAACATGCTTACAGGAATAATAAAAATGAGTGGGCGAGGGCACTGGTAGTGTATCCCTAAGAAGATATGTGACGAATACATGCCTCTCCACTGTGTCACAATGAGGCTCGCAAACCTATTTATTGTTGAGAAACAATGTAAAACCCAAAACGTCCAAAAACCTAACCCTAGGAGATGAAGCGCCAAAACTATGGGCCCCGTTTGGGTAAATTGGTGTTTCAACTTCCCGGGGACATAATTTTGGCATACGATCTTTGTTTGATGCGCTCAATAGCTCGTTATAAAGATCTATCTGAGGAGTACAACTTTTGATGTGATTAACATTGGTAAATGGACCCATGTTGCTCCCGATTTTTCCAAAAAATGTCGTTTAGGGCCTCAAAATGGCTTTGGAAGTTTAGGACCTGAAAAACTGCTAAAAATAGTAAGTTGTGTTGCAACTTAAAAACAGAAAGAACTAATGGTTGGGGTTCAAATGGAATAGGTTGGAGGCCACCAATATCCACCTGGATCATCAAGGCCCCAAAACAGCTCCGGGAGTGTAGGACCCAAAAACCTGCTAAAAATAGTAAGCTGCTGGAAGTGAAGAACTGAAAGAGTTGATGGTGCGGGTCCAAATGGATTAGGTGGGTGGCCGCCGATATCCACCTGGATCAGAGAGCATATATAAAAAAATTATCCAAACTATTAATCTTTTACCATGCACAAAATAAAACACAAAATCATAGATCAAAGCATCAAAATAAACATGCAACCATAAAATCAATCAACACAATGGACACAAGTATGTCTGGTGGAAAACCCTTCCATGATAAAAAAACCACCCTGCTACTGTTGAACTGTTCAATATATTTTATTAATTGTTGAACAAATTTTACATGGATCGGCTTACTCCTATAAGCCGAAAGACTTGACTTCTTTCACAGTATGCTTGCACCTATCTGATAGGAAATTGTTTCTCTCACAGATCTACGAACTACCATTTGTTGAAGTCTACCATGCTCAACAATCCTCACCTGGTTACTCTTGAACTAAAAATCGATTCTAAAAACTTTGATCTCCTAGTAGCTATCACGACCAACGAGCCTCACCTAGTTTCTACCGAACTATCAAACCATCATTATATGGAGAAATCTCTTCCTTCTACTGAATTTGCCAAGTCACTGTAGACTCTAAAGCCTCCATGCCTTCATTTCCTCCATGTGAGCCTTGTTTCACAATATTTAAGACTGGACTCCCAATCCATTCAACATGAACATCACAACAAAACCATCATTTTAAATCAAAATCTCCAACAAAAACTGAAGAATAAAATAGGAGAAAACAATCTCCAAAATACTCCACAAGCCGCCACACAATCTCATCAACCACTACTCCAATCCACACTCCATCTTCTCACACACTACAACATTATTATGGTTGAAACATACTTCATCTCACCGCTGCTACAACTATAAACTACTTTAGAAATTCCGCAATACATTCCTCACATAGTTTGCAAACTCTTCTCCAATGTCACTCTCACTCAACACACACAACACATCCAACCAAACTATCATTGAGATATCTCCAATATAAATATGAACTAAGGTTCTCAACTCAATAATTACCAAGAACTACTAAGCTCAACAATCTTGTTCATATGCTTGAATTGATCTAGATACAACTCATTGACTCGATCAAGCTACTGAATCCACTTGCATTTTTTATATTTTCAAATTTAATAATATTTTGGAGGTCCCACGAACTTTCCCAACCACAATCCGAAAAGTTATGAACAATATTATCACCAAAACACAAACATTAGCTGACCAACATGAGAAATCTAGAGAAAAAATCGTACAAATCATTAGGGGAATTTTGAGGTCTAAAATGGGTCTCCTAAGGAAATTATAAATAATAGTGGAAATAATAAAATAAGATTTGATTACATGATCAAATTTTAGAGGGAAAAAAGGAAAAACTACTTTTTCAACTCATATTTTCAACTTAACTTCCAAAGTTTTTAATCAAATTTCGAGCAGGAGTACTCGTTGGATGCAAAATTTAATTCTCCATCAAAGGAGTACCCATGTTGCATACTTTTGATGGACCCTTCTACATGAAAAATGAAAAATACCTGAAAAACATGATTGCAATCACGTTTTTTAATGTATTTCTCATTTTTCGTGTAGCAGGATCCATCAAAAGTATGCACCATAGGTACTCCTTGAATGAGGAATTATATTTTGCATCCAACTAGTACTCCTACTCGAAATTTGAGTAAAAACTCTGGGAGATAATTTGAAAATACGAGTTGAAAAAGTAGTTTTATTATTTTATTATTTTTAATATTTTTACCCTTTTACTTAAAAAATGGTGAATCATCCCCCATGGTTGACATCATCATCTTGAATCCTATTGGTTCTTATAAAGTTTATTTTGGTTGTACATTTTTCTTAGGAAGCCCATTTTAGACCTCTAAATTCCCCTAATGGTCGGTTGCACGAATGACACTAGATGCATGCGACTGGAACATCACAATCACTCCCATAGGCCTATCGTGCCAACGACTGGAGATTTTCATTCACTCCCACAGGCCTATCGTGCCAGCGACTAGATATTTTCATTCGCTCCCACAAGCTTGGCTCCATGCGAATAAGGCTAAAGATGAATAAAACCAAAGGACGTTTAGTCCAAAACCTTTGCTAGCTGATGGAACACCTTCGTCAACATCTGATCACTCCTCCAAACCTCTGTTTCAAGTCCAAAACTGATGAAATAGGCTAAGAACGATTCAATGACATGCAATACATATTCTTCCATCCTTAGTACCAATACCAACACCTCCAGCTCCTCAAGCATCAACCATAACCCCTCTAGACATATTCAACACCTACAACAACATCTCTAACTCTTCTAGTAGTGTATCCAAGCTCCTGCAGTAGAATCATGTCATACAACCACCTCCAACACTCATATAGGTACCTCCAACATAAGTAGCCACAACTTAACAAATGTAGAAACATATCCAATGTCTCCAAGACATGTAGAGAGATATGCAACACCTAGAGCAACACACCAACCACTTGTAGCAGTAACATCTACCATCAACACAACACATCAACGTCATCACATATGTGGAATCCATCTCTACTCAGCCTCCAAATCACCTAAAGTAGGTCTAGTCATAAGTATATTGACATTAATGCCAACTGACAATACCATCAAACCAAACACAAATGACCAAGCATTCATCACACATGCATATGACCACCAACATAATGACCATGTTGACATTAATTCCAACACTACAATTCCAACAAACTCCCCCTTTGGAATTTATGTCAACCTCAACAACATGTGAGGCTAAAATATACAATCCAAAATGTCTCCCCCTTTGACATCAATGGAAAATGGAAACACTAAAGACAATGCCAATAACGTGCCAGATGAGAGGAATGATCTCCCTATCAAACATAACATCATGTTGATGCAAGGATGATGTAGACCAAAAATCTCAGCTTCCTATCATATATCTACAAATTCCATGCCATCTCTAAAAATGAATATGCTCCCCCTAAGAATGTAATGGGGCTGCAATCAAACGATATTTGTTGTTGAAATAAGCCTCCTTTCTAAGTGCAAGAGACTACTCCTCATGGCCATGAATCCAACTGAGTTTGAGCACTGATATGCATTGAATTACAATACATATAACATGTCATGGAGAAAAACATAGTTGTGAGAATTACATAGGACTAACATATGACTCCTCTACACCTATCACCAACCATGACTCTATGGACCCAAGTTTACATCATGCACCCAATGTAGTGGGGGTACATCCAATATATGAAAAATAATATATGACTTGGACTCCCATTGACCCATACATATTAAATAATAAGACATGCTAGTTACCATGGGTCTCTCCATAAGCAACGTGCCCAAAAGATGAAATAATGATAATACATGGATTTTACATATGCACACAATGGTGATCTCTTCTATACATGCCCAGAAAATAAAGTATCATGAATACATGGCAAAAATGAGCATCAACATATGTTTCACATGGAAATAACAATACAATGAAATACGTGGCATGTGCATCAAAACATAAGACCTCCATCAGGAATCTCTCAATGTGTAGCAAAAACATAGAAGAAATAGCAATATCATGTGTTAGTACATGGCCACTCAACACCTTGTACATCACCATCCCATCAGTAAATGTCTTGCAACAAAATAATGATAACCAGTAGAAACCACCATGATCCACATGTGCATCAACAACAATATCAACTGATCACAGAAGTAACGTCAAATACATCTTCAACATCACAAACTCTCTCCATATCAGAGCAAAAACCAAGCAACAACACCAATCATAACAAAACATCATTAGCAACAAAAAATACACATCCTCATCATATGTGAGCAACATATCATCAATGAGGCATAAGAAAGAAATAAGTGAGCAACAAACTATCACCGAAAACAAACATGTATACTCCATATATGAGCAACAACATAAATATCTCACAAGCAACATGTATGATATCAAAGCACCTAAGAAACACCATTCGATCTCTCTCCATGAAACAACAACATATGATTCAACCATATTTTTATACCAATTTTTGGTCATCTAACCTGTTACTATTAGATGGACTAAAGTACACCATGTAAGACCAATTTTACCATAGTAAAATTTATTTCACTATGAAAAATAACTTACTAATCCATAATTTATTAAGTTGTTTCTGGTCTAAACAGGAAACCCCATGAGGAATAATTGAATAAATCCTTATTTATTCGATTTTCCTCAAGGGATAATTAATTAAACCATTGTTTAATTAATATTCCTGGTCATATTTAACCCAAAACAGGAAAATTAATTAGATAAATCATTATTTATCTTATTGTTTTCTAGGAATAATTATTTAAAACATTATTTAAATAATATTCCTTGTTAAATTTGACTAAATCATTTATAAATAATTGAATAAATCACTAATTATTTAATTATTACTCAACCACATTCTTAAAATAATAAATAAATCACTTATTTATTTATTATTTCTAAATAAAGGGATTTGACCAAATTCAAATTATTTTTCCCTCCAACAAAAATAATAAAATATTCCAAAAAGTTGGATCTAGATTTTGTGAACAATATTTTAATTATGCACCAATATCTAGACTAACTCAATATTTTGTTATAAATAGAAGAGTTTTTCCATTCATTCACTACCTTTTGTTGCCTAAAGATCACTCTGGATCTATACTTTTGGTCTGACTTTAATCCTCCATCATTGTCATATTTTTCTACTTTTTGCTTGTGAGCTTCCTTTGAGTTCCTTTTTTGTTTGGGTTTTCTGCACCATCAAGAGAGAGAGAGATCTTAGATCTGAAGCTTTGAGGGCATACACTAACCCATCTCATTGAGGGGGACTGGTAACATCTTTCTATGTTCCCTTCCCAGGTGTCATAATACAAAAAATACTTTAAAATTTCTTGTCTTCTTCATTAGATGCATGGAGAAACTCTTGCTTATTATTTGTTGTTTAATGTCTTTAACTGCATAGATCTGGATTTCTGTAGCATTTATTCTAATCACTAACTATAGGTCTAAGGAAATTGACAATCATATTTGATGTTAGGGTTGTTTTTTATGCACAACTAAAGTGAGCTTTTTTCGTACGCTTGCGATTAGAATTCACACTAGCAACTAGCGACTCCACAAGGGTTTACAATTACAATCGCTATCATTTTTCAGATCCCTGCATGACCAGCTGCTTCAACCCCTAGGGTTTTTCTTCAGCTTCTTATTTTGAATTTTTTGATGTTGTTTTTAACCTTTAAAACCCTAATACAGTAAAAATTCTAACTTCCATGTGTTTCTGGGCTCTTTGCGCATGTAACAGGTATCAGCCACATCAGAGACAACACTTTTTTCTAAAATCTGCTCCCGAAATTGCCGGAAGTGCAGGTCGCACTTTTTGGGCCAAAAAATGCAACCTCAACTCTTAGGAAGCAGGAAACAGCCTAAAAACTGCGACCTAAGCAGAAAATATGTTAGAAACTACGACCTGTACTTTTTGCTGGAATTTTTCTTTGATTTTTCTAGGTTTGTCTGGGCCACTGTTTAGGGTTGTTTGACCTCCCTCTTCACCCATATTGGACCTCTACTTGATTATTTTTACTTGTCGAAGTAGGAATGAAGCCCCTCAGGGCTTCAGTACGCTTCCACCTTTTTAAGAGGAGTTTAACTGAAGTAGGTCCTCTGAGATTTCAGTGTTTTCAGCCTTTTTCAAATCTGAACCTATACTTTCAAATCCATTTTAGATCGGTTATTTATGCATCCAAAACACCTCTTTTCCTTTTTTTTTGGTCCTCCTTTAGGGTCCCCTCCATTTCCCTTCATGTTGTAGCCTTTCGCCGCCTTTTTTGCTGCATTTTTCCCTCTAGTTTTTTGTTGTTTTCTGCCCCTCTTTCCAGCAGATCTGACCTTTAGATCCCTGCCCCTCTTTACCTTAGATCCATTGGCCATTTTGTGTGTTTGACTAGATTTCGCCCACCCATAGACTATTTTTTTGGAATCACTCCTCCTCGGGTTTAAATTGATGCATCTTTAGCTGTTTAATTTACTGTCGCATTCAGTTTCCTTTACTATCATTTTCAATTTTATTTATAGTTATACAACATATTTTTTATTTTTTTCTATACACACATCTGAGCTTAATTAAAATTAATACAATTATCACATACATGCGCACCCTAAGTGAAGATCACTTGGTTTCCACTGCCATGCCAAGACTTAAACATTGTAATCAATTGATCGTGCACATCCCTGCCCTTGTTTACCTCTCTTCCTAAACATTGTAATCAATTGATCCTACATCTCCCTCCCCTTTTTTACCTCTCTTCATTTTTGTGTTTTGTGTATCTTTACCATCATTGCGCCCCCAAGGCATTTATCCAGGAGACTCCAAGGCCTTCATCCTCAGTTTTCGTTAGGAAGACTTACCCCACTACGTGGGGTTCATGTTCATCCTCCACCGAGTCCCCATTCTGACTCTGCTTCTGGTTCATCGAGTTCCCCTTCTAGTTCTATCCCTAACTCTCCTCCACCTTTCACCTTCACCATGTCTAGTTCAGGACCTACCACTGGTGGCAGCCCTGACCTTAATGCTGGAAATGATACTAGTGGTGCCCGAACAGGAACTATTCTGGTTGCTCCCTTGCTTCCTTATATGGCGAGCCTAAGCCTTCCAGAATTTAGCCAGGTGATTAATGACCCCATACACCATGATCCAGGTTGGCCTACTATGCAAACCAAGCTTACTTCAGACATCCCCAAGTTTGAAGGAATTGCTGAAGAGGATCCTACCAACCATGTTCGTTCTTTCCACATGTGGTGTTCATCTAACTCCATCACCGATGACTCTGTCTGTCTTCGGTTATTCCAGTGTATGCTTACTAGAGAAGCTTTCAAATGTTATGTTTACCAAGCCTCCTCCTCTCATACTATTTTTTCGACCCTTGCTAATGATTTTCTGTCTTAATTCCAACTCCCCCTTCGCTATGACATCGGTACCAAACTCTTGACCTCTTTCCTTCAAAATTCTGCTACCTGCATATTTGACCATATTCAAGAATGCGTAGAAGGAATAGCCTATGTTGAGCCCCTGCTTTCGAAGACCATGTCTACATGGCTTGGTTTCTCATATCCATTTTTCCTGCTATTGGAAAAGATGTTGCATCTCACTTTCCTCAGACCAAGGAAGTTTACCTCTAGTTTGTGTTTAAATATGACCTTATCTACGCACAATCTTGTTATCTTTATACCATCTTACCTGATCTCCCTAGACCCAGTGGTGCCAACGCACCAGGGGCATCCCATTTCACCGATGGTATCATTGGATCCATCTCACATCCGTACACTCATTCTCCCATGGGTTATGCTTTCCCTCATAGAGGGGCCAACTCCTCTAGCACTTTCCCCCCTCTCGGTAACATGTATCTAGGATATGGAATGCCTCCTCCTTTTTCCCAACCTGTTTACCCCAATGTTGCCCAATCTCCTTATTATCGGTATTCTTGGCCTAGTGCTCCAGCTCGTCCAGCACTAGCACCTCAGCCTCCCTTACCTTCTCAAAATCCGCAACAGTAGCCATCCCCCCTCAAGGGAAGGTGTATGCACAATAGAGTGTGATTAATCCTCCTACTTCCAAAAAGAAGAGGAAAGGAAACCAAAACCAATCTGCCCCAGATAATCCAGGAAACAATCCCCAAGGGAATGCATATAACACTGCAACCCAGCAACATGGCACTTAGCCTAAGCAGGATAGGCCTATTCACATGAATAAACCTTGTTCTTGTTGTGTTGTCTATGGTCACTATACCCATGATTGTCCTCTTTTACCTCAGATGCGTCAGATGTGGGAAGCTCAAGTAGCATCCCGAGGACAACAAGCCTCCCCTTCGGTTCCTCCCAATGTTGCCCCTATCCAACCAGCTGTGTTTACCAATCCTTTCCCCGAGTAAGGATATGTGGCTGCCCAACCCCCTGAAAGTCAAGCAGTCACTCAACCTCTTCCATCTAGTACCTCTGATTACCATATCCTCATGATGAACTCTGACCAACCCAATACCGTTGACCTCAAACTTCAGACTCGGTCCAGTCAGTACACGCAACCCCCCACTACGTCTGCTACCATTAGGGGAATTTTGAGGTCTAAAATGGGCCTTCTAAGGAAATTATAAAATAATAGTGGAAATAATAAAATAAGATTTGATTACATCATCAAAGTTTAAAGGGAAAAAAGAAAAAACTATTTTTTCAACTCGTATTTTCAACTTATCTCCCAAAGTTTTTACTCAAATTTTGAGTGGGTGTACTCGTTGGATGCAAAATTTAATTCCTCATCCAAGGAGTACCCATTTTGCACACTTTCGATGGACCCTGCTACATGAAAAATGATAAACACATGAAAAACATGGTTTTAATCATGTTTTTTCATGTATTTCTCATTTTTCGCATATCAGGGTCCATCGAAAGTATGCAACACTCCTTTGATGAGAAATTAAATTTTGCATCCAATGAGTACTCCCTCTCAAAATCTGAGTAAAAACTATGGGAGAAAATAATACGAGTTGAAAAAGTAGTTTTATTATTTTATTATTTTTAAATATTTTTACCATTTTACTTAAAAAATGGTGAATCATCCCACATGGTTTACATCATCATCTTGAATCCTAATGGTTCCTATAAAGTTTATTTTTGTTGTACATTTTTCTTAGGAGACCAATTTTAGACCTTAAAATTCCCCTAAAGCGAGCCCCTGTCTTCAGGTCCCATAGAACCTCTTTCGACACCCAATGGTCCTTTACAGATCCCTCAGCCTAAGGTAGTGGTTCATACCAAGTTCCCCAAGGGAAAATTACACCGAAACATTGCTTCCGATAAAGCTGTGAACTCCTACAGTATAGTAGATGACTTGGCGCAATCCCCTACCACCATGTCAATGCTAGAAGTCCTCTAGTCATGCCCTTCTCAACGAAAATCTCTACTAACTGCTATGGGTGTTGTGGATCCTTCAGATGATAATTTGATTGTCTTCGATATTGAGAGGTCAGAACATCCCCCCATTCCTGCATCCGTCGCCTTCGAAATCCCTGTCAAGATCCGAAATGCCAACGTCTCCTGTTGTATTATTGACAAGGGGGCATCCACTTGTGTGATGTCTGTTAGCCCCCTATGAATTTTTTGATAAGAAAACAGGGAGCTAAATTGTTTTTTGAGCCTTCAAGGAATGCATTTCCCACGAAAACACATCATCCTTGAAGCCTCCTTGTGCCTTTTGTCCTTTGATAAATCCTCACTGTTGTTTCCAGTTAAAAAGCCTCTCTGTGTGTGAAAAAGAATGCCCAAAAGGCCTCCTTTTTACTTATTTCATTTCCCATTAAAATTATGTTTTCTTCCCTTTTCCTCCTCTCTATTTCCCTCATTAACCCTCTAAATCATCTCCATTCCCATTTAAACCTTGCAAACACCCCTTGTTTGGCTAAATAACCCCTTTTCCTCTCTACCGTTACCCCTTTTTGGCCTTAAAATGAATTGAAAATAGGCCAAAAACCCACTTTTTACTTTATAACAGGCTAGCCCCCTTCAGCCCAGCCCTAACCACTTCCCCTCCATGCACCCAGGCGCTGAGACCGAGCACTAAACTGTGAAGAGATTATCACAATCAGAAGTCAGAGCAGAGCGCGTTTCTTTGTTAAGTCAAAAACCTCTGATGCGATAGTGTTATTGTTCTATCAGCCCTGTTGTGATCCGAGCCATTGATCCATACAGATCTGAAGGCCCAGCGGTAATCGCATCGCACCATCCCATGCATCCCCTCCTTCTGTCTTCCCCAATCATGATCCTCTGATCTTATCGTAGCCGTTCATCTCTCGAGATCTGACGGCCCAGATCTCATCACTCCCCTCCCATCGCTCCAGTCTTCCTCCCTGCCGATTCAATCTCCACCGTCGATATCCCCGCCAAATCGGATGGCTGGCGCTCAATCGCACCGTCTCCAATCGGAAGTTTACTATGTGTCAACCTTGCTGCCTCCCCTGATTGCGATCCTTTGATTCATTTGTAGCCATCCATTCATCCAAGATCTACGTCCCATAACGCATCGCACGTTTCCATCATGTTTCTTCGTCGGAACCTCTATTAACTTCAACAGTCAATCTTCACCGTCGATCTCCTCCTGAGATCCGATGGTCCTAATCAAATCGCCCTTTTCCATGACCAGGTTCCACCACCTAAGGTCCATTCCATATGTTTTCCATTGCATTTCGGCGCTCTTCCCTTTGTTTTTCGATTCAAAGGCTTAAAATTAATGTGTTTCATTAAAAAGTCGTATTTCCACCGTTTCACTGCATTTTTCCACCGTTTCCATTGCATCCATAGAATTTTCCTCTGTTGCTCCACCATCCCTCCAGGCCTTCAAAGAATTCTTCCACCGCCCCTTGGGTTTTATAATTGGTTTATTTTATGGTGCAGGTTTTCACAAAGTGATTAAATCACCCTATATTCCATAATCACAGTTACTGTGGTTTAGAATGCAGAGAGACCATTACAGCCGTAGCCAATGTATCAGAAGCAGAGATTAGAGAGGTTAAAGCCCATAATTTTATATTTGATGCTTTAACCCATGATCAAAGGAAGAAGGTGCAGTTTGAAGACCAAATGCACACGAAACAAGCCATATATGTGTTTAATGTCAACAGAGCACCGTTTCTCCAAAAGGACACCTTCCTACAGAAGTCTCCATGCCTCCTCGAGCTCTTCAATATTATTTCACTGACAAAAGCTTCTTTAAGACAGTCAGACGGCAGTTATGGAGGTATGGAGAGGCCTACAAACCCTTCGATCTAGGTCACTAATTTCAGAAGGTTACCACAGAGTACCATCAGTCGGATTTCTTCAAAAGAACATACTTGAAGTGATTAACAAGACTTCTAGACCATACTTCAGAGTACACACAGTTAATGAAGAGCCATTTTGCGGAATGGGCATTCGACCTTCCTCTCCTCTGTAATAATGAAACAATTAAGTTTACATTTACTACTGTTATTCTTTTCTCCTATAAGAATTCTCGAAGAACTCATTGTAAAAAGTTCGGTTCAGTTGTTGTTGTTATAGTTGTAGGGATTAATTTCGACTATTAGAACAGTCTTGGGAGGGAGTAGCAGAGTAGTTTTGAATGTACTAAGCTAGGAGGCGAAATTTTGGACTATGATCAGCCATTGAGCTCAGTGTATGTGACTGGTTTTGCATCAATTGATCAAGCAAATTTCACAGGATCTTGATCTATTACTACGGGTGATGTTTCTCTCTTTGCATCGTTTATTTACATTGTTCATGCTTTTCATTGGTCTTCTGGTATGCATCAGAAATCTAGCATAGGATATACCCTTGCATGGTACCCTATGTTTTTGCTCTCCCTACCTTTGATGTTTTCTATTGAATGTGAATCTAAGAGAGAAAATTCATGTAATTTAACCGATTAAATGTTATTCACTACTAGTTGATGTATGAATTCGGGTTGTTTCTTGGATGTCCTGGGCGGTGTCGAAACGAGGAAAGGTTTAAAGTCCTTCTCAGATCTATAGACTCTGGCTACGTGTCAAATCTATCTATGTTTTTTCCCTTGGAGCATGCTAAAGCAAACTTGGAGTTAAATGACCTGCAATTAGTCATAAAGTTTGCCCTTTATGACTTCATTAAAAGTTGCCTTTGAGCATGTCAAAGCATGCACGGAGTTAAATGACCTACGCTTTGATGCGACTTGTTGTTTGGTTTCTTTCCTTCTTTCACTTCCTCTTTAATGTTCCATTCCAACATCTTATCCTAAAAATATTCTTTAGTATAGACAGCTTTCCCCTCTGAAAGTCTTGGTAGTTGTGTACAAAGTAATCCCCTTTCATGACTCCATATTCAATGGATGGCACCTTCTTGACCTATCCTCTTTTGAAACATCCCTGTTTTGCTCTTCTCCTCATACATTACTTTCTCAATCTATGATCTCATGACTCAACCCAACAACCAACCAACCACATCATTTAAACCCCCCTTTGTGCTTCATACCTAGCCTAATACCTCATTTTGAGCTTCAAAGATATATCATTCTTTGATTTATTTGGAGAGATCCCTCTCCGGGTCTAGGAGGGCTAGATCCCAGGACCCCAAAGTGGTTATGATGTTGTCCAGTCTTTTGGTCTTGCCAATCTGGCCAAAACACTGGAACCCCAACATAATGGTGACTCCACTGGGGAATGAGTGAATTTTATCTTAGATACCCTTAGGCACTCAGAAGACCCAAAATCTCTGGTTAGATTGGCATCTCATTGCTGATGGTGGACAACAGCTACTACAACCATTCACATTCAACCACCTAGTGACTCCACATGCCATACCTCTCGAAAGACTCCACTGGAGGAAGAACCTAAAATATGGCCAGACCTCATAGAAGGGTAGAACATTTAGGCTGGATTTGGTTTAAAGAATTCATTATTTTTGTCTACCACTATGTTTTGTCCTACTTTAAGCCTGATCAAGTGTACAAATATGAGACGCACATTGAGTATGGGAAAGATCTCAAGCCTCAATCTTCAGACCATGAGCAGACCTGTACTCCTGTGAAAGACCTAGTGGAACAAGAGCCTCATGGCGTATCTCTCACTCCTAAGGAAACTTCAAGCAGCCATGGACATATCATTGCACCACCTACACCCACAAAGGTCATAGAAAGATATAAGCCTCTGGTTTTACCTCTTATCTTCCAACCCCTTCCTGCAGAACTTATAAACAAGTTGCCCCTGTTGGATGGAGAGAATACAAAGATCACTGCTGAGCAGCATGCTCAGAATCTTGAGGATTTACTTAACTTGTATGAAATAGAAGAATATGATGTGCGTATTCGTATATTTGCCTTGTCATTACAAGGGAATGTTAAGAGTTGGTTTAAAAGCCTCCCAGCCGCAAGAATATTTAGCTTTCATCGATTTTCTCAAGTTTTCCTTGACAAATGGACAGTCCCGAGAAATGTCTTCCTCATCCTAAAAGAATATCAGAATTTGAGAAGACAACCAGGAGAGACAATACAGAACTTTTCAGCTAGGTTTAATAAGGTATAAAATGCAATACCTTCTGATATAAAGCCACCTTTAGGATGGGCCCTATTGCACTATCCGAGTTCTTTTGACCCCGAGGTGGAATTCCATATAAGAGAAAGAGAGCCTTCAAGCCTAGAAGAAATGCAGAGCATAGCGATTACTGTCGAACACAACATAGAGTGCAGAGAGGAGAGATTAAAAGCAGTAAAGAAAGACCAAGCAGAGCAAACAAGGCAGGTCTCTTTAGAAAACAAGCTGGAAAGATTGATAGAGACTGCCAACACCCTACTGAACATAGAAGAGGAAGAATATGAGGCTGAAACCATAAATAATGATTGGAAAAGACCTGATCCTTGTCCTCAAGAAAGAAAAACCAGATCACTGCAAGACAAGAATTACATGCAAAGCATGTATGATGAACAATACGTCAAATCAGAAGATGAACTTGCAGATTATTTAAAAAAAAGACTTGCTGAGATTATAGAAGGTTTGATGGATAACGTTGCTTATAATTATGATTTATCTAATGATGATATGTCTGATGATGATTTTTTCCAAAGGGAAGCTGAGCTTGTAGGGCCATCATCAGTAGATTCATTGGAGGAAGATCGTGACCATCAACTGCAAGAAAGTGATGAGCCGATGCAGGCCATCTATGATAATGATGAAGAAAGTGTTGAAAGCATGATAGCAAATGAAGGTTCATCGAATCTTCTCTCTGCTTTATATCAAAACATCAGTTATATTTTCCATAAAGATGGAAGTCAACAGCTTTCTAGCTCTGAGGATGAGGAGGAAATAAATGAAGAAAATCTTGAGCAAAATGAATGTCCCGAGCCTTCTCCTAAAAGGGTTGAGGTAATCCAAGAAACCCTTGCTCAAGAATATGTTAATTTTTTCACAGAGTTCAGTCCACTCCAGCAGAACCAGCCTGCATTACTAAAGGATAGCACTGGCAAATATAATGAGGCCTCTAGTTCAGGCTGCAGTGAAGATGAGGGAGACCTTCTTTCCCACAGACATCTTTGTCTTGATCCAGTGAAGGAAGAGGTATTCCTAGTTGATGCTCATACGCCAAATACTCCCAACCAGGAAAGGGATGAGTGTGATTACAGAGGCCACACTGCAGATGCAGTGATTGAAACTGCCCAGGATGCAGATAGCCTACCAGTCATAGGGGGCTTTGAAGAATTTTTTTTATATCATGTTCTGGTTGACCCTGTGGCAGAATATATGGATGCCCTGATTGGCTTAGTTCCTCAAGCATTGATCCTCTGCAAGAGCCATGCACATAAGAAGTGGTCACCGCTGGTGATGGCCTCTGTTTTGAAGATCCACATGCAGAGCACCTTATGGTTGCCTCTGATAAGCAGTCAATTCTTCTTCCCCTTCTTGTTGTTGCTTGACTGGCTGCACTGGCATTACGATGTCACCTAGAGCATCAGTGATTTCCAAGTAGAGTAGAGTAAGTAGGAAAGATCAATAAAGCTCAGCCTGTGAGCCTGTAGTTATTTGTTTTCAATTTTTTGCAAAGTCCAGCAAGCCAGACATTCTAATCCTGGCTTGGTTGTTTTTCAATTTCTGTCTTAGAATGTAGAAAAGAAGTCTGCTAGATAGTTTAATCCTAGCAGACATTAGTTTAGGTAGAGAAGTATGAGGCCAACAGTTTAATCTGGTCTCATGGAGTAATAAGGGTAGAAATAGAGTAGGTTTATTTTCCTGTTTGTAAAAAATTGATGATGTAAAGGGTCTGCAAGTCCAAATGCACCCAGAAGAAAAAATGTTAGGACTATAGTCTGGGTAGGTAGTTGTTTGGGAGAGCATTTTTGCTGATATGATATCTTCATGATTTGTGGCAGTTGATCCAAGAAATAAAATGGATGGGTCAAGTACCAGGCATTTGGCCTACACCAAAGATAATTCTCTGAATTCTTGACTCCTTTAATAAGAATCCATCCCCATGTGGAGCCACTGTTAGCCCCCTATGAATTTTCTACAAACAAACAGGGAGCTAAATTGATTTTTGAGCCTTCAAGGAATGCATTTCCCACGAAAAAATGTCATCCTTGAAGCCTCCTTGTGCCTTTTTTCCTTTGATAAATCCTCACTGATGTTTCTGGTTAAAAAGCCTCTCTGTGTGTGAAAAAGAATGCCCAAACGACCTCCTTTTCCCTTATTTCATTTCCCACTAAACCTCTATTTTCTTCCCTTTTCCTCCTCTCTATTTCCCTCATTAACCCTCTAAATCATCTCCATTCCCTTTTAAACCTTGCAAGCACTCCTTGTTTGGCTAAATAACCCCTTTTCCTCTCTACTGTTACCACTTTTTGGCCTTAAAATGCATTGAAAATAGGCCAAAAACCCACTTTTTACTTTATAACAGGCTAGCCCCCTTCAGCCTAGCCCTAACCACTTCCCCTCCATGCACCCAGGTGCTGAGACTGAGTGCTAAACTGTGAAGAGCTTATCGCAATCAGAAGTCGGAGCAGAGCGTGTTTCTTTGCTAAGTCAAAAACCTCCAATGCGATAGTGCTAATGTTCTATCGGCCTCGCTGCGATCCGAGCCATTGATCCATACAGATCTAACGGCCCATTGCTAATCGCATCACACCAGCCCATGTGTCCCCTCCTTCTGTCTGCCCCGATCGCGATCCTCCGATCCGATCGTAGCCGTTGATCTCTCGAGATCCGACGGCCCAAATCTCATCACTCCCCTCCCATCGCTCCAGTCTTCCTCCCCGTCGATTCAATCTCCGCCGTCGATCTCCCCGCCAAATCAGACGGCTGGTGCTCAATCACACTATCTCCAATCAGAATTTTACAATGTTTCAACCTCGCTGCCTCCCCCGTTTACAATCCTCTGATTCAGTCGTAGCCGTCCATTCATCCAAGATCTATGGCCCATAACGCATTGCGCGTTTCCACCATGTTTCTTCGTCGGAACCTCTATTAACTTCAACAGTCAATCTTCACCGTCGATCTCCTCCTGAGATCCAACGGTCCTAATCAAATTGCCCTCTTCCATGATCGGGTCCCACCACCTAAGGTCCATTTCATATGTTTTCCATTGCATTTCCTCGCTCTTCCCTTTGTATTTTGATTCAAAGGCTTAAACTTAATGTTTTTCATTAAAAAGTCGTATTTCCACTATTTCACTACATTTTTCCACCATTTCCATTACATCCACAGCATTTGCCTCTTTTGTGCCACCATCCCTCCAGGCCTTCAAAGCATTCTTCTGCCGCCCCTTGGGTTTTATAATTGGTTTATTTTATGGTGCAGGTTTTCGCAGAGTGATTAAATCACCTTGTATTCCATAATCACAGTTACTGTGGTTTAGAACGCAGAGAGACCATTACAGCCACGGCCAGTGTATCAGCAGTAAATATTAGAGAGGTTAAAGCCCGTAATTGAATATTTGATGCTTTAACCCGTGATCAGAGGAAGAAGGAACAATTTGAAGACCAAATGCACACGAAACAAGCCATATCTGTGTTTAATGTCAGCAGAGCACCGTTTCTCCAAAAGGACACCTTCCTACAGAAGTCTCCATGCCTCCTCGAGCCTTTCAATATTATTTCACTGACAGAAGCTTCTTTAAGACTGTTAGACAGTAGTTATGGAGGTATGGAGAGGCCTACAAACCCTTCGACCCAGGTCACTAATTTCAGAAGGTTACCACAGAGTACCATCATTCGGATTTCTTCAGAAGAACATACTTGAAGTGATTAACAAGACTTCTAGACCATACTTCAGATTACACACAGTTAATGAAGAGCCATTTTGCAGAATGGGAATTCAACCTTCCTCTCCTCTGTCATAATGAAACAATTAAGTTTACATTTACTACTGTTATTCTTTTCTCCTATAACAATTCCCGAAGAACTCATTGTAAAAATTTCGGTTCGGTTGTTGCTGTTGTAGTTGTAGGGATTCATTTCGACTGTTAGAACAGTCTTGGGAGGGAGTAGCAGAGTAGTTTGTAATGTAGTAGGCTGGGAGGTGAAAGTTTGGACTGTGATCAGCCATTGAGCTCAGTGTATGTCAATGGTTTTGCATTAATTGATCAAGCAAATTTCACAGGATCCTGGTCTATTACTACAGGTGATGTTTCTCTCTTTGCATCGTTTATTTACATTATTCATGTTGTTCATTTGTCTTCTAGAACGCATCATAAATCTAGCATAGGATATACCCTTGCATGGTACCCTATGTTTCTGCTCTCCCTACCTTTGATGTTTTCTACTGAATGTGAATCTAAGAGCAAATGCATGTAATTTAACCAGTGTAGCAGCTGTTATTCACTACTAGCTGATGTATGAATTCGGGTTTGTTGCTTGGATGTCCTAGCTGGTGTCAAAGCAGGGAAGGTTTAAAGTCCTTCTCCGATCTATAGACTCTAGCTCTGTGTCAAATATATCTATGTTTTTCCCTTGGAGCATGCTAAAGCAGACCTGGATTTAAATGACCTCTGGTCTGATCTATAAGCTGCCCTTTGTGCCTTCATTAATAGTTTCCTTTGAGCATGTCAAAGCATGCCTGGAGTTAAATGACCTCTGGCCTGATCTGTAGACTGCCCTTTGGTTTCTTTCCTTCTTTCACTTCCTCTTTAATGTTCCATTCCACCATCTATCTAAAAATATCCTTTAGTATAGATGACTTGCCCTCTGAAAGCCTTGGCTAGTTGTGTGCAAGTAATCCCCTTTCATGACTCCATAGCCCAATGGATGGCACCTTCTTGACCTATCCTCTTTTGTCGAAACATCCTGCTCCTCTGCTCCTCTCCTTCCATTACTTTCTCAATCTATGATCTCATGACTCAACCCAACAACCAACCAACCACATCATTTAAACCCCCCTCTGTGCTTCATACCTAGCCTAATACCTCGTTTTGAGCTTCAAAGATATATCATTCTTTTATTTATTTGGAGAGATCCCTCTTCGGGTCCAGAAGGGCTAGATCCTAAGACCCCAAAGTGGTTATGATGTTGTCCGGTCTTTTGGTCTTGCCTATCTGGCCAAAACACTGGAAGCCCAACAATGTCCACTTCTATTTGGAAGCAACTCAGATCCCCTGAGTTAGCCCCTTCCACTATCACCCTCCGTGCATGGGATGGCCACTCTTCCCATCCCTTGGCATGTTCCGCAATTGTCCTATTACTCTTGCGAGCAAGAATTTTTGTGTTGATGTTGAATTCAGTGATTCCCCTTTAGACTACAACATTCTATTGGTTGTAGTTGCACTTATGCGATGTCGACTGTCCCATCTGCGGTTCACCATTAGATGTGATTTCATCATAATGGAAATATTATCACCATCGACCAGTTGACATATTACGAACTGAAGTCCCAGACTCTCCAGAGTCCATTATCTTTTCGGGGGCCAATAAACAAGCAATCGAACCTCCGACCAGTGTCTCACTTAGAGTCTATAAATAATCCTCTTTTCTTGGTTCATTCCCTAGTACCCCCACCTATCTATGACCCTAGCTCGTCAAATGTTTTCATGATGCAATCAACTCGGTCCGACCTCAAACGGACTGGTTGGACTAAACAGTAGCCCCGCCCTTCGCAACCTGCTCTTAGTACTTAGACTCAGCCTTTAGTACCCCCTCCTCAAGGCCCCTCATCTATAGATGGTGTCCATGACCCTATCTATCCTCTTGGAATGGTTCCCCCTGGCCTTAACCATCTCAAAACTATCTACCCTGGCCATTACCCTTCCAGTCAGATATTGTTTCTTTCTCCCCCTCATAGATTATTTTTGGTACCTATTATGGCTACTTTGTCTCTTCCTAACATGACCCTAGGGATCCTAGTCTGGTACATTGATCTCCTAACCATTATCCCGCCTAGTCAGCCCAAACATTATACTACTTTGACCCTGGTCCACCCAGTCGCCATGACCCCTCCCTTTGCTTCTGTGCCTCAGCCACCTCAACAAGAACCTACTCCTATTGGGAAAGCCTCAGGTGAGTAGGGTAAAGCCCGCAAGAAGGTACCTAAGGACAAGAATGCCCAGACAACCCCTGCTCCTCCTCAGCCTCCAAAGCGTACCCCTTCGTGCGCTTTGTGTGATGTTTTCAGTCATGCCACCCATACCTGTCCTGAGTTTCCTCCTCTAAAACCCATAGTCAACGAAGCATTTCTAAGTCTGATACCCCAGAGGTCCATGTCACTTTACCCGATTCAGCCCCAAAAATTCTTTGTGCACAAATCATCCTTGTGCTTTGTGTGATTCATGAAAGCTACTATGCTCACCTTTGTCCCCGCCTCGAAGACTACCACACCTCTTTAGAAGTGGTCCGCCAATTTGAGGCCAAGCGCAACGAGTCCACCTCTCCCTTATTTGCGATTTTTGCTTCAGCAGAACCAGAGGACACATATACTCCCATTGACATTCCCCCTCCTGATGTCGATATGACAGAGCCTTTGGCCACCATTTTCTACCTATCATTATCTATCAGATCCATGATGGAAGACCCCTTTGGGACTTCCCCTTCTGTTTTTCCAAACCTCCCTTTAGCAATCACCTTGGGCTCAACACCATTGGATCCCTCATCTACTTGTTTTCCGGTCACCCCCCATGATGATGCGCATGTGAACCTTTCTTCTCATGATGATGATTCAGGTAGCTTTGTCATGTAATGTGGTCTCCCTTCCACCAGTCACCCCATCTTCCATTATGATGAAGAAATTATAGAGCAATGACCACCCTTGACTTTCCATGGGATGACATGCACCATCATAAATACTTCCTCCCGCAGAAGTCTCATGACCAATATGCTGTGGAAACAAAAGAATTCATTCCCGATGAGGTCTATTGGTTTAGAAATTCCATCCTTACACCTGATGCTTTTGAAGAAGGAAATATGACCAATATCTTTCCTACCATTAAAATTAACATTTCCGATAAACCAGGTGTAAAATAAAACATTACCTTGGGTGCCCAATGCACCTGGGAAGAAATTGAGGCTTACACCAAGTTATTCAAGGAATTCCTCGATGTTTTCACCTGGTCCTATTCATAAATTCCCGGAATTGATCCCGCCATTTGAACACCATATTGATACATGGCCCGAGGCCAATCTTGTCCGTCAAAAGTTTACACCCATTAATCCTTCCATATGAGAGGTTGTCAAAGCAGAAATTGATAAGCTAAAGCAGACTAGTTTTATCTATCCCATTAAATACACCACTTGGGTGTCCAATCTGGTTCCTATTCTAAAAAAAAAAGGCACCATCTGTGTCTGCACTAAATTTCATGACCTGGACAAATATTTTCCCAAATACAACTTCCCCACACCATTCATTAACCAAATCATTGACGAGTGTGTGGCACGAGGTTCTATCCTTGTTACACCGCAATTTGTCACTGTCCATGTACTCCCCCCGTTCCTTGATCCTGGAGGACCCATATAGTGACCCTTGTGTACTTTCCAGGCATGGAATACATACCCTTGTACCACACTTTGTCTGCCAATTCATCTCCCTTTACAACTTTTCTAGAAGATCCCTATAAAAACCTGGTTTTCAAGGTCGACGATTTGTCTCAGAATCTAACCCGTGTTGATAGAATATAATTGCACTGAGACCCACATCAATCAGCGCTTTGTCGTAGTGTCTGACCTACGCTGATACCCTTTTGGAAAGTTTTTTAAATAGAAACAAAGTTTCCACAACTAGAAGCTTCGCAAAGCGGAGAGTTGGAATTTGTTTTTGAAGATATGGTCGAGGAATTCCCCTTTGGGCTTCTTGTTCCCATAAAATAGGAACTACTCCAAAGGATCATATTTTTTCCCATTATTTGAGGGCCCATATCCTCCTTCTCCATTTTTATATAAGGAGACCTATTTCACCTTTGCTTCTTAGTTAGTGAGTTAGAAGCAACAATCATAGAGAGAAGAAGCAATTATAGCTTTGAGAGAATAGAGCAGAGTGTGATTGTTTTTTTGTGTTATGATCATAGTGAGATCTTAGACCTTTTTCTATGAGGGTGTTGCAAACGTGCTTGGATACGGACTTGCTGAAGGAGGGCCTCAACATCAAGGCTTGGTTGTAAACTCCCCTTTTCTTTGTCATAATAAAATTCAACTGATGTTTATCTTCCACCCTGGTTTACATTTATAATGAAATTTTTGGCATTCCTTGATAAGTTAGATGTGTTGTAATTGGTTTATGTTTGTCGTGATTTTACACTTTTCGTGGTGTCTTGAATATCTTTACAGGTAATCGGACATTGGCATCAGTGTGTATCGAGCTTGAGGAGAACGCCAAATCAAGAAGCTTCAACAGAAGACGATAAAATAGCATCAGAACAAGGTAGGTAATCTTCCTTGCTCTAAATTTCATGTAAAATATAGGAAGGTAGATGTTAGTATGTTCCTATAGTTTCTAGACCCACCCTAGGGCTAGAGGAATCACCTCTCTCCACAGAGGGGATTTTCCTACACAACAATCCTTCATGGATGGTTTCTCCGGATACATCCAAATTGTTATCCGTTGTGCTGATTAGCTTAAGACTGCGTTCATTAGTCCGCTGGGAACCTTCGCTTATAGGGTCATACCATTTTGCCTTAAGAATGCCAGAGCCACTTTTCAGCGGGCCATGGCATACTGTTTTCATGACCTGGCTCATATTATCCTTGCTTATTTAGATGACCTCACTGTGCGTTCTAAACATCGGGCGAAACACCTCCATGATTTCTGTACTGTCTTCTTCCGATGTCGCAAGTATAATATCTACCTCAACCTGTTGAAATGTGTATTTCATGTTACCGTTGGTCATCTTCTAGGATTCATTATGTCTAAATATGGTATAACGCTTGACCCCTTGAAATTTCAAGCCATTCTTGAGCTTCCTATTCCTTTTACCTTATGCCAGTTATAAAGCCTCCAACGTAAAGCTAATTTCCTTCGATGGTTCATACATGATTATGCCACCACCGCGCATGGGTTCGTTAGACTCCTTAGATCTAATGTTCCATTCGTTTGGGATGACCATGCTCAAGAGTCTTTCGATGCCCTGAAACATGCTCTCACCTCCACGCCTTTGATTCGTCCCCCTGAATTTGATAGGGATTTCATCCTGTACATCTCATCCTCCACCCATTCGATCGCTGGGGTCCTTATTCAATAAGATGACAACGGAATCAAGCATGTTATCTATTATTTCTGTAAGATCCTTGCAGGCCCCCTTGTGTCCAACTTAAATGAAGAGAAATTGGTGTTGGTTGTCATGTTCTCGATCCAAAAACTTCATCATTATATCCTCAAGCGTTCCACCAAGGTTGTGACTAATTCCAACCCTATGGCCTTCCTATTGAGCCGTTAGATCATCAATGGGAAGTACGCCCATTAGATTGTTATCCTCTAGGAATTTGATCTTGAATTTGTCACACCAAAGTGTAAGAAAGGTTTAGCCCTCACTGATCTCATTTTTGAATTACCTACCAATATGCACGATCCACCAATTAATGATGATTTTCCCGATGAACATTCATCTACTTTGGATGACCCTTGGTATGGTGATATGCTCACTTATTTACGAACCCAAAATTTCTCCCCCCATCTTGATCGTGATGCTCGAAAACGTATCTGACACAAGGGCCCCCGCTACCTTATCATTAGTGACGACCTTTATCATTGTGGTGTAGATACTATCCTTTGTCCTTGTCTCACGCATGCTGAAGCTAAAAAATTCCTTAATTCCCACCATAGTGTCGCTTGTGGTGGCCACCTCTCCGGTCTCGCTACTACCCAGAAAATCATGCGTGCTGGGTATTTTTGGCCTTCTCTCTTTGGTTATTGCATTGAAGCAGTCAGACACAGTTCCAATTGCCAACATTTTGTCCCAAATAATAAAATTTATTTCATTTTTCCCCTCCGGCTCCCTTCCATCCTGTCATCTCAGCTGGTCCCTTCTGTAAGTGGGCCATAGACTTTATGGAGTGTCGACCTACATCTTTTGGTAACCACAAGTATATCATCGTGGAAGTTTACTATTTCACCAAATGGGCTAAGGCCATGCCAACTTTCAACAACACGGAAACTAACACAACCCTCTTTTTCTTTAACCATGTTATCGCTTGATTCAGAATTTCGAAACAATTTGTCTTTGACCATGGACGACATTTTGAAGATGAGATATGGCGTGAGCTATCCTCTTTTTTGGGCTTTGAGCACCAATATTCATCATCCTACTACCCCCAAGGTAGTGGCCAAGTTGAAGCGGTCAATAAAATCCTTAAAACTATGCTTCAACGGACGATGAATAAGCACAAAACCAACTGGCACCTTATGCTCTTCCCTACTTTGTGGGCCTATATAACTTCTGTGAAAACCGCCACCGTGTTTACTCCTTTACACCTTATTTTCGGCGAGGAGGCAATGCTACTGATCGAGTGTGAAATCCCTTCCCTTCATCTAGCCGTCGAACTTCTCCCTGACACCCAACCTTTAAAACAAAGACTTATCATGCTCGAGCATGCTTCCAAAGACCATCATGTGGCATTGCAAACCACCGTGGTGGCCAAGAAATGCACCAAAGCTCAATATGATCACAAAGTCCACCCTCGTAATTTTCATGAAGGTGATGTTGTTCTAGTGTATGACCAGGCTCATGATGTCCTCAATCATGGGAAGTTTGACTCATTATGGCTAGGCCCTTACATCATCAGTAAGGAATTGGGTAAAGGGGCATACCTTCTAGAATATTTCGAAGGCAACCGTCTTCCTAATCCTCTTAATGCACTATATCTTAAGAAATATTACCCTTAGCATTTCCCTCCTGAAATGCACATTTTACTTCCTTTAGGTAGCTAGCTTTTGTTTTTTGGTGATTTGATACTTCACTCGGACACCTTTTTTCCAATAAGGGTCACTTCACCACTCCTCAAAATTGAATTTTTTGACTTGCAACACTTGTACTTGGGGCACCACCTTTCCTTCATACTTGTCCACGCTCGTGTCGATTTTCGTTATGAGTAACCATCTTGTACTGATGTTTTTATGGTCCCCACAGGGCCTATTATATGTGGCAGCATCATCGAGTCGACCTTGTTTAGAGCTTCTGAGTTGAGTCATCATCGCATCCATGGAGTCTGTCCCGATCCCTTTATATCCCGCCACAATCCTCCATCTTTCATTTCTTTGTTCCTATCTCGTGTCGCATTTTGGCCTTCATCCATACTATCCCTTATCCCCTCCAGATTCGAGTCAGTAGCTGCCAGGTCATCCATGCCCTTTATGCTGTAACAAGGGAAGTCGTTAGCCTGCTACTCAGTACCCCTCATTCCACCATCGTCCACAGGGTGTCCATTCTATCGGTCACTCTACTATCACTAGAAAATTTGGCGGAAATTCTGACGGCCAATTCGTCGCTATTCCGACACATAGTCGTCGCAAGAGCGACAGTTCGAGGGCGGACAAAATGTGGTTTGTCATGCCGTCGCAGTTCCGATGCACGTAAAAAGTGTCGCACTATCGACACTTCTTCCATCGCTTCCGAACAAGCGTCACTCTTCCGACGTCTCACAAACCGTCGCGCCTCTGACGTTTGTAAACGGTCGCACTTCCGACGCAATGTGGTCCGACATTTTGAACGTCGCTCTTCCGATGTTTGTAAACAGTCGCAATTCTAACGCAACGTGGTCCGACGTTTTGGACGTCGCTCTTCCAACGTCTGTAAGATGTCGCAATTCCGACGAAATGTGGTCCGACGTTTGGAACATCGTTCTTCCGACGTTTGTAATCTGTCGTAATTCCGACGAAATGTGGTCCGACGTTTTTATACTGTCTCTCTTCCGACGTTTCTGGGTTGTCGCAGTTCCGACGTCTACAAGGCGTCGGTAGACCGACGGAGGGTTCAATTTAAAAAAAAAAAAAATGAAATTTTAAAAGACGAGAAATGTTGTTTTGAATATATTATATGAAGTAAAACAGTCCATGAAGTCATTACATTTTCACATCTGAAGATTGGAACCCAAATATCCATCCAGAAAAGTGGAAGTCCCACCCCAGACAGTGATAGAAAAATACCCCATGTCACCTACAGGGACTTGATATAAAACCCAGTAACGGTCCACATGGAGATTATCGACAAATCTGAGAAAGCATCCAAATATGCCCGAGGCATCTATAAGAAAGTGAAATAGCAGTATGTAGAATAGTAAAACAACGGATAGAGTACCGACGTCCATTGTTCCAAATACAAATTAAAGTACCCAAAATCCTTGAACAGAGAAAAACGCTAATCATGTGAGGAGTGTGATATGTCCAAAATATAAAAAGACCATCAGACCATATCAATAAACCAACAACATAGACCGGCATCGCTAGTTTTGAAGGCAGAGTGATAAACATTAATCATTTTTTTTTCACAAGAGAAAAAATGTTGTTTTGAATATATTATATGAAGTAAAACAGTCCATGAAGTCATTACATTTTCACATCCGAAGATTGGAACCCAAATATCCATCCAGAAAAGTGGAAGTCCCACCCCAGACAATGATAGAAAAATACCCCATGTCACATACAGGGACATGATATAAAACCCAGTAATGGTCCACATGGAGATTATCGACAATCTGAGAAAGCATCCAAATATGCCAGAGGCATCTATAAGAAAGTGAAATAGCAGTATGTAGAATAGTAAAGCAACAGATAGAGTACCGACGTCCATTGTTCCAAATACAAATTAAAGTACCCAAAACCATGCAACAGAGAAAAACGATAATCATAATCATGTGAGGAGTGTGATATGTCCAAAATATAAAAATACCATCAGACCATATCAATAAACCAGCAACATAGACCAGCATCGCTAGTTTTGAAGGCAGAGTGATAAACATTAATCATTTTTTTTTTCACAAGAGAAAAAAATGCTGTTTTGAATATATTATATGAAGTAAAGCAGTCCATGAAGTCATTACATTTTCACATCTAAAGATTGGAACCCAAATATCCATCCAGAAAAGTGGAAGTCCCACCCCAGACAATGATAGAAAAATACCCCATGTCACATACAGCGACTTGATATAAAACCCAGTAACGGTCCACATGGAGATTATCGACAATCTGAGAAAGCATCCAAATATACCCGAGGCATCTATAAGAAAGTGAAATAGCAGTATGTAGAATAGTAAAGCAACAGATAGAGTACCGACGTCCATTGTTCCAAATACAAATTAAAGTACCCAAAATCCTGCAACAGAGAAAAATTCTAATCATGTGAGGAGTGTGATATGTCCAAAATATAAAAAGACCATTAGACCATATCAATAAACCAGCAACATAGACCAGCATAGCTAGTTTTGAAGGCCGAGTGATAAACATTAATCATTTTTTTTTTCACAAGAGAAAAAATGTTGTTTTGAATATATTATATGAAGTAAAACAATCCATGAAGTCATTACATTTTCACATCTGAAGGAAAAGTGGAAGTCCCACCCCAGACAATGATAGAAAAATACCCCATGTCACATACAGGGACATGATATAAAACCCAGTAACGGTCCACATGGAGATTATCGACAATCTGAGAAAGCATCCAAATATGCCCGAGGCATCTATAAGAAAGTGAAATAGCAGTATGTAGAATAGTAAAGCAACGGATAGAGTACGTACCGACGTCCATTGTTCCAAATACAAATTAAAGTACCCAAAATCCTTGAACAGAGAAAAACGCTAATCATGTGAGGAGTGTGATATGTCCAAAATATAAAAAGACCATCAGACCATATCAATAAACCGACAACATAGACCAGCATCGCTAGTTTTGAAGGCAGAGTGATAAACATTAATCATTTTTTTTTCACAAGAGAAAAAACGTTGTTTTGAATATATTATATGAAGTAAAACAGTCCATGAAGTCATTACATTTTCACATCTGAAGATTGGAGCCCAAATATCCATCCAGAAAAGTGGAAGTCCCACCCCAGACAATGATAGAAAAATACCCCATGTCACATACAGCGACTTGATATAAAACCCAGTAACGGTTCACATGGAGATTATCGACAATCTGAGAAAGAATCCAAATATGCCCGAGGCATCTATAAGAAAGTGAAATAGCAGTATGTAGAATAGTAAAGCAACAAATAGAGTACGTACCGACGTCCATTGTTCCAAATACAAATTAAAGTACCCAAAATCCTTGAACAGAGAAAAACGCTAATCATGTGAGGAGTGTGATATGTCCAAAATATAAAAAGACCATCAGACCATATCAACAAACCAGCAACATAGACCAGCATCGCTAGTTTTGAAGGCAGAATGATAAACATTAATCATTTTTTTTTCAGAAGAGAAAAAACGTTGTTTTGAATATATTATATGAAGTAAAACAGTCCATGAAGTCATTACATTTTCACATTTGAAGATTGGAACCCAAATATCCATCCAGAAAAGTGGAAGTCCCACCCCAGACAATGATAGAAAAATACCCCATGTCACATACGGGGACATGATATAAAATCCAGTAACGGTCCACATGGAGATTATCGACAATCTGAGAAAGCATTCAAATATGCCCGAGGCATCTATAAGAAAGTGAAATAACAGTATGTAGAACAGTAAAGCAACAGATAGAGTACCGACGTCCATTGTTCCAAATACAAATTAAAGTACCCAAAATCCTTGAACAGATCAAGAAAAACGCTAATCATGTGAGAATTCTAAGTAAAGTTAATCTATTAACATTGTGAATAAAATTACACCGAAGTCAAAAACATTGCCTGGCCATACACATGGCAAATTTGTCATCAAAAAATCAAAATATTAAGAAGACTGCCCTCATACGGGGAAACCAGTCTTGAACGTTTAATTTACAAAATTCAAAAATATTACAAAGGTCCAGCACAGTAAAATAATCTAAAAGCAGCCCAATTAAGTGGGCCTGCTAAGCAAGAAAAACAAATTAACCAAACTACTCCTCCAGTGGTTCCTCCACGATTTGGCACCATCCTTCGGAAGGTCCAGGATCGCTAGGTGCTACCTCCACATGCATGCCACGACTCCCCTCCTGAAGGCCCGAATGCTGGCCGGCTTTTTCCGAGCTCAGACCCGCCAGACGGGTGCATTCTTCCTCCATTTGGGCCTCCTCGCGGAAGACCACAGTGACTAAAGCCGTGATTCGTGGGCGGTTGAGAGAGAAATTAAAGGAAAATTGCACAGTGCGCGTCGTGGGAGAAGGTGAACTAGTGGTGGGGAAGCGAGGAGCAGGGGAATCCATACGGTGGCCAGATCCTACAAGCCGACCCCGCCCACTCCTAGTATTTGGATATCGACCTGCGTAATAATCACTGGACTGGCCGGAAGTCGACTCTGTTGAGGGGCTAGAGGGAGCGCGCAGGGGTTGACCTCTAGTGCTCCCCCTGCGGCAACGCATCCTATGACGCATGCGAGGCATGGTTGAAATCTCAGGCGCAGTGGGCACAAGAGGAGACGGAGAAGCAGAATTCCAATTAACAGAGGAAGACAGACAGAGACAGAACCGAGAGAAATGCAAATATGCAGCAAGGTCTAGGCAGCAGTTCAACTGGCCACTTCTCCTTATCGTCACAGTTAGCAGGCAGTGTAATCCAGCAACAGGCTTGTCTGAAAAACCATGGCTAAACACCATTTTGTCGACCCGACTGCAATGCAATCAAAGGATGCCCGTCATAATTAATCTCTGATCATTAATAACGAGAGCCGAAGGCCGGATCAAATTGGAGCGTGCGGAATCGCTAAGAGGAGTGGAGGTCCGATCTTGAACAGTGTTAAAAATTAATTAATGCGGATTTGATGTGAAAACTTAATTGAACAACGTTAAATGTTAATGCGATTGATATGAAATCACCATATCCATGTCCCATCGCCTTAAACACCATCGAATGCACCCGCAGCCGAGAGCAGGGCAAGTTTTTATTGAGGACACGTGGCAGAAATTGATTGGAGCGGATCTTTGTTTGGGCCGCTCGCGCAGTGGAAATCCGGACCCGAAAAATATTAGGGTGAATTTGATAAGAAATTCGCATCACAACTTCCCTCCATACGCTAGCCCAACTTCGGACCCGAAAAAGATTAGGGCGGAATTCATTTGGTTTCCGCGTCACAAAATTGGCCGACGTCAGCAGGCTATTTTGGAACGCGAATTTGGTTTGAATTATGGTTTATCGTCGTTTGAAGTCCGGCGGGCTCGACTTAAGAACAATTTTGTTTGATCCCATCTTATAAAATTTTTGTTGGTTTTCTTTGATAATACACATATTTATAATAAATCATGGGAATACCACACTAAACATGTGGAAAATTTATATAAATAATTATTGAGAACAATCATTTTTATGTAAAAATATCCAAGGCGAGGTCTGTGTAGAGAACCGGGGTCGTGAAAATTGTTCAAATATAAAAATCCCACTTAATAAAGAGACAAAATTGTTGTGCTTTCAGAACCTGACCCGAGGATTGGACATGAGTTAACAAACAAAAGGATAGCGGAACCAGACTTGCACCCGTGGTCAAGCCCTCTACCAAAACCATGAGCGGAATCACAAAAGCGGGTTGCCCATATCGCACCGCTTTTGCGGAGTAGGTGGTATTTCCTATTCGCGAGCGATTCCATAGGGAATGCGACACGTGGTGAAGTGACCCCCGGAAAACCACCGTTTAACCCGCGCCATCGCACGTTAAAGCCCGACGTTGGAAGCCGAGCGAAATTGCCAAGAGTCGTTGATTTGGAGAAGGGCCATCGGACGGTGGTCGCACGTTGAACTTGCCCGGAGGTTAACTAAGGTGTGAGGAGGATAGCCAGGTACGATACGAGTGTTTGATTGGTTATTGATATATATAGGTGGGGCCGGAGTATAATGAAATTGTTTAATTAAACGATTGGCGGATAATTAGCATAAGTCTGGAGTGTGATTGTTGTAAGGTTGGGTGGTGAAATATAGAGCCGAAAGTTCATTACAAGTTATTTATTTAAAAAGAAACGTGGAGTATAAATACAAAGTGTTGAAAGTTAAACATTGGTTATAAGGATTGGAGATAATATAAAGTTGGGAATATAAATTAAAGTCCAACCATTGTGGATAGTATTTATTTATCAAATTCTACGAATTTGATAAATAAACCCGAAGAAAGGAGAAGTCAATTAAGACTCAGGCTGGAGGAAAAGAACGGGGTACACCAAGGGAAAATGCTGACAGAGCGATTGTAGACACACCAGCTCTCCTTGGGGGTCCAATTTCAGTTTTGTTGCATCACACAATGATCTCTCTTCTCTGGCATTTACTTGTATTGAAGATCACTATTCTAGGAATAAGGAGTTATTTTCTCCAAAAATAACCCTAGCCAAACATTGACAATGCATCAAGGATGTCTTTCTATGCTTCATAAGCACATTTGTTCTACTTCTAAATCATGTCTTGGAAGTGGTTGTTGTGCTGGAAATTATTCACCAGTTGGTTTCATACCAAAGTCTTTTTCACATTTTCAGCATCCAATACATGAAAAAGATAATGGTTTAAAACAACCTAAATATTTGAAATTTTGCAAGAATTGTCTGGCACACTTTGAATATGAATTTTGAAGTCAAGTGCATGATGCTGTATAGGATCAAGTGTCATTTTGAATACCAAATGTTTCACAAGAAACTTCTCAACATGCTACCTTGCGGTAAGGATTAAATGACAATATTGCATCAACTATTTCCATAATAAAAGTGCATCTCGACCATAAGACTAAACAACTACAAATGTTGTAGATCTAACAAGACGACACAATCAAATGTATTCCACAAGGCCAATACTGTATGAAAAATGAAAAGGAGTTTGCAACCAAAAATACCTTAGGCAACTAATTCAATTAGATACACCAAACCATCAACAAAAAGGAAAACCAGCCTACTCAAAAGGCAAGCATTTACCTCCTTTGACAAAATTTTGAGTTCCAAAACAAGGGCCTTTATTGTCTTGTCAATGCCCCTAGTAATTTGAATGGGGTTTGCACCTGCTGCAACAACCTAAACAAAAAGGTTTCATTTCAAATTATTTTCCACAAATTTAAGATACAACCATTGTCAGTTTTGTATTTCCTAACGAGCTCATAAATTTTGACAAAAGAACCAAAATTTTTTAATACCTGATAGCAATTTTTTCACTCAAAAACTATCTTAGACTCAATAAGCCCAACCCAAACTAAAAAACCAAACACCATAAGACCCTACAAAAATGAATAGATGATCTTAATCCAGTACTATCGACAAAAAGTTACCTTTACACCCTCACTTATTAAACCCTGTGTTGTTGAATTTTAACTTCAACTGCTGCAGCAGAAGGACGGATGCAACAACAACATTTTTTTTTGGAGGTTGCTTGCATGCCATCCAGAAATTTAATTCAACATTTAAAATTCCTGCAAGTTTTTTTTGTAGACGGCCGCAGCCATATTTCTGTACAAGATTGTATTTAAACACAACAACCAGCATTAACGCAATTCACCAACCAGAAATTAAACAAACAAAAATTTACCTGACAGTTTTGTAAATTCAAAAGGAGGACACGTGGAGCATTAATATTGGATCGCATGAAATTGAAGAGAATCTGAAAACCTGAAAACCGGACCCGAATTTTTTATAGGGCACATTGGATTGAGAATTCGAGTTAAAATTAGGCAGACGTCGGCATCCCATTTTGGAACGCGAATTTGGTTTGAAATTCAATCTATTTAGACTTTTGAAGTCCGACGGAAAGGGTTCTTTAATGTTTTGATAGTTTAATATATACATATGTTATATATATATCATATGTGAAATGAAAGGTGGGCCATAGAATTTAGTTTTAATTTTTTTTTTTTTTAAAGAGGGTTTGAATTTAGTTTGAAATTCAATCCATTCAGACTTTTGAAGTCCGACGGAAAGGGTTCTTTAATGTTTTGATAATTTAATTTTATGTATGCTTTAATATAAACATATGTTTTAAACATATGTTATATATATATCATATGCGAAATGAAAGGTGGGCCATAGAATTTAGTTTTAATTTTTTTTTTTTTTTAAAGAGGGTTTATTATAATATGTTTTATATGTTACGGCATATAAAAATAAAAAGGACAAAAAAGCTTGGTAGTCTTTTTTATAGACAATACGCAAATTTTTTATTACACATAAGTGTGTAAAAAGTGAAAGAACAAGTGTAACTTTTAAGTGTGTATGCATAGCAGTGCGAAAGTGAAAAACACAACAGAGTGTTTTAGAGACAGAGTATGTTTGTTTTGAATAGACAGTGAGTTGGTTTTATGCACTGCGTTTTGTAGCAGTCATAATTTTGTAATCCCTCTCAGTGAGGAAGAAGTGTAATAGTTTTTTTTTGAGTTATTGAAGGGAATAGAAGTTTTTTTTCAAAGTATTGAAACTCTATCTCATGTCAAAGAAATTTTTATTTTCTTTGTGTTAAAAGAAGGGAGATTTATTCTCCATTCATTGTTCTGGAATTTTTCAATATTCCAACATGTGCAAGAACAACAGATGTTGTGGTTCCATCCCTAGCTAAATCATTTGTCTTTGTCGCAGCTTGCCTTACCAACTTGGCCCCAATATTTTCAACTGGGTCCTCTAATTCAACCAATAAAAAGGCCAAAACCATAGCATTGAGATACATTTCATTACACTATCAATAACAATAAAATTTGACTCAGCCATAACCATTTCCTTTTATTGTTGTGAAAAGCTTTATGCATTACTCTAATGTGGCTAGTCCATAGGCCAAGTAGACCACTGGGTAACAAATATGTTTCCTTTCACTTTTGAGTTTTCAAATTATGCCTACCAAATCTAAGACATTTAAGAGGGGGAACTAATACAACGTTAAAAAGAAAACCAGAGCACACATCTACAAAGTACCTCCTTAGCTACTATCACACCATCATTAAATATTTTCGGAGAACCATGCTTGCTCTCCAAGACAACATTTTTCCTCTCGCCCCAAGGGTGACTCCAAAAAGATCAACAAGTTTGTTCACACCGCCTGCAAGATAAATTGACAATGCTTTCAGTAAGTGTGCAATTGAATGCCAGACCATATGCTAAAACAACCCTCCATGAAAAATTAAAATAACACATTAAAATCGAATATAAGTGGACAAGGAAAGATCCACCGCAGTGAAGTTTCACGTGCAGGTGACCTCCCTTTAAACATAATTTTTTCTCTGACCTGCAATTTTTTTGTCACTGAGCCATCCTTGTTGAATTACAACTCCTTTTCCATAGCTCTTGTATTAACTACCTTCTCTCTGTCGCGTAATCTCAGAGTCCCTCTTCTGCTTGAGCGATTAAAGGAAATGGGTGAAAAAACTGAAAGAGAAGACAATTGTCTGCCATAATTATCAAACATCGCACCCAACTTCTTCCCCTTTCCATTGTTACCCAATGAGGTAGATGTGGAAATTGTTGTCATACCGCCCAAAGCAGAGGCCATCTTCTCTTATGCTGAATATAGAATTACAAAATCTTCATATTAGTATGAACCTTAAAAAACATGACTCCCATTGCTAAAAACCACTTTTAAGTTGTAACAGGCAAACTAAACAACTATCGCAACTTTTGGCAACTTCTGGAGCATTAAGAGAGAAATAACCAAAGAGAAATACAACCACAATCCTCATTTTAATGAGACTGGACTATATATTTGCATTAAGATAGTAGAAGGAAATCACGACTATATTAAGGCCAACACAAAACAATCTTTAACCAGTGTCTCTCGCGGCCTTCAGGTTGTCATGCTAGAGGTTGTATATTTTTAATTTAAATTCTTGACCTCTCGTGCCCATCTATGAATGCATCCAATGGGATATCTACATCAAATGCTCCTTTATATCCCCAAAAGCAAATTCCCTACTACAAGAGCACCAGTACTGATGGATCACCCCACACCATCCCACCCACTAGAAACAGTGAAAAAGGAAACCCGAGAAAACTTCTGAAATATCTCAAGATGACTATATGGGTGGTTCTTATGAATCAACCAACCATTCAAAACATGCTCATCAATCCAAACCATGAGTATTATGTGACGATATTCAAGAAGGCACTAAATCGGATTTCTGAAGCTATGTTAGAGAAACCCTAAACTCTCACTGAAAATAGGTGAAATGTGGCACCACTCAGAGATTGACATGTGCCAATTGGTACAAGTGGTAGACAATTGGCATGCTCAAACAAAGAGGTGATGCAGGAATGACATGAGGGAGAAAATATCGAAAAAGCCCCAAATCTGGAGAACTAAAGCTCATCACCAACCTGAGATTGACAACTTTACATGATGTAACCTATGAAATCGTAAATGGAGAAATCATAGTAACAATAAAGTAACCTATGTAACAATAAAGTTAGATTCATCCTAGGAGTGGTAATGGGAGAAATAATAGTGAATAACAGGAAACATGCAGAGTTGCTTACAATCAAATAGATGAAAAAACACATACAAAAAACCTAGATAATAATCATGAACAAGTTTAATATTGAATTATGAACTGTAAAGGAACTTACAAAATGTGACATTATGAACTTGGTCAAGCGCACAAGCAAAAATATCCTGGACATGACCCTGGTTGACAAGTTGTATTGCTCATGATGCAAGAGGATTTGTACCTGCACTGCCAAGTCAATCAAAATCCATCATTATCTATACAATAAATACAAGTAATTGATGTAGTATTTTTTACTCTAAGACCCATTCTTATGATAATGTTAGAACATATGTTGAAAATTTCAAAACATACTTGAATAAGCTCCTCTTCGTTTCAAGAACAATTTATTGGAGTCGCATGAACTTGGAACAAGCCTCCCACGATCTGAAAGAGTAGCAACTAAGTCAACAGTGAATTTTTTGTTGCTACGTTGGATCGAGGGAGGTTTTCTCCAAGATTAAATTGCTCCAATAAATTATTCTCTACTAAACAGGGCCAACCACGTGAAGGTGGAAGCTCTTATGGCCCCTCCCCCCCCCTCACATCACTCTCAATTCCCCAATACCCAATCTATATTTCATTTTTTTACTTTCATGAGCATAAAAAAAAAATTATTCAATAACTAATAAAAAAGAAATTCAACAAAAAGTACGCAAGGAAACATTGAAATTAATTCTTGACATAAAAATAGTATGATAAATGAGTTGTTTATATAACGCAAAAAACGTTCCAAGTATGGTAACGTTTGTCTTATAATAATACAATATTTTACATTATCAAAATTTCTTTTTCTTCTTCCTATTTCTAAAGCTCCTAATTACATCATCAATATCATCATGCTCTGCTCCTGTTTCGTGCCTTTCGACCCACACTGCTGACCTAGTTGCGTAGTCACGATGTTTGGTCTCATCCAGTGACGGGGCATCGCCTACAAAAAAATATAATATTAAATTTTAATTGTCAGTTTTTAAATATCATTGAACTAGTTCGGTAATATTAATAAAAAAAATTGCAATGAGATTATTTACCTGGTGCACTAGTTGTCGCCGCCGACCTAGTTGCGTTGTCACGATGTCTGGTCTCATCCAGTGACGGGGCATCGCCTCCAAAAATAGATAATATTAAATTTTAATTATCAGTTTTTAAATATCATTGAACTAGTTCGGTAATATTAATAAAAAAAATTGCAATGAGATTATTTACCTGGTGCACCAATTGTCGCCGCTGACCTAGTTGCGTAGTCACGATGTCTGGTCTCATCTAGTGACGGGGCATCGCCTACAAAAACAGATAATATTAAATTTTAATTGTCAGTTTTTAAATATCATTGAACTAGTTCGGTAATATTAATAAAAAAAATTACAATGAGATTATTTACCTGGTGCACCAGTTGTCACCGTTGGGACTGTTGCCCTGTCTTCCTCTCTGGTGGTAAGATCCTCAAGGGAAACATTCTATGTCATTTAAACAAAAAACGTTATAAGGACAACCATCAAGGTATAATTATAAAAAATTATAAGTGGAAATTAATTACCGTCACAGCCCTCACTGATAGTAGCATTGTCGGCCTGGTCCCCACTACAATGATCAGGTTTCACGTGAGGATCATCTACATCTAGCTCTAAAACTGGGTTATTTGCCTCGTCGGTAGTGCTGCTCCCCTGATTTAAACAAAGTTGTTAGACATTAAATTTATGGACGAAAACAAACATATTGAAAGGTTAATTTTTTACCTTATCAGGCATTCTGGATCTTGGGACCTGCCCCAAGCTTCTGCGACGTTCAACTACAGCTTGATAGCCGAAATGGAAAGCGATATTTTTATCTTCCTCTGTAGTTTCTGTTCTGAAGTCATCACCCTACATTACATATGATTGTGTATTTTTAGTCATATTTGATAGGATTACAAAAATGTTGGAAGGCGATACAATTAATTATAAGATGTTTAGCTACTTAATTACAATTCTTGTGGCTAATTTCAAGTAGCCGCCCTAGCCTAGCTTGTGATGGCCCTTTTTTTCAATCCTAGCTTTGGTTGCCTTTGAGGTGTCAGGAAACCTAGCATCAAAAGATTAAAGTCAGATATGACATAGCACACTTTTATTTTAGACATAGAGAAAATTAAAGCTATTGAATTAAAGTTGTAATTTACCTTGCGGGTCCAGTTGGCATTTTTCCTTCTTTCTTTGCCCTTTTCTCTTTTCCGTCATGGATGAGTGCTCTCCACTCACTCTCTGAAACTGCGAGAGGACGCTCATATCTAGGGTTAAACTGCAATTGCGTCCTATAGGTGTCCCTGGTATATTTCAAATATTTGCCGGCTACCTAAGCCACCGCTTTTCTGTCAAATGTGCCGACCCCAAAAAGGGCTTCTAGATAATCTAGAAGTTCTTTTTTCAGGTTGGAATTCTGGGAATTCCACCCTGTACGTATGGTTGGGCCAAAATTACCAACGCATGGCTCTCCAGAATCCTGTAGAACTCATTGTTTCCTACACAGAATAAAACCAAAAGAAAAAGAAGATATTATCATTAATTTAAAAATAAAAATCATGATAAATATGTTTTAGATAAAGTACATGAAATAGTTAAAATATTAAAATTTAACTGGGAGTTGTACATGCTTTATAGGGACACCCTCATCGTTCACCAACAACGTGCCATTAATGGTCCCTGTGGAGCTGACACGTGTAGCTCCAGGAAACGCAATAATGTAGCTGGCCATATCAGCCTCATCATTGCCAACACGTTCAGCGGTTGGCTGGGTGTCTGCTTGGGCAGGGTGTGTTTCTTGGCTGGCACCTAAAGGAGTAGAAGGTGTACAAGAGGGTTGTTGGGCAATCTCTTGCCCTTGTGTCCCACTACCACCAACACCGGATTCAGCAAGTGCCAGAAAACACTACATACAAAAGAACTTTTTGTTAGTTTAGTCAATGTAAAAATTAAAAATCAAACTATCACAATTCATCTCATGCAGAAAAAAAAAAAATATCCTTTTGACTTTTTATTATTACCTGATATGTTTCTAGCTAGCTCATAAGTTGTTTTATCCTCTCTTCTGTTTCAGGTGTTTGAGGCACATCTATCAAAGTATTAAATTCCAACCTTGCATCTCGTGCCTTTTTTCGCAACAAGAACACTGGAGATAGGGATCAAGAAAGCTCTTCCTCAAAGGGGGAATCATCAGGCGTACCATGGATAGGTGTCTGCATATTTGAACAAAATTAATATTATTTCAATTATGTAAATAACTAAAATACCTGAAGATAGAGAAATGCTGGCGCTTTACATGTTCTTCCGCTGGCCTCTTTCCGCAATCATCCTGTCTCGGGGTTTTTCCTGCACTGCTCTGATCAGTCTGCCACATTGCAATAAAATTATAAATGTAAAAACTTGAAAACAACATCTAACTTGAAAACACAAAATGGAAACTGAAATAATTTCTAATAAGACACTGGAAGACAGAGTTAGAGTTTTAAATATGCCTTGCATTGAATTCAGTCCTGGAAACATGTCATTGCACATTAAGGCACCCAAACAAGAGACGAGTTGACAATGAAGACCTTATTGAATATATTGTTGGAGCAACTTTAAGTAAACTTGTTGTGAAGACCTTGAGGACATTTTTGGAGCAAAATTGTTGAAGCTGATGGTATAGCATTGTTGGAGACGATCTTGAAGGGCCTTGAAGTGAAGCTTTTGGAGCAACTATTGAAAAATCCTTAGAGCATTTAAGGCACTTTCTATCTTCCATCACCTTTTTCCTTTCAATATCCTTTAAACGATTTTGTTGATATTTAATGTTTGAAATCACATTATAATTCCTTTATTATATGTGTTTGGGGACTTTCCCTTTGAAATTACCCAAAAATACCCTGGCAATTTTATCTTCAGGATGCATGTCTGACCCTATTGTTCAATATTTTGATTGATAGTAGTAAACATAGAGAGTTAGGGGGATATTGACTTGGTTTGGTTGGGCCATTATATCCCTAACATCTACTAGGGAGAAACCCCCTTGAGTTGGAGGAGAGCTAGCCCGAAGTGAAAAGAGGTTGGTGAGGTGACAATGGGGCTATTGAATTACACATGGTATCACACTTTAGCTTTAGGACTTTATCTTAAGAAGTGCGAGATTTTGCTATATCAATTCTCAAATTGTTTACAACACTATTGTTAAGAACTAATAAGAAGTGATGTTGAGGGGTTTTTGGGTATAAGAAACAATACCATTTAAAAACTAGGGTTCTCAGTCCTTGGCATTCCTTCACCTGGGCCTAGGGGCACACTACAATAATTTCACACTAAACCATGCAAACTTAAAAGTAACTTAACAGATCCATAAAGTAATAATAATCATAATTCCTAATTTCCTATTGTACGATATGATGCAAATTATTCAAACATGAAGCAATGAAGACATGCAATGTTTGAATTTCAAGATTGATGAACCAATACAAGAAGTTAGAAACTACAATTTTGATTCAATACACTGTGTCATAACTCCAGGAAGGAATCTAGTTTGTAGTACAGAACATGCATTGTGTATTATCAATTCTTAATTGACAACAACTAAAGGTCATCTGCCTCATCAATTCCTTCCCATTTTGTGTTTTTATGTTATATTCCTTATAAAAGTGTCAAATTTCTCTCAAAGTAAGCAACCACTGAATAAAATAAAAAATAGTTGAGATATGATTGAGAAATGGTCATTTATTTCTGGAAAGGATCTTCACAATTTCTTTGGTTGTTTTTCATCTCAAGAAACAAGAAATGACCTAAGAAACTATCGTGATGTAATATAAGAAACAACACGGTGCAATGGCCATTTTCAAAGCCAAATGATGTCCATCGAGGACATGGCCTTTATTTGGTTCCTGTTTCATAGGAGTTTCGGGTAGAAATGGAACTTTGTTGTACCATTTCCAGTAGTAAAAAGGGAAAACCTTCTTTTCCATGGGAAATAATTTACCTTTCCTTTTTCAAGATAATCTAAATCACAAAAAATATGAACTATACTGCACACATTCTTGGATAATGTGAAAGTGGAAAAGGAGTACCCTACACAAGTGATGCACACATGTACATTTGAACACTAATAGATTTTTGTAGTTGAAATGCAATGCTTGTTTTCATTTAAATGTAGGGTTTTTAAAGCAGGGAGAAATAATGGCTGCCAAATTAATAAGCGTTTCTTTGGGAAAAATTTAAATCTTGTATTGGGTGATGAAGATAATAGAGGGGATTGAATCTTGATTCTTGAAATCTAGAGAGAACCCTACAGCCTAACACAATCCAATGGAATTGACCAAAAAAACCCAAATAGAGTCAACCCTACTATAGGAGGAAGGGTCTGCAGTAAGAACTTACCATTTTGCAAGAGTTGAGGGCGAATGTTGTTCTGCAAGAGCTGAGGGTGAATGCTGTTCTGCAAGAGCTGAGGGTGAATGCAGGGCGAATGCTATTCTGCAAGAGCTGAGGGCGAATGCTGTTCTGCAAGAGCTGAGGGTGAATGCAAGGTGAATGTTGTTCTGTAAGAGCTCAGGGCAAATGCTGAGGGCGAATGCTGTTCTGCAAGAGCACAGGGAGAATGCTGAGGGCGAATGCTGTTCTGCAAGAGCTGAGGGCGAATGCTGTTCTGCAAGAGCGGAGGGCGAATGCGCGCGTGTTTCTGGGAAAATCACCCTAGAGGTTTTTTGGGTTTAAACCTCCACAGAGCAGGGCATGCTACTCAAGAAGGACTCACACAACCATACATGTTCATGAAAAACTAAATAGAGCAGATCGAGGAAGTTACCCGTAGGTCCTACGGTTGAAGCAGATCCCGCGGGGTCCAAACCCCTAGCAACCCTTCTTCCTTCTTAACCTGAAAGACAAGAAGAAACAAGCATGAAGAACTGGTTGTACAACATATATCTACTCTAAATGTTAGTGAAATCCACGTGAAACATTAGATAAACCATAATAAATGCTTAAATAATAATATTTTCACATATGCAAGCGGACACTAATACGTATATTTTGGGAACAAGATGGTTCTTCTGTATTATAAATAGCATGTACAGAAATAACGAGTGGAGAGATCACCTAAATCCTTCCACGATCTTCGAGCAGACCGTCGTCCTGATCCGTCCCACCCTTGCCTCGCTAAGATTCCTTCCGAACTGGTGCATACGAGATGACATATAAGGAGATGAGCATCTCCAGGAAACAAGGGTTTCCTGTAATGAACTGGGAAGTGCAGGAGGCATGGGAATTCAGACTTGGATAGGGAATACCGACAGAGTATAATATCAATAATTTCTCTCTCCCTTAGGCCATGCACATGAGGGGCTTTTATACTCCCTCAAAGTAGTTTCAACAGTTGGAAACAGTTGGCCACGTGCTGGGGTGGTTGAACTACCAGAGTAACCATCAACCCATCCCGAAAATAGGGAATTTTAATATATTTTTTAATGATTTTAATGGCATATGCGGGAAAGTACATGTGGACTCGCGTATACACGCGGAAAAGTCTGGGCATAACCGCGTATGGGGAATTTAACACTGTTTTTTAGTGAATTTTGTCCAAGTCTGTAGGAATGGGTGCCCAAAGCCATAAAAGAAATCATGAATCATATGAAGGTGAAAAATGATGCTATAACATATGCCCCCTAATATATGAGGTCAGAAGGGGTACATGATGGCCGAAATGTATTATGCACATAGAAAGAATTTCGCAAGGACAAGAGAGGACTTCACCAGATTTCAGCCTGCCAAAAACCAATGAAAGAAAAAAGAGAGTCAACTCATGCTGAGGCGGGCATACCCATGCTCAGTCAAAAATACATCATATAGAGAGTACTGAATAGATCCAACATGTATACAATTATAACTGAACTGAAAGGACACAATGAATCATCTGAGCAGGGCCCATAAATACAAGTCGGAATCAATGTCCAAGTATCACATATAGAAAGCCGATCAAAGATGCCGCAACTAAGATGTCCGATCAACAGTGAATCAATCTCCAAGTACCAAATCATAAGAGGTGGGAACAACCAAGATTAGTTATCACGCAACTTGGGAGTCAATACATAGCAAGCTTGCGGAATCGAATCGCAACATATATATGAATACATCGACCGGCAAGAATCCACGGACCTTCCGTCAACAGTGAACCGAGAAATGATGATACAACCCGAGGTCTTCACCGATCACAATGGAACAATTCTACACAATGGGAATAAATGAGCTGAAGTCGACTATGTGAGAAATCGTTGGATTACCGGGCAATGGTGTTTCCCGTTAACCAACGCGAGACAACCCACCGATAATGATAATGAGTGTCAAGGTGCCCCAGTACAATCTGACAAGTGTGAATGAATGAGTTGAAGTCGAACACCTGAAAGAATCTACCAATCAGGAGGCAATGATGAATCCTCACTGTCGATAGCGAAGAGTCTGCCACTGATGACTGCAAACCCTAAGGTACTGACAAAAAGACTCTAGACCTTGTTCCCAGAGCAATGAGTCGGAGTCGATGGGAAAAGATCTGCTGGAAGGAAGGCATTAAGGCATCCTACATCAGTCCAGCGCGAGTGTAACCCGCAGGCCAAGATTTGGAAGGAATCAGATGAAGTAGAGTGATGGAACCAAAACCAAAGTACGTTTCCGACATGCACAAGATGAAGCTAGCGCACGGAAGAAACCCTTTGAACCAACCAATAATGAAAGCTGACACAGAGGCGAGATATCCATCGATAGGGTCAAATGGAAATCAAGGTACTACACGAATCCCAAGTGTGATAATGTGTGCTGACGTCGAACACAAGGGAAACCACTCAGTCAAAGACCCATAATGATGATCAAATGTTGAGCACAAGGTCACCTATCAATAATGGAAATAGGGCTAGGGTGCGGCTCTAGGTTTGCTCTCAGAGCAATGTGTCGTAGTCGATAAGAGACAAACCCGCCGGAAAGAAGTCAATAGGGACCTTCTCAAACCAGCACGAGCAAAAGACCAAAACATCTGATGTGATAGAACAAGATACTGACAAGACCGGGAAGGCCGACTGAATAATGAGTCAAGAGACACCGCAGAATGGCCGACTCTGGTTAGACTTCCCTTGAACAAAAGCACGACTCATGATTACCATGGCAGTAAAAAGTGACACTGTATAAGTCTGTTATGCAGGAGGCAGAACAAACTCTCCATATGATTGGAAGAGATAACCAACTGGGGGAGGACTGACAAGTGAAACATGGTAAAGGCTAAACCTAGGTAAAAACTAAAACCATCCCAAATGAAGGAAATATATATAATTATATGTGCTTTGTTCAAGGGCGAAAAAATGACTCTGTACTGCCATCAAAACAACGAAGATAGATCCCATTCCCGCTCTTTTTGTTATATTTGATTTTTTTGTCTTTTTCATATAATAAGCTTGAAAAAGAATAAAAGAATGCTATAGTACAATGGATAGAACGAGTATCAAAAATCAGATGCACTAGTTCCTGGGATTGGAATGATCCTATGCTCAATGCAAGGTGACAGAAACTGGTAAGCGATACTCAAAGGAATGTTCCATCCATGGGTAAAAGGGTGTCAAGTCCCGATAGCTAAGTGCATGCAATGGTTAACTTGTACAAACAGACAAGGTCAAAAGTTGGCTTAAACATCGAGTCCAAATGAAGCCGGCTAAAGGCCAGGATAAACAAGTAGCCAATATGCAATGCAGTCATACAACTTAACGACACCAGGGAGCCTCTAGGGTAATAGCCAGAAAATGATAGTGAGGAAGAAGAATAATGAAGCTTCAACACATAAGTCATGGCGGGACTAAAGAGGACTCCCAAGCCTACATAAAACGCAGCATGGGCAACAAGTGATAGCGAGGAACTAACTACAAAGCCCATGTAAAGGAAGGCTCTACCATCAAGTCATGATTTAAATAATCGGCGAGTGAAATGGGTGTAATAGTCATGACCTGATGGGATCGACCCTATGGCAAGTGATCAGTATGGAGGCTAGTATGCAAGATGCAGCGGAAAGTGATTTTCCTAACCTATATGCCAGTGAAGATCATATACCTGCCATGACGAGTCAGCAATCAAGGTTCAAAAAACCAGGAAAAATCTCAAATTCGTCAAAATGTACCTGAAAACATACCAAACTGGGCACTTCCAAGTATCGGGGTTATACAGCTTAAGATAGATCGAAAAAATAAGAATAACAAATTTTTGCGAAAATTTTCAACTTTTTAACCATAAATAGACAAATTACCTCATATTTGGTTCATTATTACATTGCTGATTTGGAAAAAAGTGCTCTGGAGCAAAAAAATTCTTTCGTCGAATAAGGAGCAACCGTCCATCAAATCGCACCAAATTTGTCAGGTAAGCTCCTCAATCATCCTTGCAAATCATTTCGTCCATTTAAAACTTAAAATTTAGTGATTTTCACCATAGAAACCCTTTCTAAAAAACACGAGTTTGCGCATACGCGGGTTGGTAACAGTAAAGTCGCGTATACACGCGACTGTGCATAAAGAAAGCCGCGTATGCGCAGGCCCAAATGAAAAATGCGTGGCTAATGAAGGATTTATTGAATTTTGACAGGATGACAATATCATGGAGAGAGCGTGAAAACAGTGCAATTGATCAGGAAGTCATGCAAGATCAAGCATCGCTAAATATTCTTCGGAATTGTGGTTTGCTCAAGTTTTTCAAAATGCCAAATATGAAAAGCAATGTCCAGTTGCTTGAAATGCTCGTGAATTATTGGGAACCGGAAGAGGACTGCTTTATGATAGATCAGATGCCTATATGCATTGAAGTGGAAGACATATATTTTATCACTGGACTTTCCCGGAGGGGAGACCCAGTAGACTTGCACGGGAAGCCCCTGGGAGGGCTAACCGTGGAAGATTATGTCCACGTGTACTGCGTAGAGGGTTCCAAGAAAGTTGAAACTCAAATTGCCATCAGAGACTTAAGGGATTTGCACATGAAAATCCTCCTTTTCACCATTGGCAGAGTGGCAGGATCTGCCTCCCTACACCAAGCGTCCAGGACACAAATGAGTATAGCAGTAGAATGCTTAACTCATGTATATGATTGGTGCACAGCCCTATTACTGAACATGAAGCAACAATTGACCTCAATCCGCCAAACAAAAATAAAGCACTATGGATATGGCACAATTTTGATGACATTCTTCTTTGAGAAGATACCAGCATTGAGACCCAGATTCATCTCTACCATCAGTAGCCCGAGGGACCCAAGAATTACCCGTTGGGCAGACATGATGAAGAGATTAGGGGGAAGTGAAGTTCCCCGGGCCACTTGGGATGATGAGTTCTTCCTTTGGTGGGGAGAACAAATCATCGCTGTGGACGACTATCCCTATGCCGGGATGGAATTTCGTGGAGATCCAGATCTTGTCCTTCCACCGGGCACGGCATGGGGCACAGTCGGTAAGTTTGCAAAAAAAAAATTTGACTTATATAATTTTTTTTTGGATTTTTTCAAATATGTATGAAAAAATGAAAAAAAAAGATGTTTTTGATTGGATTCATAATCACTTACAATGTAAACATGATCATGATACAGATATTGGATCAGTTCGACCTGAGGGTTTCCCGCGCCACAAGCGTCGCAGGGGCGAAGCAGATACAGTGGATTCAGACAGGACCCTCCAGGCTGTATGGAGGAACTTGGAGGGGTTAACCCGCCAAATACCTATGGCTGCTGTGGAAGATCTGCCGGAAGCCATGCAGAGACGGGTGGTAGGAGTGCCCCGAGACTGGGTATGATTATTCTGCCGAGTTGCCACCGTGATCATGTTCTATAGGAACACGAATTCTGGGCAGGGACCTCAGGAGTAGATAGATAGGATATATCAGATGACTGTATATTTTTTGAGACTGAACATGATCGGGCATAAGCCCAAATTTTGTATGACTTTATGGATCCAAATTTTGTAAAGTTTTTGAACACTCTGATGATATATATACAGCGATGTTTGATGTGATGTGATAAATGTATCAAAATATATGATGTTTTTGATGATTAAAATTTTATTGTATGGAATGATTAATATGCCAATCTAGTGCCTGATTAGCTAATGAGTCTGCCAACCAATTGTCAGCTCGAGGAATATGAATGAAAGTTAAAAAATGAAATGATCTTTGTAGCAAATGTACCCTCAAGAACAATCGTAGTAAAAATGGATCTCGAACCCGATAAGTATTGTTCAACTGCGACACCACCAGCTGAGAGTCCAAGAAAACTACCAACGAATCAACACCCAAAGATATTGCCTCCGAGAGTAGATAAACAACTGCAGTGTACTCTGCTATATTATTGGAAGACGGACCAATGCAGACCCCCCTTGATACTAACAGCTGACCGAAAGGATAATGAAGCACCCAAGCCGCGGAAGCTAAGTTTCGGGTGTGTCTACTAGCACCATCGGCGAAACCAAAATGACCCATGACATCCAACACAACCTGCGAAATCAGATCAAAAACATCACCAGCCCATCAAAGATCGAAAATCAACAAGATATGTACAAAGCAAAAACTACTATATACAAAAGCAACATCCCAGGCCGAAACCTAGGCATAATACTTCTTCAAATAGAGCCCATTTCGGGGCTCCGACAACTCGTTTCCTTCGAAATCAACCAAGGTATATGCTCCTTTCTTAAGGAATTTTTTAACGATGAAGGGGCCATACCACATAGATTTAAACTTTCCTGCCCCCAGGGCATCTTTTTCTTGGGCATAGACCAAAACAAGGTCACCTTCCGAAAAAACCCTGGCTTTGACCGCCTTATCGTACTGAACTTTGACTTGATTTTTATGCGCTTCATTCATCGTGGTGGCATCACGACGCTGCTCATCGAGATGTTCCAAATGAAGGAGCCGTTCTTTAAGACTAGAAGTGTTAGGAAGAAGTTCAACAACTAACTTAAGAGAAGGAATCTCGCATTCAATGGGCTCAGTTCTCCTTCCTTTCCTGGACTGTAGGCAGTTTTTCTTGCGATTTTCATTAACGTCACAGCCTTGCTGTCAGAGTGAGATATGTGGCCTGTGGCTGATTGGATCTAGCTTTGATTGTCTTTGAAGAGTTCTTTGAGTTTATTCATGAAACTTGTTTCTTTTCTTATTGAGCCAGGATATCCCAGACGAATGTCACTTAGGAAACCTAATTTGAGAGCCAACTCAGCCATCATGCTATTCTAAAAATGACTGCCATGGTCAGTGACAATCTCTCTAGGAATACCAAAACGAGCAATAACCTGGTTGAAGAGAAAAAGAGCTGCAGTCTCACCATCATTCCCAAAAGTAGGCATAGCTTCGACCCACTTCGTGAAGTAGTCTACTGCTACGATAATGTACTTGTGACCTTTAGCCGAAGGCGGGTTACAAGTAGTATAATCAATACCCCACTTTGTAAAAGGACCGACAGTAATGACTGGAAAAAGCGGAGCTAGATGAGCGCGCATTTTTTGAGTATAGACTTGACACGGATGACACCTTTTGACCGCTTCCATACAATCTTTGAAAATCGAAGGCCAAAAGTACCCAGCACGCAAAATATTTTGAGCTGTAGCAAGCCCAGATGAATGACCCCCACAAGCTCCACTGTGGGAATCATTCACCACAGCCTCAGCTTCTTCGAGAGTCAAGCAGCGTCTCAGGATTGAATCAACCCCTCGACGGTATAAAACATCACCAATAATCAAATAATTCTTGGCCAAGTGACGCAACTTACGATGCTCATCTTTCGAAAAAGTAGAGGGAAACTTCGCAGTCTGAAGATACACAATGATATCTCCATACAAAGGATCCTGTGAAGAAATAAGAAACAAATTTTCATCCGGAAAGGACTCAACATAGATCATCTCTTCTCCACAGGGCAACTCGGAGATCAATTCTGCGAAAACCAATGATTTCTTGGACTTGGCGGACATAAAATCAAGATCAAATTCCTGCAAAATCACAATCCATCTATTGTATTTGCCCCCAATCACTCGCCTACTGAGGACAAACTGAAATGGATTGGCTGCTGCCAAAACATAAGTTTTTCGTAGAATAATGTAATGCGAGAGATCCTTTGCATAGCATGCAGCTTCTTCTTCAAAGCTAACTTTTCTGTCGGAGTGTATTGGGAGTTCAGGTCCTACAAGGAATTTTCTCGGATAGTAAATAACATGTTACTGCGGGCATAATAAATATATCACATGAGATGCTGCTCACTAAATGGTAGGTCTGGCTATTGCCGGATACAAAAGGAAATCCCTGCTATAATCAGGTGGACTCAATAAAAGAGCAGAGGTCAATGCTTTTTTCAAAGCATCGAATGAGCGTTGAGCGAAGTCATCCCAAAGAAATGGAACTCCCTTCTTCAACAATCTCATAAATCCCTTGGTAACTTCAGCATAATTTACGATAAATCTCCGAAGAAAATTTGCCTTTCCTTGTAGACTTTGAATTTGATGAATAGAGGATGGGGGAGGCAACAGAAGTATTGCCTCAACCTTGAAGGGATCTACCCTAATCCCTTCCCTAGACACAAAAAATCCCAATAACCGACCGGATGTAACCGCGAAAATGCACTTGTTCGGATTCAACCTAATATTATAGAAACGACATCGTTCAAATATTTGACGGAGGTGAGCAGGATGATCCATCCTCTTTCGAGAATGAGCAGCTAAATCATCCAAATACACCTCGATAATCTTTTTGATGTCGTGGAAGGCATATGACATGGCCCGCTGAAAGGTAGCCCCAGCATTTTTAAGACCAAAAGGCATCTTCTTGTATGCAAATGTACCCCAGGGACAAATAAAGGCAGTCTTATGTTGATCTTCAGGACGGATAGTAATTTGATTATATCCGGAAAAACCGTCCATGAAGGAGAAAATCTCATTACCGGCACACTCGTCAATGATCTGATCGATAAATGGTGTGGGGTAATTATCTTTAGGACATGCTTTATTTAGGTCTCTGAAATCAATGCAAACTCGAATCGTTCCTTGTTTTTTATCTACAGGAACAGGGTTTGAAACCCATTCATTCAAAGGAACAAGGAAAATGAATCTCACCTTAAGCAGCTTCTCCACCTCAGCTTTGATAGCTGATGCCTTCCTAGGATTGACCGGATGAATTTTTTGCCTCACCGGCTTAGCGTTTTCGTAAGTCTTGATCTCATGCTGAACAATAGATGGATCTATACCAGGAATTTCCTCATAAGACCAAGCGAATACATCCCTATACTCTTTAAAGAGCTCGGTGTAAATTTGAATCTCTTCACGGGAACATTCAGCTCCGATGAAGACATTCTCGATAATATTGGGATCCCTGGAAATGTTCACCAGGATAGTAGGAGAAATCACAGCCATGTTCCCTTCAGCATAAACCTGTGTTGGTGCTAAAGGGTTCAAGACTGGGTGAACAGGACCAGGAGACGGAGGACTTGGGAAACTAGCTTCAACTTCGCTCAAATCAGGTAAAAAATAAGACCGATGATGCAAGTCATCCCACGGTCTATCTATACCAGTCATGGCTTCCAGGATGGCCTCTTCAGATGGAAGAGTGGTATCAAGGCAATCCTGGGCCGAAGAAGAACTAAGTGTCCAAGCCGAAGCCACATCTCCATCCAACTCTTCCGGTGAAAGAGGAGCTGGAGTGGATTCTGCAGAGTCAACAATAGACTGATAAGCAATCTCTGCTGCAGACATCGGAAATGCCATTCCACCCACTTGACCTTCCGCTAATGTGGTGGTAGGGGAAGGCAAGGTCCAAGGGTCCGAAAAATAATGAGTTCTAAAGAACTCTCTTCGAAGAGGAGCCTTGGAGGATGAAATAGCATTTATATGCACCGTAGGAGGAGGAATATCGAAAGTACCCATCAAGGAAGAATACATTCCAACTCCTAAATTCTCGATAGGCGCCTTATTATTATCCAACTTAGGAACAGATGAGTCAGTAGACGCATTCGGGTCTACAGGAGGACAGTCCAGTTGATCCACTGTAACGATCCTCCCTTCGTGAGGGAAACATATAATGCAAAATAATGAGGATGCAATGGCATCCATCTCATAAATCCAGTTTCTCCCCAACAGAAGGTTGTAGTCCAAGCTTGAATCTACTACCTCAACCTCTATATTGACAGTTTTTCCCCCAACACAGATGGGCAAAGCTGGGACAATCCCATGGGGTCTGTGAGAATGACCATCGAACGCAGTCAGAAGAGTGGTAGATGGAACAACTTTGGGAGATCCAAGTGTCTTCCAGCATGCAAGAGACATCACGCATGTGGAAGCACCCTCATCAACAACCGTCTGAAATATGTTACACTTCCGGTACGATGATTTAATATGAAAAGTCATGTGATGAGGAAGTCTCTTCTTAAAATTAGACATATCAAAAGTAATCAGAAGAGAATTTTTTGGATCAATAGCCCCAATAGCAGTGAGCAAAGCACTGCGCTGAGCCGGGCAAGACTGGAGTACCTCTAAAGCTGACATGGCACAAGGACTCTGCGCCAGATCTTCCACAATAGAGTAGTTCTGGGCAGCCCTAGCATTTGGATTAATCGTCGATCGCTTAGAAGATGCTTTGGGCATCCGAGGCATAGACTCAACAGTAGGCTTCGTAATGTGAAGCGGCTCAGTAGCATCAGGGGTATCCTTAGCTTTCGAAGACTCTTCTCCGCCATAATCACGGGATCTTGTAGCGATATCCACGTGAGAACTCATCATGAAAATGTTCGATGGAATTTCCCCTTCCTGGGTGCCTCCAGAGGAAGCCCCAAGATTTTGGTTCGCGCCAACCACTGACTGTTGCCCTTGGGGAAAAGGGTTTGTTAACACAGTCTGGGAACTAGAAGAACCCTGCTGAGCTAACAAGCGCTGCGCATCCTGAATTTTAGGGCAAAGGTGTGTCAGATGGTCTCCATTACATAGCTTGCATGGAAACTTCACTTTCTTTTTGTCCTTTGGACCCTCACCAACATGCTCGTTGGTTTTATTCGCATTACCCTTCCTGTTCTTGCCCTTTTTCTTATTATTTCGTCCCTTCTTCTTCCCTTCGGATTGTTGATTTACTTTGGGATTAGAAGCTTGGACATCATTTATGGACAAATACTGGGAAGGAGATGACTCAGCAGGCACAGCCTGACCAGAAGGAGCAGATTGCAAAGACAACTGCTGCAGTTGAGTAAGCAGGCTGGCTGCACCACTATTGATCGATCCGATCTGCCCATCACCATGCGGACCAGGCTTAGTTTTGGATAGATCTAATTTGGAGCGAGGAGCATTGGGAAAATATTTATGGAGGACCCCAGACTGAGAATAGATCAGTTCCAGCTGCTGGGCCCAAAAAATGGCTTGCTCCTTAGAAAATACCCCAGAAAAGGATACATCCTTTGAAATATCTGACTGAAGAGATTTTAGAAACCATTCCAAAAGGAATTCTCCTGGAATATGAGCTTTAATAAGCCTCTTCCTTCTCCTCCATTCCTGAATATGGTCAGAAATGTGGGTTGCGTCGTCCTGCTTAAAATTAGCTAAGAGTTCAGTCCCAGCATCATATCAGACATGCAACTGGAAATGGTTTAGAAATGTAACAGCCAGTTCTCCAAATGTAGCAAAACTACCCCCAGTTAGCTCGATATACCATTTGGCAGCGTTTCCAGTTAGGGTGCGTTGAAATAATCTCAACCTAATCGAATCGTCGATCAGGGAGTTAGAAGAACACCATAAATGGAAAGTGGTGATGTGGTCAACCGGATCTTCTCCATTCTTGCCTTCAAACTTTGGAATGTCTGAAGGAAGTTTGGTGGGAACCGAAGGCCACCCCGGACTGTACCGAATTGGATCATTCGTCAATTTCGACAGATCTGGCAAGTTTAACGTTGCCAGAAAAGGTAAACGAGGTGTAGTTTGAGGATTCCATCCTTGATAGGATGAATTCCCAACATTCTGAAAAGAATACCCTGGATTTGATGAGGCACCAGGTTGCCAGAAAGAACTCGTAGCAAAAGGAGAAGAACCTCCTCCCCACACCGAGTTAACAAAGACCGAACCAGTTCCCCCGCCCGAAGTATTAAATGGAGAAGAAAGCCCCTGATAGGGGTTCCAGGCATTGGATAGAGGGGAAAAATTCTGATAAGCACTCGATGAGGGGAAAGAAGCATTCCCTTGGTGACCAACGTAAAACTGATTCCCTGCCCCCGCTGTAGTGAACACAAGGTTCCACCCTGTAAAAGTAGTCGAACTTTGCCCCCCAGACCAAGGGTTGAAACTCTGGGTCTGAGAAGTAAACGGAAAGGAACCTAAAGAAGGATTCAAACTAGGAATGTGTCCAGTTCCAAAGGGGAACCCTTGAAAAGAAGTTGATCCACTAGCCATGGAGGACATGGGCGTAGATCCAGCTGCAGCAGCGGAAAAGGAAAAAGAAGGAATCCCACTGGTGGGCATTCCAAAACTGAAGGGACCAGATTGAGAAGCATGTGCTTGGGTGAAACCAGAGCCAAACACAGCAGCACTAGAGGCAATCAAAGATATAGCAATAGTGCCCCCTCCTTCAACAGAAGCAGGAGTCTGAATGCCTGCAGCACTCACAGCAGAAGCCGCGTTCCCAGTCGTGGCCATCGAAAGGTATGTATAATAAGGAGGATCTTCCGGTCTCTCTGACTTTGGTCCGATGTATTGAACAACGAACGGATAATCAGGAGGAAGAGGAGATGGAAGTGAATCCGAGGGTTCAGATACTTCCTCTACCTGTACTTCTTCTTCCTGCGGAAATAATACTCGCGAGGTGAGCGGAACGCTCCTCTCGGAACCAACCCCAGAATCAGCTATGAAACCTTCAGACCCTTGTGGAGGATCTCTCTCCACTACGTCGGATGCCATAGGGTGGTAACAGATACAATCAAGCAAACAGCCTTCAGGTATTTCTGCTCCGGGTGATTAGGACCGGACACCAAAATACAAGAATGCGAAATATAGGACCTCCCGAAAGTAGTATGGGGTAATTACGGCCCAGGCCTACTAGCGAAGGTATCAGAAACAGTTATTCTGACCTCCTAACGACAGCCTTTGCCGGCACAAGCACCCAAGCTTCGCAAGGGCACCCCCCAGAAGTACTGCTGAAAGTGATGCGACGTCTGCCTCAGGTACCACGGGTATTCCCCCCTGCAGTCACCTGTGTGGAACCTAGGAGTGGAAACTATGGGCACCAATCCGTATCAGAAGCCAGGAGGAACAGTCTTGAGGTTAGATTCAGCTAATTAGAGAGGGGGTATCCCTCTTCTCAGCCTTCAATTCCCCTCGCGCTTGACTCTCTGGAGGAGAGCTTTCCCGGTCCACCTAACGGAATTGGATTTCGCTCAATTAATCGACTTCTATGTTTTGTTTGAGCGGCCTTAGAGAGTTAACTCTCCACTCACCTAATCCAAGGCCCTACAACCTAGCTAGTTGGTGTATGACACTTAGAAAACTTGCTAGTTGATTTTAAATTATATCGCTTATTTTTGACGTAGAAAGAAATTAATAAAAACCAAACTACATGCAAATGCAGTTATTGTCTTTCGATGAAAAGCAACTTCTACACAAGTTCTACGAGATAAAAAATTGTATTTTTCTTTTCAGATAATAAACTCACACTCACAAAAATTATGAAAATGACTAAAATGCTTAAGTGCACCTGATGCAAATCACTACAAGCATGCAAATTCTAAGATGCAAAATCTCCTAAAGCAGAGTGAAATTTCCCAAAGGTCCTTCAGTTTTATCTCTTTTTGGTTGTCCAGAAAGCCAGTTCCCAAAATCAAGAACTCTTAATATGAAGATACCAAAAACGCTTAAAAAACAAGAGGAAGAAATTAATAACAACTTCTTTCCAAAATCAAGCCAGAACCAAAGGCAAGGAACTTCAACAAAGCTTCAAAAGATACAAAGAAACGAAAAAAAAAATGCAAAAACAAAAGCAAACAAAGAAAAATGTTTTTTGAGCTTTTGAGTTTTATAAAAGAAGAGTTCAAAAATACCAAGCAAAACTATAAAATCCCAAGCCAAACAACACTGAATTTCAAGCAAAAACTTCAAAAATGCTCCAAAATGTTATAGGGCTAACTAGTAGCAAGATCAATAAGAGCAAAAGAAGACAAGAAAACTCAGCCACTCAGCCTAGAAAAATAGTACAATCCTGCTGCAAACAAAAACTCCAAAGAACCAAGAAAGACTCTTCAAAAGTTGCAACCATAGCTAGCCAACTGAACTCAAGAAAACCAACCAAGAAATGGGCAAAAATCGAAGTGCAAAGCAAGACACAAAGATAGGAACGAGTAAATGAGCAAGAGCTCTCTGTTCTGATGAAGCAGAACAACCAAGAATCCCCAGAAAGAGATCTTGGTACTCAAACCAGAAATGCTAGCACAAGAAACAATACTCTGCCAAAAAGACTAGTTTTCAGTCCAACACGAGAGAGAAAAGATCAAAGACCACTTTCTTCACAATCCAGAAGGTACAAAGACACTGCAGGAATAGGTCTCCACAGACAGAAAGGACTAAAAAGCCAAAAAATCCAAAATTTCAAAATCTACCTAGGTATACGCGACCTTACAGTTTAACAACAAGCGTGCATACGTGACTGTGCTAAAGGAAACACACGTATACGAGACTCCCTTTAGACAAAATTGCGTGTATACGCGACTATGTGTAGAAAAAATCGCGTATATAAAGGTAAAAATGAAAAAACAAAAAGATCAAGCCTGTATAAGAAACCAGGACTTCAGTCTGACTGAGAAAGAGTAAACTGGACTGGAAATAAAAGTTAAAACTGTTGGAAACCTATCAAACAGTTGAAACCACCAAACAGACGAATCACAAGAATGTGATCCCCAGTGGAGTCACCAGTTCTGTTTCGGGGAAATTCACCCTAGTGGTTTGTTGGGTTTAAACCTCCACAGAGCAGGGCATGCTACTCAAGAAGGACTCACACAACCATACATGTTCATGAAAAACTAAATAGAGCAGATCGAGGAAGTTACCCGTAGGTCCTACGGTTGAAGCAGATCCCGCGGGGTCCAAACCCCCAACAACCCTTCTTCCTTCTTAACCTGAAAGACAAGAAGAAACAAGCACGAAGAACTGGTTGTACAGCATATATCTACTCTAAATGTTAGTGAAATCCACATGAAACATTAAATAAACCATAATAAATGCTTAAATAATAATATTTTCACATATGCAAGCGGACACTAATACGTATATTTCGGGAACAAGATGGTTCTTCTGTATTATAAATAGCATGTACAGAAATAATGAGTGGAGATCACCTGAATCCTTCCACGATCTTCGAGCAGACCGTCGTCCGGATCTGTCCCACCCTTGCCTCACTAAGATTCCTTCCAAACTGGTGCATACGAGATGACATATAAGGAGATGAGAATCTCCAGGAAACAAGGGTTTCCTGTAATGAACTGGGAAGTGCAGGAGGCACGGGAATTCAGACTTGGATAGGGAATACCAACAGAGTATAATATCAATAATTTCTCTCTCCCTTAGGCCATGCACATGAGGGGCTTTTATACTCCCTCAAAGTAGTTTCAACAGTTGGAAACAGTTGGCCACATGCTGGGGTGGTTGAACTACTAGAGTAACCATCAACCCAGCCCCAAAATAGGGAATTTTAATATATTTTTTAATGATTTTAATGGCGTACGCGGGAAAGTACATGTGGATTCGCGTATACACACGGAAAAGTCTGGGCATAACCGCGTATGGGGAATTTAACACTGTTTTTTAGTGAATTTTGTCCAAGTCTGTAGGAATGGGTGCCCAAAGCCATAAAAGCAATCATGAATCATATGAAGGTGAAAAATGATGCTATAGCAGCACGTGATATCAGACGTTAATGTAGCACACATGTACATTTGAACACTAATAGATTTTTGTAGTTGAAATGCAATGCTTGTTTTCATTTAAATGTAGGGTTTTTAAAGCAGGGAGAAATAATGGCTTCCAAATTAATAAGCGTTTCTTTGGGAAAAATTTAAATCTTGTATTAGGTGATGAAGATAATAGAGGGTATTGAATCTTGATTCTTGACATCTAGAGAGAACCCTACAGCCTAACACAATCCAATGGAATTGACCAAAAAAACCCAATTAGAGTCAACCCTACTATAGGAGGAAGGGCTTGCAGTAAGAACTTACCATTTTGCAAGAGCTGAGGGCGAATTTTGTTCTGCAAGAGCTGAGAGCGAATGCTGAGGGCAAATGCTATTATGTAAGAGCTAAGGGCGAATGCTGTTCTGCAAGAGCAGAGGGAGAATGCGCGCGTGATATAAGACGTTAATGTAGCTATTGCGACGGATACGAAACAATAAAATCGTTTTTATGTAGCGCGCATATAAGTTTCGTATTTTTATGTAGCGCGCATATAAGTGTCGTTATACCGACGACAGACAAAGCGTCGCTATTGCGACGGGTGCCTCCAAACGTCGCAATTGCGACACTTAGACATTGTGTCGCACTTGCGACGTTTGGAGGCAGTCGTCACAATAGCGACGCTTTGGGCCATAGTGTCGCAATTGCGACACTTTGTCTAAGTGTCAGTATTGCGACACTTTTCTATAAACGTCGGTATAGTGACGGTTTTGGGCGGGATGGAAAAAATTTGGGGAAATTTCTGACATTTGGTCAAGAGTGTTAGAACCAAGTGTCAGAATTTCCGCCAAATGTAGTAGTGACATGATTTTATCTTTGTAACTGCCCATTTGCAATTCTATTTCACATTGTTCCTTTACTATCAGTTGATGTCCCTTCTGAAGCCATGACACCTTGTAGGGTGTTGGATGTTCCCTTGTCTTCAATTTCAACTTCTCTATCACCTCTGTAGAGACCAAGTTATCTGTACCGCCACTATCAATTACCAATTGACAACATTTCCCTTGAACTTTGCACACACTTCTAAACAAAGTCTTTCTTTGTGTTGGTTCAACAACTTCCTTTGTTTGTTTTAACAAAACTTTGTTAACCACCAAATATTCTCCTTTCTCTGGCACAATTTCTTTCTCTATTACAGGCAACTTTGCTGCTTCTTCTTCAGTCTAAGCAACAATTGCATTTCTCTGGTTTGTCCCCACATTCTCTGGACATTCGTAGGCTCTATGTGCTAATTTGTTACATCTGTAACATCTGACTTCTCTTCCTCTGTTTCTACCTCCTCTTCCTCTGTAAGGACTCCCTCTGCCACTTGTATCACCTTCTGTGGGTGCATACTGAGGTGCACTGCTGCTAGCTCCATCTCTTGGTGCTGTAGATCTTCCTCTACCATCTTGACTTCCTCTTCCTTGGAAAGTACCTCTTCTTTTGGCAGATTGCTTCCTCATGAGTTTTTCTTCAGCTTTTAAGGCCATCTGGTAAGCCTCTTCTACCTTTTTAGGAGACAATATACTTATCTCATCTTGAATCTCCATTCTGAGACTATTTATGTACCTGGCAATCTTCTCTGCTCTATCTTGAATTTTTCCTGCTCTTATGCTCACTTTGTAAAATTCTTCTGTGTATTCTTTTACTGTCATTAATCTCTGTCTAAGATTTTGCATTTGTCTAAATAATGAAAGCTGATAATCACTAGGAAAAAACTTACCTCTCAACTTTGCTACCATTATGTTCCAATTCTTGATTGGCTGCTTACCAACTCTCCTTCTTTCTGCTTGCACTCCATCCCACCAAAGTGCTGCATGTCCTTTTAACCTTGTGACAAAAAAACTAACTCTTTTTTCTTCACCCATATCTTCATAATCAAAGAATTTATTCATTTCATTGATCCAATCTATCAACTCTTCTGGATTCAATCCTCCTGCAAAAGCTGATACTTCAAGTCTAGGCTTGGATGTAGATCCTAAAACTGATTTAAAGAATATCATCTCAGGAGTAAGCTCAAAATTTCCTCCTTCTTCTTATTCTGCTTTAGGTTCACTGACATCTTCAGGATCTCTATGTTGTCCTGTCTCCTTTGCTTCCAATCTGGCTTGAATTTTCTGCATAGTTTCTAGTACTTCAGCATTTGCAACTAGTCTACCTCTTCTTCTACCAGCACCACCTCCTCTACCAAGTCTGAAAGCCATGCTGGATTTATTTTTTTGGCTTTTGGAAGCTTGTTCAATGTCTGGAAAATGCTCTGAACACTGATTTTATGGCTACTTTAAAGTTGGCTCTGATACCACAAATGATGGCAGTGTGGGTGCATGCATTAAGGAGAGTTGTTCAAATTTTGTTACTATGTTTTCTAATTCAGGAGGAATTTGTTCCTGATCCTTATTTCCACTCTCGGTCATCAAAATTTATTAAACCTGATTGATTAATTTAACAAAATGACTTACGGAAGCTAAGTCCTCTTATCCTTCGAAAACATGATAATTCACTTTAAACAATGTTTAAATCTTTTCAGAATGGGTTTCAATTTTCAAAATCTTTAATAAAACTCTATTGAATAAACTGTTGGGTCCATACCTTTTTTGTTAAACTCCATGCAACTACTGACGTGAACACCGTCAGATCTTCAACACTTATGATTGGACGGCTATCGCATTCCAATAGCCCCAACGACTTATCAACCCACAGCCACGCGAAATTGGCGGTATTTCCATCGTGATGTGTCACGATTCGATTCGATCGTGTTTTTTTTTAACAAAACCACTCGCATGCCAAAAGCAGTGCGACAATAGTGGCTGGTTTTTTCAAAAATCGCTTGGTCTGCAAACTTTTGTTTTCAATCGTGTTTGAACACGGATTTCTGCTGGTTTACCCTTCTCACTTTAGTTTCTCTGGAAACCTCCTTTCCCACTCTGTAACTCAACAAATATAAATCAGTTATCGACTATCCGATCTCAAGCAAGAAACCATAATTTCTTTAAATTCTTCCGAATCCTTTACACAGAAGCTAATCACACTCAAATTCTACACAGAATGTATAAATCCAATGGATTTTCGGAGAGATGAAACCCTCCGGGAATTTTCCAAGCATACAATAGATAAATAAATTATGCAATTTTATTAAATCAGAGGCAAAATCCACTCAATAAATTCTTCTACGGCCCAATTCAATTTTCTCCTTCTCAGAGGTTACATTTTATAGTGTTTTACATAACAATCGACCTCTTCTTGAGGATCGAATTCTCCTAACTTAGATAAAATCCTAATTGCATAATATCTTCCCTAAATCTATCAATTGAAGACTAAATATACTGAATCTAATCTAAAACAGTTCAATCTTCCTAGATACTAGTTCAACCCTATCTAGTAAAACTATAAATTGACAGCTAAAGGTACCAACACCTTTGCTTGTAATTTTTTTGTATTTTTGGAATAATTAATGAAGCCTTTTGTCACTAAGCCTCACGCTCCTGCATCGTGGAGGTATGTGATAGATTTTTTGGATGTTTTTTGGGCTTCATTTTTTTTTAAGGTATTTTGTTTTTAGAGGTTTTGGGATTAATTTTCAAAGGACAATTTTTTGGATGTATTTTGTCTTTTGAGGTTTTTGGGCTTAATTTCCAAAAGACATTTTTTGGATTTTTTTTGGGTTTAATTTCGAAAGGACTCTTTTTAGGCTTAATATTCAAAGGACATTTTTTGGAGGTATTTTTTAAAGTGAAATTTTTTTAGAGGCTTTTTGGGCTTAATTTTCAAAGAACATTTTTTGGAGGTATTTTTTATAGTGGCATTTTTTAAGAAGTTGGGCTTAATTTTCAATGGACATTTTTTGGAGGTATTTTTTGAAGTGACATTTTTTTAGAGTTTGTGTTTTGGGTTGAATTAAATATTTTTATAATGATTTTTTAAAATGAGTTTTTGTTTAACTTTTTAAATGAATTTTTTTTGCAGGACTTGGAAGGAAATATTTTGAGCTTCATTTAGTTTTTATAAGACATTTTTTTCTTGGATTTTTTAAAGTGCGTATTTTGGATTGAAGTATGTATTTTTTGCAAAAAAATTTAAAATGAATTTTTTTTTTAATTTAAATCTTTTGTGATGTTTTTTTTAATTGAGTTTTTGTCTAAATTTTTGAAGGAAATTTTTTGAACTTCATACTCATTTATCATGGGAAATCGAAGGAATTGCAAGAGAAAATATGATCGAACAAGAGACCCTGAGGAACGTAGAGAACATGGTAGAGAATCTCGTAAAAAAAAATAGAGAAGAACGCTCAAATATTGAAAGGTAAAATCAACCTCAACTAGAATTTGAAGCAGGTATGTAAATGTAAATATTCTAAAGTTGATAGTTAAAATTTTCGTAGTGTAAATTGTGAAGCTTAATTTTTATTTGATGAACTAATTTGAAAAATATATTGCAATGTAAACAAAGAGAGATATTCCTCAAAACATTGATGATGAGATAAAAAAATATTGAAAGAGAAAGTGAAAGAGATATTGAACCAATGATTGAAGATGGTGAAAATGTTGAAAGAAATTCAAGTTGAATCACCAGTTATATATATATATATATATATATATATATATATATATATATATATCTGTTGAAAACATGCACGTATTATTGAAATTATACATATTTGTTAATTTAGTTATTTATTGAATATGTAAACTTATTATGTACTTTTAATTCGAATATGTACAGATGAAATCAATATGGATGATGAGTGTTAGAAAATGTGGACACTCACACATATGGAGATAAAAAAACTGACCATGTTATACGATACCGTGTTAATCACATTTTTGGTTCATACTTCATAAAGGAAAATGTGGTAGTTCAAGCCCAAATGTTGAAAGGTCTCCTATCATTAAGGAAATTAAAAGAAGCTACGACTTTATTGGGTATTCGAAAATCAACAAAAGATAAAAAAAATTAAGGAAAATATGATACTAAATACAAGTAGCGATATAAATTCAATTAGAAGATCTAGACAAAAAAATGTTTTAGTTGCACGTAGAGAAATACATATGGCAGTGGTTTCATCAAGTACTAAAGATAATCGCTTGGTAAAATCTATGGCACGAGCATTAGGAACCTCACGAAAAACTTTGCACAAACATCGGAAATTTCGGTTGCAAATAGATGTTAATGATGAACTCGCTTGTTGGAGAGATATTTGTAGGCAACCATACAAAGATAGAATTGGAGAAAATGTTAAAATATATATATATATATATATATATATATATATGAAACTTGGATGAAAAATTCACGTTTTTTTCCAAATTCAAGGGATGTGATGCGAAAAAGAATATCACGAAATCAGTACGAATTACATCCAAAACATTTCTTGGACACCACTCAGATAGAGTTTTTCAACAAGTTCAAATAAGAGAATCGTGAAATTGATGTCTCAATCAGTGCTATTGTGCAACAAAAACCATGGTATGTAAAACCTATCACCGTACATGACACTTGTTGTTGTCATTATCATGTGGAATTTTAGTTATATTATGACACATTCCTTAATTTTTGTAGAACATTTTGGAAAGATCTGTTGGAAATATTGTCATTGATGGCAAAGGATTTGGCAAAGGTCAGTAGAAAATAATAGAGGACGAACAGAAGGAGCAGAGACAGAATGGGAAGAGTACAAAGGCGTAGCAGAATTTTGGTGAACAACAACACACATTCAAGAAGGATGGGAGAAATGTAAGGATGAATTAATTGTCATGGGCCGCAGCCACAAATTGCAGAGGAGAGTTGATTATGGTGTTGGGAAAAGCCGTCTTTACAGTGGAACGAAGTTATTCCCGTAAATCTAATTTACGGAGGAGCAGAATTATTCAAGACAGTAATTTCGGGAATTTAAGCCTTCAACAACCAAGTATGAAGAAAATTTATGAAAGTATGTTTAAACAGCGGAAAGACTTTAAATCTTTGAATGTGGCAGGACAAGTGGTCCCTACCACTTGAGCACAAATCACAAAGCGCAGTTTTGAAGTTTCAAGTGTCTGGTTGATATGGATTATTTGAGATATGCGATCATCGCAACATTGCAACATCGCAATATCGCAATATCGCATATTATAATCATCGCCCTCCGCCATCGCAAGTTCCGTTGTTTGCGATATGCAATCATCGCGCCATCGCACGATCACAATATCGCATTTCCGCCATATGTTATTTCCGCCGGTTGTAAGTTGCGATGTGGGCCCAGAGTCGAATATTGAATATTATTTGAAGAACCCGAAATGTTATATGGATATATATATTACTGATGAGTCAGTGGCTCGTTAATGTTTATAATGTTATATGGCGGAGACAAAGATTGGGGTTTCAAATTGGATTGACGCGATTATTAATACAAAACGATTGAGATGTATGGTTGTTCCGCTTGCGGAACTCACCACATCAACAAGACACTTGCATATGGAAAAGCATTGGATATTGTTTATAAAATCCGAAGGGTTAAACTTTGGGTTAAAGGCTTGGCGCACATGGATAATTTGAATTTCCTCGTTTGAATTAAATAAATTAAAAATAAATTGAAGAGCCTCGGGGGATAAACTAAAGGGAATATTGACAAAGGAATACCATTAGCGATTGAGTGGTTTTAGACTCATGGTATTGAGAAAGGCGAGAACTATATAAAGGGAAAAGATCATTATTCGATGGAGACAGAGGTGCGAGAGTCAAGCGCGGAAGAAGAGCGAATTCCTCTAAGAAATATCTGTATGGACAGACGACATGCTTAATTGATAATTCTAAGTCCATGTTGCACCCATCGAAAGAATGAATCTGGGATTCATTCAATAGAAGAATCAATGAAGAGCTAACGCATGTCTGTTGAAGAATTTTTATCCAGAAAGCCAAACGGGATGTTGAATGCATACATTCTCTGAAGTCTGGGGTTGTGGCTGTGTGATCCAGTCTGAAAATTGATGAAACAAGGTCCACAGTGGTGCTGAGGGTCGAAGCTTTCAGCGAGGGGGTTGTAGCTCCCTTCCAGGAGAGGCTGGTAAACAAGAGAAGGTTGTAGCCTTCTGCAGGTGGGACCCTGCGTGCTGGTATGAGTCTGCACCAGCATTGTAAGAATTTTTCTCTATAATAAATATTGAAGACAGAGATTACAGCAGTGGTGGTTTTCTCCCGAATTGGGTTTCCACCTTAAATCCTGGTGTTCATATGTGTTGCTTATGTGTTGTTATTTCTGTTCATGCTTACTGCTTATGAATGATGCAATGATCTAAGTAAAGACATAATAATATCTCTGGACATACAAGTTGGATGCTGTAATGTAACATATGGTTTTAACAGAAGGAAAACTAAAAATTGTCAGTTAGCTTTAAATACTGATTCACCCCCCCCTCTCAGTATTTTTCCCAACAATTGGTATCAGAGGAGGTCCTTCTGTGAAGGCTTAGCCGCTAGAAGGAAGATCAAGCAAGATGAGCAATCATGATGGTGTTGCATCTATCAAGCCTCCGCTCTTTAACGGAAGAAATTTAATCTTCTGGAAAATAAGGATGAGATCCTATCTTCAGTCTATGGGAGTAGATGTATGGGCCATTGTTGAACAAGGATATCAATATCCAGCTGCAATACCAACAGATCCAATTGAAAGGAAGAATTATGAATCAAATGCAAAAGCGGTCAATGCCATAACGGGAAGTCTAACTGAATCAAAATTTGTCAAATTCATGCAGCTAAATACAGCAAAGGAAATGTGGGACAAAATCATTCTAAGTTATGAAGGTGATGCAAAGGTAAAAAGTGCATAACTCCAAACTCTCAGAATTAAATATGAAAATTTAAAGATGCATAGTGATGAGAGTATTGCCAGTTTCTTTTTACGACTTGATGATGTTGTAAATCGTATGAGAAATCTGGGAGAAACAATAACTGAATCTACTTTGGTGGAAAAAAATTTAAGATCACTAACGACAAAATTTGAGTCAAAAGTTTCTGCTCTTGAAGAAAAACAGGATCTTCAAAATCTTACTGTGGTGCAGCTTCATGGCATACTGACTGCATATGAAATGAGGAGAGGAGGACCATCTGAAGTCAAAGAAGCCGTTTTTAGAGCTTCTAAAAAATGGAAAGAAGTACAAGAAGCAGAAGGGTCAGGATATATCTCAGAAGAGGATGAGGCAAATTTTGTAAAGAAACTACAACTTGGCACAGGACGTTTCATTGAGTGTGGAAGAGTTGGTCATTATGCTGCTAAGTGTCCTCATAAAGAATCACCTGCAAAAGGAAAGGAAGTAGCAAGAAGGAATAAGAATCGGTTTAACACTAGAAAAAGTTACTACACTCATAATGACAGTGAGGGGTTATCTGATAGTGTGGAAGATTGTGAACAAGATCTTAGACTTCTCATGGCTTTTGAATCTAGAGAAGAAAAGGATACGTTTGTGGATGCTCTAGAGGACAATTATTTTCTTGAAGAGAAAAATCAACTCAAAATACACTTAGAAGAATGTAAAATTCTCTTAGAAGAAAGGAAAATAACTATCGAGAATCTGGAAAAATAGGTTGAAGAAGCAAAGAAAATCAATGAGAAATTAGAATGTGAAGTGGTAAGTATAAGAAAAGAATTTGAGGAAGTGAAGACCCTGAATTTTAGATTTGCTAAAGAATCTGAAACCTTAGATGAGATTATCAAGGTACAACGTTCTCCTCTTCAAAAGACAGGTCTTGGATATACCGGAGAATCTTCTCAAGCTTCAGCACCAAATTATCTGAAAGCAGCTACAGCTGGTTTATAGAATTCTGCTACTCAGCAAGGGAATAAAGAATCTTTACAGGTAAAGCATGATCATCTTAATTCAAGGAACACTAACAGAAATATCCCTCAAAGAAACACCAATCAACAGGTAAATTCAAGTAGAAGATTTCATGATCGCAGAAATTTCTTCTTCAATGGACAATGTTTCTCATGTCACAATTTTGGTCATAAAGTTGTTCAATGTGTTGCATATAAAACCATCATGACAAGAGAAGCTAGAAAGAAAATGAATGATATTGAAGCAAAGAAGAATACCTATAAAAATTTCTCTCCTCTTCTAAATGAAGTTGAATGTACTTATTTCAATAACTTTGGGCATGTAGAATCTGAATGTAGGAGCAAAGTTCAACCAAAAGAACATGTTCCTTCAAACTCAAAAGTATGGAAAAAGAAGGAATTACAGGTTGAAAATTGTGGTATAGCGTTATTTGCAGAAGGTGAAGAAAATCAATGGTACATTGATAGCGGATGCTCAAGACACATGACAGGTGACAAACACAAACTTCGTGCATATAATTCTCTTGAAAAAGAAAAGAAAGTTACTTTTGGAAATGATACTCCTGCTGTAATTAAAGGAAAAGGGTCTGTATTTCTAAAATAAAAGGTGAAGGCTAATGATGTCATGTATGTGGATGGACTAAGGCATAACCTGTTAAGTGTAAGTCAAATGTGTGATCAAGGAACTGAAGTTGTCTTTAGTTCGAAAGAATGTGTGGTTCGTGATCTTGATACAGGTAAAATAATTATAAAAGGAAAAAGAACTCCAAGCAACCTTTATGTATTGAAGAACTGCAAAGAACAATGTTACTTGAGTAAATCTTCAGAAAACTGGCTATGGCATAAAAGGTTGGGGCATCTATGCTTCTCTCAAATCAACAAATCAAGCAGACTTAATGTTGTTCGTGGTCTTCCCAATATAACTCTACCTAAAAGTATCATATGCAAATCTTGTCAATTCGGTAAGCAAACCAGAGTGCAATTTAATGCCAAGGAAGGATTATCAAGTAAGCCTCTTGAACTCATTCATACTGACATATGTGGACCTATGAGGAAAAAGTCACCACGTGGTGAAGAATACTATATCTTATTTATTGATGATTTCTCTAGAATGTGTTGGATTGGGCTAATTAAACACAAAGATGAAGCATTTGAGAAATTTCAGATCTTCAAAGCACTGGTTGAAAATGAATTAGATCTAAAAATCAAGTGTCTTAGATCTGATCGAGGAGGAGAATATAGATCAGATGAATTCCTTGAATTTTGTGAACAACATAGTAAAGACATCTTCTTCTGAGCTGAACTCTGAGTCAGTTTTAGAGCAAAAAGAATGAATATAACAAGCTTCAGGAAATGGTTGAGCTATGCTTACGACTCAATACACCCCTACTTCTGGGATAATAACATACACTGTAAACATTCTTAACAATGCACACACCAGTAAGAAGATAAAACTCCATATGAACTCCGTATGGTACCCTCCCTCTCGTGAAGCATTTCTCACTTTGGGAAGCAATGCTTTTATCAAAATAATGATGAAAATCTGGTGCTTCTGAACCAGGGAGTGACAGCTGAATATTTAAGTACCATCTCACAGAGCATAGCTAATGTTGCAACAGAAGACTTCTTGAATATTGTTTAATGGGATTGATACAGCAATAAGGAGTTCTAGAAATTTCAAAAAAGAAGAAAAACAAACAACAAACGAAGATGATAGCGACATATGGCCTTCTACATCAGATAGCAATGATATAGACAGTGGATCCAATGAAGAACCTGAAGATGATCTATCTGAAAAAGCTCCATCCAGATATGTCCAAAAGAATCATCCAAATCATCCAGACCTCAAATTCTAGAATTCTTTGGGTGACAAAGGATCGTGTACAAACAAGAAGGACTCGGGTGGTTCTAGCTATCTCAAGCATTTCTATCCACTACTTAACCACAATGTCAATTTATTAGCAAAGATGAATGTTGGATTCAAGCCATGAATGAAGAGCTTGATGAAATTGAAAAGAATCACACTTGGGAATTGGTACCAAGACCACATAACAAAAATGTCATTGGAACCAAATGGATATTCAAGAACAAGTTAAATGAGAATGGGGACGTTATAAGAAACAAAGCTAGACTAGTTTGCGAAGGGTATACTCAAAAAGAAGGGATAGACTTTGAAGAAAATTTTGCTCCTGTAGCTAGACTTGAAGCCATAAGAATGTTTCTTGCTTTTTCAAGTTTTCAAAAAATCAAAGTTTATCAAATGGATGTCAAATCTACATTCCTCAATGGTGATCTAGAAGAAGAAGTTTATATAGAACAACCAGAAGGATTCATTTTGGGAAATGATGAAAATCTTGTTTGTAGACTTAAAAAGGCTCTATATGGTCTCAAACAAGCTCCAAGGGCATGGTATTATCGTCTTGACAAATATCTTCATCAACAAGGATTTTCAAAGGGGTTTGCTGATAGCAACTTATACACAAAAGTTGAAAATGATAAACTATTGATTGTAGTTGTATATGTTGATGATATCATTTTTGGGAGTAACGAAGAATCTATGAGTCAAAAATTTGCTTCTGTCATGCAGCAAGAATTTGAAATGTCATTACTTGGGGAACTAACATTCTTTCTTGGCTTGCAAGTGCATCAAACTACAGATGGTATATTCCTATCACAAGGAAAATATCTTAAGCAAATTCTGAAGAAGTATGGCATGGAAGAATGCAAACCTGTAAGTGCACCAATGATAACCGGATGCAATCTCAGTGCTCATGATGATTCTCCTACGGTGAATCAACCAGAATACAGATCAATGATAGGAAGTCTACTCTATCTCACTGGGACTAGACCGGATATTATGCATGCAGTCAGGATTGTTGGACGATTCCAAGCTAATCCAAAAGAGTCTCATCTTTAGGCTGTGAAAAGAATATTCAAATATCTACAAGGAACTCAAGATTTTGGACTATGGTACCCAAAGAATGCTGAACTTACTCTTCATGCATACACTGATGCAGATTGGGCTGGAAGCATTGATGATCGGAAAAGTACTAGTGGTGGTGAATTCTTTATGGGGCCCCGGTTAGTATCTTGGTTCAGCAAGAAGCAAAGATCTATTGCCTTATCTACAGCAGAAGCAGAATATGTGGCTGCCGCATCATGTTGCACTCAACTTCTTTGGATGATGCAAACCCTACAAGACTTTCAAATCAAATGCACTCCTCCTATATCCATTATGTGTGATAACACAAGTGCCATCAGTATCTCAAAGAATCCTGTTATGCATTCCAAGACCAAGCATATTCCCATCAAATATCACTTCTTACGTGAACAAGTGCTTGAACAAAAGGTGAAGTTGGATTATGTTCCCTCCAAAGAACAATTTGTTGATATATTTACCAAACCTTTACCCAGGGAAGCGTTCGAATATCTCAGAGAAAAGCTGGGATTAGTCTCTGCTATGCAGAAGATTAGATCTGCTTAAAATTTAGAAGATTCAATTGGGTATGCTCCTGTTGAAGGTGTTCAAGATGCACAGGTTAAGGGGGAGCAATTTTCATATGAAAAGGATGCAATCTGTCATACTATGTTAAAAAATGCAGCATAATCTCAGGGGGAGCATGGTAGTACAAAAGATCTTGATCAACCCTTTGCCATTGATGTCAAAGGGGGAGGACACGCAAAGAAGGGCTTCTACAAGACAAATAGAGGAAGAATATTACAAAGGAAGAGTATTGCCATCAATGCCAAAGGGGGAGATTGTTGGAAATATTTTCATTGATGGAAAAGGATTTGGCAAAGGTCAGTAGAAAATAACATAGGACGAACAGAAGGAGCAGAGACAGAATGGGAAGAGTACAAAGGCGCAGCAAAATTTTGGTGAACAACAGCACGCATTCAAGAAGGATGGGAGAAATGTAAGGATGAATTAATTTTCATGGGACACAGCCACAAATTGCAGAGGAGAGTTGATTATGGTGTTGGGCAGAGCCGTCTTTACAGTGGAACGAAGTTATTCCTGTAAATCTAATTTACGGAGGAGCAGAATTATTCAAGACAGTCATTTCAGGAATTTAATCCTTCAACAACCAAGTATGAAGAAAATTTATGAAAGTATATTTAAATAGTGGAAAGACTTTAAATCTTTGAATGTGGTAGGACAAGTGGTCCCTACCACTTGAGCGCAAATTGCAAAGCGCAATATTGCATATTATAATCATCGCCCTCGGCCATCGCAAGTTCCGTTGTTTGCGATATGCGATCATCGCGCCATCGCACGATCGCAATATCGCATTTCCGCCATATGTTATTTCCGCCGGTTGTAAGTTGCGATGTGGGCCCAGAGTCGAAGATTGAATATTATTTGAAGAACCCGAAAGGTTATATGGATATATATATTACTGATGAGTCAGTGGCTCGTTAATGTTTATAATATTATATGGCGGAGACAAATATTGGGGTTTCAAATTGGATTGACGCGATTATTAATACAAAATGATTGAGATGTATGGTTGTTCCGCTTGCGGAACTCACCACATCAACAAGACACTTGCATGTGGAAAAGCATTGGATATTGTTTATAAAATCCGAAGGGTTAAAATTTGGGTTAAAGGCTTGGCGCACATGGATAATTTGAATTTCCTCGTTTGAATGAAATAAATTAAAAATAAATTGAAGAGCCCCGGGGGATAAACTAAAGGGAATATTGACAAAGGAATACCATTAGCGATTGAGTGGTTTTAGACTCATGGTATTGAGAAAGGCGAGAACTATATAAAGGGCAAAGATCATTATTCGATGGAGACAGAGGTGAGAGAGTCAAGCGCGGAAGAAGAGCGAATTCCTCTAAGAAATATCTGTATGGATAGACGACGTGCTTAATTGATAATTCTAAGTCCATGTTGCACCCATCGAAAGAATGAATCTGGGATTCATTCAATAGAAGAATCAATGAAGAGCTAACGCATGTCTGTTGAAGAATTTTTATTCAGAAAGCCAAACGGGATGTTGAATGCATACATTCTCTGAAGTCCGGGGTTGTGGTTGTGTGATCCAGTCTGAAAATTGATGAAACAACCACAGTGGTGTTGAGGGTCGAAGCTTTCAGCGAGGGGGTTGTAGCTCCCTTCCAGGAGAGGCTGGTAAACAAGAGAAGGTTGTAGCCTTGTGCAGGTGGGACCCTGCGTGTTGGTATGAGTCTGTACCAGCATTGTAAGAAGTTTTATCTATAATAAATATTGAAGACAGAGATTACAGCAGTGGTGGTTTTCTCCCGAATTGGGTTTCTACCTTAAATCCTGGTGTTCATATGTGTTGCTTATGTTTTGTTATTTCTGTTCATGCTTACTGCTTATGAATGATGCAATAATCTAAGTAAAGACATAATAATATCTTTGGACATACAAGTTGGATGCTGTAATGTAACATATGGTTTTAACAGAAGGAAAACTAAAAATTGTCAGTTAGTTTTAAATAATGATTCACCCCACCCCGCCCCCTCTCAGTATTTTTCCCAACAAGATCCACCTCCTCCTTCCACTATCCATGATTTCATATCTCAAATTCTATGTGGAAGAGAAAGCCATGAACTATTTTATGAAAAGAAATGTGTTGGTGTTAAAAAAAGCGATGATTGTGGAAATTTGACTAAATTTCAAAACAAATATTGTACTAATATAAATGATAAATCATTGTCCAACATGAGAGTGAAATGGAAAAGATATGAATATATCCATACATTGATTCAAGGTTCAAGTAGTACTAAGAGTACTAAAAGAATTGATTTATAAGAAGAAGAAATTTTTGTGATAGATTTTTTGAGAAATTTTGAGGCGGAAATTTATAAATACACCAAGCATTCCCATAGAGCTCAATGGCAGGACTTGCAATTCAAAAAATCCCATGCAGTTTTTCCACCAGGGACCATTTTGTCAGTAATTGATTTTGCAGAAAACTACACATTTGTTCCACAAAAAGAAATTCAGAGTGAACACTATCATTCTGACCAAGTCTCCATGCTCGTCCATATTATATATAGACATGCTAAAAAAAATGTTGATCATATAGAAAGCACCAGTGAAAATCAGCATGTTATTAAAGAATATCACTTTTATATCAGTGACGATCATACACATGATACATATTTTGTACAACACTGTTTTGGAAATATTTATGACTCCTTGAAAAGTTGTGGAGTAAAATTCAATGAACATTGGATATGGTTAGATGGATGGGCAGGTCAATTCAAATCTTCACAATCATTCTTTTGGTTGTGTTGTCTTCATATGAAAACCCACATTAAACATTGTTGGAATTTCTTTGAGACTGGGCATGGAAAAGGAGAACGTGACAGTGCAGGGGCATGCATAAAACAAGCACTTCAAAGATATCAAATAGACCCCTTTGCAAACTGACAAGTGGATGCTAAAGAAGTTGTTCAATGGTGCATCGCTGCACTAAGCCATGAGACTAATCGATCAAGGGAAGTGCGAAGGTACATTAAATTTAATTTTTATTAGATATCCAATTTTAAACAATGTAAATTTATCACAATGATTATCTTTGATGGTATTTTGATATCATATTTATATTGTTCTTTGAATTTTCCATATAGGTTTTTTGGCATATTGGGGTGGAAGATATAGATAGATCAATTGGAAATGACGTTGAACAATAAAAGGGACTCGAAAATTGCATTCAATTAAAACAAAGTTGTCCACAAATGTGTTTGCATTGAATAAAAAAAAATATTCTTGTTTTTGTCATGTTTGCATAGACAACACATAATCCAATGATTTTTGTGAAAAAAAAAATGTATGTAAAAGATTGGCAACATACAAAGCTAAATACAAAGGGGAAAATGTCTATTACTATGTTTGAAGAAATGCAACCAGAGGAGACTACAATATCATCTGATGGTGATCGAGTTTCTGATCTTGTTAGAGAAGGTAAAAATTGAATTTCTTGCAAATGATAGAGACCTAGAAATAGATAATAAAATCAAGTACATGTATGTTAATTTTAAAGTTAAATTTTCATGTTAATTATGATCTAAATTTAAATACATAAGTTTGTTTTATTGTGCAGGAGATGTTTTTGTTGTAATTGCACCTACTATCAATGATGAAAATGTGAGGTATTATTTGATGCCTTGCACTGAACAAAAGATGAAATTATTAGAAAACTATAATGATCACGGGTTTCCATATGATAGAGGATCTATTATACTGAAAGGTTATTTTTTCACACAAACTAATCAAAGTGGGAATTTTGTTTACTTTCAAGACTATGAACCTGATGCCATAAGTTTTCAGTATAGTCACTTGGTGTGTGCAACATGCATAAAGTTGATAAAAGTTCAATCAAAGAAAAAAAAAAGAAAATTAAGAAATGGAAAATGTCAAAATCCGATCATGAACGGATCATTGAAGATGGCATTCCATTGGAATTTTTTTGATTGAACTACCCAACAATTTCTTCTCTTTGGATTCATGTTTTAGAACTTCCAGAACTCAACTAAAAATTAAATTGCCTTGTTATTTTATCTATGCAAGTGTTTGCACATGTACATTGTTTTGGTACATGCACACTAGTAATTTATACACGTGTAGACATACACATGTCTATATTATCTGGTCTAAACGATTTCGTATATTATATGGTACAATTTGTCATAATGTCATTATTGCAAAATGTACATATCTGTGTATCTAACATAGTTGATATAATGCAAATTTGAAGTTGCACGATTTTGTTTTAGATGTGCATGTCTATTAAAAGTAAATTATAATATTCATTCTTGAATCCAAAATGTTTGGTACGTGTTTTGTAATTTCTAGTTTACTATCAACTGAAAGTAGCCTTTCTATGTGCATTGATAAAAAATGTTGCACGTACTAGATATATATGTTCTAGAATGCAATTAACTGAAAATAGATTTTCTATGTGCATTGATGAAAAATGTTGCACGTACTGGATATATATGTTATAGAATGCAATTTTAAAATTTTATGATTGATTGACACATCTAAGAAGACCTAGAATCCTATGATTGTTTATATATATATATATATATATATATATATATATATATATATATATATATATATATATATATTAACTAATCTATTTTTAACATATATTCAAACATGTAGTTAAATCATTTCTATGTACATATATTCATATGAACTTTTTGTTTGTTTGTAAAACGAGAACTTGAATTTTAAAAACAAAACATTATATCATAATCACATGCCAAATGTAGTTCAACTATCCAATAAAAAAAAACATTAAATATCACAATCACATGCCAAATGTATTTCAACCATCAAAAACTTGAATTTTAAAAACAAAACAAATTATATCACAACATTACATCACATGCCAAATCTAGTTCAACTATCCAATAAAAACAAAACATTATATCGTGCAATCACATGCCAAATGTAGTTCAACCATCCAAAACTTGAGTTTAAAAAAAAACAAATTATAACATAACATTACTTCACATTCCAAATGTAGTTCAACCATCCAAAACTTGAGTTAAAAAAAAAAAATTACATCACAACATTACTAAACCTGCCAAATGTGGTTCAACTATCCAATAAAAAAAAAACATTAAATATCACAATCACATGCCAAATGTAGTTCAACCATCCAAAACTTGAGTTTTAAAAACAAAAAAAATTATATCACAACATTACTTCACATGCCAAATGTAGTTCAACTATCCAATAAAAACAAAACATTATGTCGTGCAATCACATGTCAAATGTAGTTCAACCATCCAAAACTTGAGTTTTAAAAACAAAACAAAAAATTATAACACAACATTATTTCACATGCCAAATGTAGTTAAACCATCCAAAACTTGAGTTTTAAAAACAAAACATTATAGATCACAACATTACTTCACACTCCAAATGTAGTTCAACTATCCAATAAAAACAAAACATTATATCACAATCACATACCAAATGTATTTCAACCATCCAAAACATGAGTTTTAAAAACAAAACGTTATATATCACAACATTACTTCACATGCCAAATGTAGTTCAGCCATCCAAAACTTGAGTTTTAAAAACAAAACCTCATATCACAACATGTGATCACATGCCAAATGTACTTCAACTATCCAAAATATGGTTTGTAATTCGATATTTCTACAAAGATTCATTTTATATTTTTAAAAAGTTTATAAAATGACAACTTGAATTTTAAAAACAAAGCATTATATCACAATCACATGCCAAATGTAGTTCAACCATCCAAAATGTTGAAAAAAGTAATTTGAAATTTCCATCTAGAGATTCATTTTATATAAATAACAAATAAAATGACAACTTGAATTTTAAAAACAAAACATTATATCGTAATTTAACTTGAAAGATTATATCACAACATATGATTACATGCCAAATGTGGTTCAAATAGATCCAAAATATACACGTTTATACATGGTTTAAAAAATAAAATGAGAACTTGAGTTTAAAAAACAAAACATTATATATATCACAACATGTGATCACATGCCAAATGTAACTATCCAAAATTTAAAATCATTCCTGACAAGAGTAAATGTAATATATATATATATATCCAAACAGTAAAATATGTCCAAAATTTGTATCTCACATGAACAATAAAAGTATGTATATATACATATATATATATAGTTCAATGTATAGCGTTACAAGTATCAAGTTATATATGACTGCATCTAGATAAGACTATATATAAAAAAGTAAATTTAAGACTAAATCTATCAAATATAATGTTGCACGTGCATGTGCATCATCCATCAAATACAGATGGATGTAATGCCTCTCCCAACAAAGTCACGGTCCTCGAGCTATCCTACGAAGCATGGGGAACTTGTACACAATGTGTACAAAAATTAAAATTTAATGTTTTAAAATTGAATGAAAATATAGAACTTTATGTAAAAAAACAAAATGTAAAAAAAAATCATGCAATACCTCATGAGGTTCCCTCTTCATTTGTTGCTCGTCTACTAAACCTTCCCCCACAGGAACATATTCCACAGTAAACTGTACAACACACACACACACACACACACACACACACACACACACACATATATATATATATATTAAAAAAATTCAAATGAAAATGCATATATATACTAATTTTCAATAATATTAACAAAAAGTTAGATAACTTATTCAATTGGTTGAAATGGTGTTGATGTTCCTATCTCCATCATACACTCCATCGCTAGAGTCCATGGAGAAAAGAAATTCTCTCTAGGAACCTAAAATTCAAAAAAATTAAAAGTATAAAATAACTTAAGATCTAGATCTCAATTTATAATAAAACTTTTGATCTTCAATTTATAACTTATAACTTGAAAACATATATTTAAGTGAAAAATTGAATACTTGTGTTGGTGGATTTGGCACATCTCCTAAGAGAGACTCCAAAAGAAAATATCCAAAAACCTAAAATTCAAAAAATTTAAAATAACTCAAGATCTAGATCTCAATTTATAATAAAACTTTTGAACTTCAATTTATAACTTATAACTTAAACACATATATTTAAGTAAAAAATTGAATACTTGTGCTGGTGGATTTGACACATCTCCTAAGAGTGGCTCCTAAAGAAAATCTCCAAAAACCTAAAATTCAAAAAATTTAAAATAACTCAAGATCTAGATATCTCATTTTTTAATGGAACTTTTTGAGCTGGAATATATAACTTAAAAACATATTTAAAAATGAAAAACTATTCATACTTGTGATGGTGGATTTGGCACATCTCCCAAGGAAGAAGAAGGTACTGCCATCCCCAAAACATCAGATGGAATCAGAATATGTTAACATTTTATTATATATATACATGTACATGTGTGCACAATTATTTATTTTAAAAATATGTCATCATGTTTCGATATATATAATAATAGATAAAAAATAATTGTACATCATCATGTTCACTTAAAAAACACTAACATTTGCCAACATATTTTGATGGTGAGAACCATCTTGATTGTGTGATTGATGGTGAGACCCATCCTGATTGTTTGAATCGGAGGCTCCGACCATGATATTAGAATCTTCTTCACTCATCAAGCGTGACAACTGAAAATGGTGTAAACATATAATGATACATTTTTGTTAGATTAATGTATACAAATAAATGTATGTATATATGTATTTATTAAAAATTGTACATGTGTTAAAATAATCATCCTAACCATTAACACATACCATTCCCATGCCCTCTTGCTCATGAATAATTAGGTCCCGCCAACCATTTCGACAATTCATTGCATATGTTTTGAGATCTTCAACACTCATGTTTCCTATCTCTTCATCTGTATAATACACAAAATTAATGCGTGCATTCTCATGTGTTTTTTGCTGATCCAGACAAACATCAACTCCGCCCAATCCACTCTGAACATTGTCAATGATGGCATCCCTTGCTTCTCTAATAATTTGATAAGTGGCATCCATCTCTAACCGCAAAGTTTCGACACGAAGAGGTCAAATAACCAATGGTGCTTGAGTGTGAGGCAACTCAATATCATGCCTAGCATCCCTATGGTCACACAATCGACCTTTCCCAGGACCAAAAAATTAAGAGGGAAGGTCATTTTAATTGGGTTTCATTCTAAAAAAGAATTCTGAATAAAATAATTTTGCAAAATAAAGCAAAACCTCGACATTCCATGGGAGTCTTCCATAGGCTGCAAGGTGTCTATCATACAAATAGAGAGCTATATGAGGGTACTTGAAATATTTCACCTTTATCATCTTTCTTTTCAACCATTCTTTGAAATTAAGCATATACTTGGCTATTTCTGTTGTAACTCTTTGTTTAACAACCTCCCATGTATTGAGACCCATCACTGTTTCCTTTCTTTTTCTCATCACTTCTACAAAACTATCAGTGGTTGGCCCAAGCTTTAAGTATACATCTACTAGTTCACTTAAAGAGTGAGTAACTGTTTCCAAGCTTTGTCAACTCTCAGCAGGGAGTTTCAAAGCCACAAGATCTCTCTTCAATTTTGTATGAATATTTTGACACCTTTGTAAGGTGCATTGCTGCATGTTTGATTCCCAAGGTATATCGGAAATGTCAGATGGATAAGTCTTGGTTGATGTACCACCTTCTTCTTGAATGATGCGTTTTGTCCTACGTCTTTTTTGAGCAACATTTGAAGCAACATTTTCACCTTCTGCATCAATATATAAAAAATTGTATATTAAAAAAAACATGTAAACAAATTTGTACAAATTGAATGAAAATAATATTAAGATTGATGGCCACCTCGATATGGTTAGCTAACATCTTGCCCACCCTGAGACTGTTGAGAACCAGAATGACCACTGATTGGTTGAGAACCAACACGACCATCCTTTGATTGGCCTCTGGGGGAATACATATCACCACCTTCATGCAATTTGCGAGCACCTATTGATGGCCCTCCAAGGGAATGTGTACCACCACCAACCTAACGAGACGAGAGGGAAGCTTCATAAAAAAATATGAATTTATAATCAATTCAAAAATAAATTCATACGTATAAATACATGTACATATTCATTGATTAAATTGCGTGAACCATACCACGATTGTGTGAACCATGGCCATGCTCCATTGATGGAGTAGACACCCTTGTCCTCCTACCTCCTAAACAATAAAAAATGAAACTCATTAACAACTAATTTAACTCCAAAAATTGATAAAAAATAAATTCCATATGTACACACATTTATGTATATGTATGGAGATAATATTATATTTAAATACCATGAACATCCCTTGATCCGTGATCCCCCTCTCTCGTAGAGATATGGGATTTTGTTGATTTTTGCTTTTCATCCTCCATGATATATATATGTAGATATATCTACAATGGAAATTTATGATTATTTTTAAATTACTATTTAAAATAAATTCAAAATAAATTTAAAAAAACTTAATGTAATTTAGTGTACACAAATTATGTAAAACACAACTTTCGAAGCACTAATTGATGTGTGAAACTCAATTTAAGCAAAAAATTTATAAAAATGTTAAGTTCACCAAATTATGCTTTACATGGTGGGAGCACACTTGGTATATAAGTGAAAAAAACACATGGTCATTAAAAAATAAGCGTGAAACTCCATTTAAATAAATTTGTTGAAGTCCTCTCATTTTAATTTTTTAAAAATGTGAAGTTCACCAAATTGCAAATGTGAAGTTCACCAAGTTGCGCTTTACATGGTGGGAGCACACTTGTTATATAATTGAGAAAAACACATGGTCATTAAAAAAGACACATTTATAAGTACAAAACACACACATATCAAAGATATGTTACAATGTCCATCAATAAATTTTGAAAGAGAGCATCTCAACACTAATTCATATTTGAGAGATGAATCTTGAATTTATGAAGAAGAGCATCTCAAAACTAATTCATCTTTGAGAGATGAATATTGAATTGGCATTGCCCTGTATAATACTAATTCATCTTTGATATATGAATCTTGAATTGGCATTTCCCCATGCAATAGATCAGAAGACATCGTATTAACATTTGTACAATGTCTTATACTAAAAAATTGAAACTGGCTAACAATATTGTTTTCTTTTCCATGCAGTTGTTTTAGCCTCTCCTTCTTAACTTAGTACATGCCTTTCATCTGGTTGCACACAAGTTCAGAATTGGTGAAAACTACAATTCCATTTGATCCATACTCCCTAGCTCTTCCCAAGCCTTCTATCAATGCAATATAATATGCCTCGTTGTTTGTTGTTCTTCTCAGTATATTCATTTTCCTTTGGAGGAACTTTCTAGTCACAATATTGCAAAGCATATATGTAATCACTTTTTTCCCTGGATTGGGATAGCAAGAAACATCTATGCATAATGTCCATTTTTCAACCATATTTAGTGGGGTTTTTTTTATCCCTGAAAAAAACAAATTCAATAAAATATATTAAATTAACATTTATTGCAAATGCATGGGAGAAATGACATGTGTATGAGAGAAATGACATGTGCATGGTTTACCTTAAAGTTTGACTTAAAGTTTATGGGAGAATTTACATCTAGAATTGAGATGCCTTAAAGATTTCATTGCCTAGAGTTTAAGGGAGATTTATGACATGTACATGGTTCGTGCAAGGTTGCGTTAAAGTTTGCCTTAACGTTTATGGTAGAAATCACATCTAGAAGACATGCCTTAAAGATTGTCTTGTCTAGAGTTTAAGGGATAAATGACATGTACATGGTTCATGCATGGTTTGCCTTAAAGTTTATGGGAGAAATCACATCTAGAAATTACATTCCTTAAACATTGGCTTGCCTAGAGTTTAAGGGAGAAATGACATGTACATGGTTCCATGAGTTTACTGGATATGTCACCTTTAAGAAAGGATGAGATCTATAGGCTGCCCTTTACAGACTCTTCCTTTAGAACTTGTAGAATTTCACACTCAATAGACAAATTAAAATCCTATGGAAGTTAAGCCACTTTAGGTTCATTTTTTAGGCCTTAAAGTTTGCCTTGAATTAATGGGAGAAATCCTTGAGTTTGGGGGATCCTATCCTATGGAAGTTCAACTACTTTAGGTTCAGTTTTAGGCCTTAAAATTTGCCTTGAATTAATGGAAAAAAGCCTTGAGAAATGACACATGCTTTAAAGTTAATGGGAGAAAGCCTTGAGAAATGACACATGCTTTAAAGTTTTCCTAAGAGTTTATGGGAGAAATGACACATGTACATGGTTTTCCTTAAAGTGGTAGTGGTTTATGGATATTAAAATGAAGAACTTCTATTTAGATCTGTTTCAGACATTGACTGTAGGGGCATTTACTGAATAGGTCACCTTTTAGAAAATATGAGATCCAGAGGCTACCTGGCCCTTTAAAGACTCTGCCTTTATAACTTGTAGAATTTAGCACTCAACAGACAGACTAAAATCCTATGGAAGTTCAACCACTTTAGGTTTAGTTTTTAGGCCTTAAAGTTTTCCTGCAAGAAATGGCATGTGCATGGTTTGCCTTAAAGTTTGAGAAATGACACATGTATGGGAGAAATGACACATGTACACGGTTTTCCTTAAAGTGGTAGTGGTTTATGGATATTAAACTAAAGAACTTTTAGTTAGATCTGTTCCAGAGATTGACTGTAGGGGAATTTACTGGATATGTCACCTTTGAGAAAAGATGAGATACAGAGGCTACCTGGCCCTTTACAGACTTTGCCTTTAGAACTTATAGAAGTTAGCACTCAACAAATAGACTAAAATCCTATGGAATTTCAGCTACTTCAGGTTCAATTTTTAGGCCTTAAAGTTTGCCTAGGAGAAATGGCATGTGCATGGTTTGCCTTAAAGTTTGCCTTGAGTTTATGGGAGAAATTAAATCTAGAAATTACATGCCTTAAAGTTTTACTTACGTAGATTTTAAGAGAGAAATGACATGTACATGGTTTTCCTTAAAGTTTTCCTTATAGTATATGGGATAAATGACATTGCCTTATAATTTATGGGAGAAATGACATAGAAATGACACATGCCTTAAAGTTTTCCTAAAAATTTATGGGATAAATGACACATGTATGGGAGAAATGACACATGTACACTATTTGCCTTAAAGTGGTAGTGGTTTATGGATATTAAAATGAAGAAATTCTATTTAGATTTTCTCCAGAGATTGACTGTAGGGGCATTTACTGGATATGTCACATTTGAGAAAAGATGAGATCCAGAGGCTACCTGGCTCTTTACAAACTTTGCCTTTAGAACTTGTAGAAGCTAACACTCAACAGACAGACTAAAATCCTATGGAAGTTCAAAATCCTATGAGAGTTTAGCCACTTTAGGTTCAGTTTTTAGGCCTTAATGTTTTCCTTGAATTAATGGGAGAAAGCCTTTAGTTTGTGGGAGAAATGACATTTACATGGTTTGCAAAATTATTTTATGCAATTACTAAAACAGCTAGTGGTAGTGGTTAATGAAGTTATGTCAAAAGTCACACCTCTATGATTTTGTGGGAGAAATGACAAATTGCCTTATAGTTGATGGGAGAAATGAAATAGAAATAACACATGACCTAAATTTTGCCTAAAATTTTATGGGAGAAGGGATAAATGACACATGTACATAGTTTGCCTTAAAGTGGTAGTGGTTGATGGATATTAAAATGAAGAACTTCTATTTAGATTTGTTCCAAAGATTTACTATAGGGGCATTTGCTGGATATTTCACCTTTGAGAAAAGATGAGATCCAGAGGCTAGATGGCCCTTTACAGACTCTGCCTTTAGAACTTGTAGATGTTAACACTCAATAGACAGACTAAAATCCTATGGAAGTTCAAAATCCTATCAGAGTTAAACCACTTTAGGTTCAGTTTCTAGGCCTTAAAGTTTGCCTTGAATTAATGGGAGAAAGCCTTTAGTATGTGGAATAAATGGCATGTGCATGGTTTGCCTTAAATTTTATGGGAGAAATCACATCTAGAAATGACATGCATTAAAGTTTTCCCAAATGCCTAGAGTTTAAGATAGAAATGACATATAAAGAGAAATCACATCTAGAAATGACACACCTAATTTTTCCCAAGTGCCTAGAGTTTAAGATATAAATGACACATGCCTTAAATTTTTCCTAAAATTTTATGGGAGAAATGACATGTGTATAGGAGAAATTACACATGTACACGGTTTGCCTTAAAGTGGTAGTGGTTTGCACTTACTTAAACAACTAGTGGTAGTGGTTAACTAGTGGTAATGGTTGATTAAGTTATGTCAAAAGTCACACCTTGATGGGTTTGTGGGAGAAATTAAATGTACATGGTTTGAAAAATGATTTTATGCACTTACTAAAACAACTAGAGGTAGTGGTTGATGAAGTTATGTCAAAAGTCACACCTTGATGAGTTTGTGGGAGAAATGATATGTACATGGTTTTCCTTAAAGTTTAGTTTGCCTTGAATTTTATGGAAGAAATCACATCTAAAAAGCTTTACTTTGACATCTATAAATAGGTTAAGAGCATTAAAAAATAATTTTCAACTTTCATTAGTTATGTCCTTAATAAGAAGTATGGTTTAGCACCTAATATTTTGTTTAATAATTTATAATAATGTCATTTTTGGCTTGTACTACCTTGATATGTACAAGAATTTTACAACTTGAACATCAACCTACACTATCATCATATCACAATACATAATCTAGATTATTAATATCCATTACATTATAAAACACTCCACTTTTAACAATTTACAAGATTAGAAGCATCATGGAAGGTGTAAATTTAGGTACATTAATAAAATACATTGGGCCGATTTAAATATTACAAGAGGAAGCAGAGACTAGTGATAAAGCTACAATTAAGAAAGAAGGTACTCAAGGTACAACATGAGATATAAAGTCACAATTGATTTCCTTTATTCTTAACACGAAAGACAATGCTAAGAAACATTTCCTTGGCAAAAATTGGAGGGTGAATTATTTCAGAATTTGCGGTATATTTTGAAGGTCTAATCTATGCAAACATTTCAGGATATTGCATACAACTAACAACAATAAAATAACATTTTTTGGGTAGGTAATTTTGCTACACTAATACATTTCTAAAAATCAAATTGTATAGCAAAGGTACTAGAGCTAGATCTATAGCTTGGACCAATATTGTAAAGGATAATTTAGAAGAAAAGCACGACATGCATGATGAATTATTGGAATATTTAATATTCTTAATCCATCATGAGTTGATTGATCTACTCGTATGTATAATAAGCTATACCAATCCAAAAAATCAGCAATCATCTTGAAATGCAATAGCAAATTTGGGGAAGATTGAGAAATGCCTAATGCTTCTTTTGTTTCCTAGTATTGGCATTTGAGCATAATAGCTTATGTTTATATATTAATGGTGGTCTTTGTTTCTCACAACATTTTAGTTGTGTTTCATATAACATTAGGATTCAATACATAAAGTTTGATGTATCTCCACATTCATTTGTGGTATTTATAGTAAATTTGTAAGCATAAGAAACTGGTATTAGTATTTGAACCAAGTAATTGTAACAAAAAACTAATTAAATAAATAGAAACAAATTTGAGAACAAGAAGTTAAAAAATCCCCTAAACTATGGTGCTTGGCCATCTAGAAAATAAAAAATTAATGCCTACATGCAAAAAAATCCCTTAAATTGTTAAGAGGACTGATGTATTTTGATTAATAGATGAAATACAATGATTGTGGAACCATTTGTCTAAAATTGGAATGTAATTGATTTGGTTAAGAGAGAATGAAATGATGGCATGGGAAGTGCTTCTTGCAGCAGATCACTACTGTGTATTTCTTAGGAATGTAACTGATTATTTAGGGGAGAATGAAATGATGGCATGGGAAGTACTTCTTGTAGCAGATCACTGTTGTGTATTGCTTGATCCTTGCAAAAAGATTTGAACTTGTTTCCAATGATCAGTGACTTAAAAAAGTACTAACAAAACCCAAAATCTTGTAAGTACCAAGGAATGTGATGATTATCAAAGAAAATTGATAATAATATAGCTTGGACCAATGTCATGGGGCTTCTAATGAAAGAAAAGAGGATATTGAGAATCATGCCACATATCCTTGATTATGTTGAAGCTGGAGATCTACAGGATAATGTTTCAGGTATTCCTAAGTTCTTATTGTTTATATTTATTAATATCCTTGGACATGATGGGTAATTTACAGCCATGTCAAATGTTCGAAGGACATGTCAAAGATATTCGATATTTGTTTGTTCCACTTCAAAAGGAACTTTTTCACATCGAGAGTAGAGCAACATGACTAGAAGGAGGGACCGCTGAAGTAACATCTGTAAATTACTCTACTAAAAAGAATGTAATACATTTTTTCCTGAAGGACAGAACTAAGATGAAATCCACCGATTAGAATATCATGTTTCCTTTATATGAAGACAGTGATTGTACCATGTGGCTTATTCTACGAAGGATGACAAATATACTATTACTGTTACAATCTTTGTTGACTGGATCCACACTGTTTAACAATATGAATAGTAAAAAATTTTGATTCCCTTCATTATTTGTAACCTACTAGAAATAACTTGTGAAAATTGGCTATATATATTGTTTATTGTTCGGTTATATATAACTTGGCTTTCCTTTTTTTTCCTCAGCTGAGAACAAAATTACAATCAGAAAACCTCGTGATGGTTCTTTCAATGTATGAAAGCTTAGTGTTTATGTAAAACCATTGAATAAAGATACGAGTGTTCTGAGTTGTTGAATTCTGTGTGTGAATTTATTTGAGGTGTTTAATTGTGTTCATTTTGTGTGAATTTCTGTTCATTCTCTTGATGAATTCTATGTGAATTTCTATTCATTTTGTTGTTGAATTCTGTGTGAATTTATGTTCATTCTGTTGCTAAATTCTATGTGAATTTATTTGAAGTGCTTTTTTCTTCTATTTTATAGTTTGCTAAATACTAAGAATACTTGGGTAGATAAGAAAATAAAACATATATTATTTCTAAGACTAATAAGTATTTATTCATATGCTATAATGGCATCTAGATGTTGAGCAAGACTTGTCATGTTCCAAATAACTACTTTCAAATTACAAGAATGGAGATTGACAGAAAGTATCTTTTATTTCTCTTTCAAATTACAAGAATGGAGACTATTCGCTAGAGCTCTTAGAAGTGGCTGGGAGGTACCGAAGGGACCCTAACAATGATAAAAATTCAAAGAATGAATGCATATCAGGTATTGATCATGAAATATCTTCCATGTACATCGAAAGGAATACACATACATGACCAAACAACTAGAATTAAAGAGATGTGTGCAGACAGATCAGATACCTCGATGTAGTACTAACACATAATTGTACGGCCGGGAGGTACCGAAGGGACCGTAACATTGATAAAAATTCAAAGAATGAATGCATATCAGGTATTGATCATGAAATATCTTCCCTGTACATTGAAAGGAATACACATTCATAACCAGACAACCAAAAGTAAAGAGATGCGTGCAGACAGATCAGAGACCTTAATGTAGTACTAACACATAATTATACAGAGACCGAGACTCCCTAGTTGAAGGAGGATGAGCAGTGAGTGATCCAATAAAACAACAAAAATATCTATATTGTAGAAAAAACTTCTCAAGTCCTGGAATCGATTGTCCCTTTTTCCTTCCCATGAGCTCATAGAAGCAGTTGGGAGGTACCGAAGGGACCATAACAGTGATAACAATTCAAAGAATGGATGCGTATCAGGTATTGAGCATGAAATTTCTTTCGATGAATGTACATTGAAATGAATACACATACATAAACAGACAACCAGAAGTAAAGAGATGCATGCAGACAGATCAGAGACCTCGATGTAGTACTTACACATAATTATACGGCCGAGAGGTACCAAAGGGACCCTAACAGTTATAACAATTCAAAGAATGAATGCATATAAGGTATTGATCATGAAATATCTTCCCTGTACATCGAAAGGAATTTACATAAATAACCAAACAACGAGAAGTAAAGAGATGCATGCAGACAGATCAGAGACCTCGATGTCGTACTAACACATAATTATACAGAGATCGAGACTCCCTAGTTGAAGGAGGATGAGTAGCGAGTGATCAAATAAAACAACAAAAATATGTATATTTTAGAAAAATATTCTCAAGTCCTAGAATCGATTGTCCCTTTTTCCTTCCCATGTGCTTTTGTCTTTTTTTTTGTATATTTTCCATATCTACCAAGGTGAAAAGTGTCTGGGGCCATCATAGTTTTGAGTTTTACACTCTACATTGGAGTTACAGTAGTTGGTCATGGATATGGTGTAGAATTTAGTAAGATCATCATATTTAAATTTTAACGACTAATTTTATTTTTTTAACTTGCTGAAAAGAGAGGTTATGACGATGCATACCTGGAAATTTGGAGACGACAAGAGGACGAGGCCGCAACGGGAAGACGAGGCGGGAGATCACCAATGACATCGTGGAGGACGCATATCAAATTCCTTGTGAACAAAAGAAATTAAAATTAAAATCAAACAAAAAAAATCTACAAAAAAAAATCACAAAAAAATAGAGCAACACCTCACCTCATCGTTGCGGCACAACACCAAGCCCCTGAAAACAGGTGACATGAGACAAAAAATAGACAACGGTAATAAGCCCACTATGGAGAACGCAGATCAAATTCCCTGCTAACAAAAACATTAAAATTAAAATCAAACAAAAAAAAAATAACAAAAAAAAAAATCACGAAAAAAACAGAGCAACACCTCACCTCGTCGTCGTGGCACAACACCAAGCCCCTGCAAACAGATGACACGAGATAAACAGATGCGAGACAACAAACAGACAACGGTAATAAGCCTAAAACCTGTTAAGGTTTGCAGGTTGGTATATTTATAAGAAAAAGTTCAACTGAACTATTTTAAAAGTTCGGTCGAAATTTGGTTTCCGTTTTTCCCATCTTCAACCAAAAATCAGTTTTCCCATGTCGTCAATACATCATCAATGTAAACGGCAGAATTAGTTCGACCGAACTAATTTCTAAAGTTCGGCCGAACTGTTGGGAAAATGACTTTTCCGCTCACGATTCTCACAAAAGTGTAACCCACCTTCACATTTTTACCCTCATCAAAAGGTGAAATTTTTGAAGAAATGACTTTTTCCTATGTTTCTAACAGATTATGTGTTTTTGTAGCTTGAAGCCCAAAAAGCGCTACGAAATTTCTAAAGATGACTTTTTGATAAAAAAGTTGTTGAAATTGGAAATTAAACTTTGGAAAACTTTGTATTAGCTCTTTTAACCTATCAAATAGATGATAGTAGAGAAAGCTAATAGGTGGTGGAAGTTGGTAAATTAAATTTGCTACTAAAATTTGCTATGAAATTGCCTTGTTTTCCCCTGTTTCGGCAACAAGTTAAATTTTGAAGGAATTTTGGTTTGAAATGACACATTAAAGGTTAGTTTGTCACATGTAGAGATCAAAGATGGTCAAGAGGACATTTTCATGCAGGTTTGGTCTACAAATCTGTCCAACTCATCTTCAACTTATCATTTCATTATGGAGATATTTTATCATGTATGATGGTAGCAGGTCCTTAAAAGTAGGAAGATCTATTTCATGAAGACAGTGAGGACATTTATGCTTTGGTTTTGGTCAGTTTTATTAAAGCACATGATCCCTTTCGATGTAATTAGGTTTTATTTCAAATAAAAATGTAATAAATAGGCAATCGAGTTCTGTTAGGACTCTAACTCCAAAAGTTAGTAGGTGTAAGTTTTTAATTCCAAATATCTAGTTTATGGTTAGACTAGGTGGCAGCAAAATAAATTAATGATCTAGGCTTGTTGGAAGATTCGATGTAAAGGTTTTATGCCTATTCATAGGAATTATTTCGATGAATGAAGGGTTGGACAATATTGTATCACATTTCTACTTTGTAAAAGTTTTCATATTCAATAATACATAGTGGATATTTTTCCTTCTTCACCTGAGATTCGAATGAGGTTTCAATGAGTTTATGTATTATATTTTTCATGTTTCATATCTACAGTATGTTTATATATAATTGCTCAGAATTCATGGAAACCATGCTCTGACTTCCTTTAGATATTGAACTGTTGTTTTTTTTTTCCTGTGTTGTGTATGTATGCTATCTTTTCATTGAAATTTTCACTTGCCTTAATTTCCACAAGAAGGGTTATTTTCATTGAGTTTCTTGATGTTGACTCCATTAGCCCAATGGTAGCGAGTCCTTTATATTTTAAACCTAAAATTAATCACAATCAAGTCACTGTCATAGAGTTATCCATCTAATAGAGTTTTCATTGAACAATCACAAGTTACCTTGAGACAACCCTCTTAGACTGAAGAGGTTAATATTCAGTTAAAATTTGGTTGAAATAGTTACTCTAATTTGTTTGATGGAGCATCCCATCAGTACCAATTTGGAGATAATAACATCAAATCGACATGATCATCGTTGTATAACGTCTTCATGTCGTTGAATTTTCTCTCTATTGGAAAAATTGGATACGAAAGAAGTGGAAGGTGACGATTATTTGTGGTAGGGAGTGATTGGAAGGAGTGGAAGAGAGATGAAAACATTTATATCTGTTTCGAGCGTTAAACTAGGAATCCAACACAACATTACCTTTCACTTGCAGAACACCGCAATCTTGTAACAAAGCCTGGCAATTTTCATCTGCATCTTGCACATAAAGGGCAGGAGGGTCCAAGGTTCTATACTGTATATCACTTCAACACGGTCGACACTTCAAATTTTTACCTTGTGTTTCTATTATTAGCTTCTTAAGCTTTTGGTGTTCCTTTGCACCTCTCAGTGCAATTGCTAGTTACACACACACACACACACACACACACACACACACATATATATATATCGTGGGTTGTCATTTAAAATATTTTTAACTTTTTTTATTATGTAAAAATAAAAGTTGTATATAAATGTCTCAATAAATTTAAATAATAACTAAATTTAAATAAATATGTGTATAACAATAATAAATTATATAGGAAAATATTAACCATGATGAAGACTTCTAGACTATGTGTCACAATCATATGTTTGCCCAACGTTTTGGGTGAACCCTTCACCCATCTTTAGGACCTTTAGGGACTCGAAGCTTACTAGTGATATGAAGAGTGCTAGACCCCTATAAATAAAGGATGGTGTTATAATTTAATCGTTGCTAGATAAACAAATAAACTAGATAGGAAGGAATTGATGATTAAATTTTATTATAATAAAGGAGAATTCAAAAACAAATTGGAAAAATGAAATAAATTTGACTTGAATAATAAAGAGCAATTTTTAATTTATTTGAAAAGGTCAAACCTTGGGAATGTAAATAAAAGCAAAAGATGGAAATATAAACTTATTTTAAATTAATTATAGGATAACAAATTATTATAGAATTAATCGAATTTAACTTTAATAGCAAGAAAGAGATTTTTTTTTTAAGGGGGGAGAGAGAACACTTTTTAATATATTTGGAAAGGTCAATTCAAGGGGGGATTTTAAAAAATAAAAAGGAAATACAAAATTTTATTTAAATTATTTAAGAGCGTGGTCAAAACTAATTATAATGATTAAACTCAATGGTAGGAAAACAAATTATTAATTAAAAATAATTTTCAATTATTAAAAAATGTAAAACTTGGCCAAATGAAATTAATGAGGAGTTGAAAATTATATTATTAGGAGTGATGGATTAAATAATATAATGATTACTAAATTATTAAAAATATTAAAATATCAATTAAAAATAAGATAAGATTGGTTAAATTAGCTTAAAAAAGTGGTGAAAAATAAAGGAATTAAAAGAATTGATTTAAGTTAGGAATCAATAAATGTAAATAGAAATTTTAATTTGATCTAAATTAATTATAATTATAATTAAAGTTAAAATTAAAATTAATATTAAAATGAAAACAAAAAGACATGTTATAGGAGGATAGAAGGAAACAACCAAAAGGTGGAAAAAAAAGAGGATGGGAAAGGAGAAAAAGAGGAAGAACACATGGAAGGGGTAGGGGATTAAGAGGGGTAAGGACTTAAAATTAGGGGTTGGCATTTAGAGGATAGGAAATGAATAGTGGATTTTCAGGACTCATTTAAATGATATCCATCATCTCGATTAAATTTGTTAGGATGCTTTTCAATTTCGAGGGCTTTCCTAATGACTCAGTTGGAATGGAAGGGTGCAGAGGCTAAGATTTTAATTTTATCAAAACTAATAATATGTTTGGTATTATTGGAGTGTTAGGTGATGGAGGATTTAGAAATGTGGTTGTGGTACATTTCATCCATATGTTATTTGATATGAGCTTTGAAAGATCTACCAGTTTTCCTTATGTAAGACATTCCACAGGAGCAAGGAATTTCATAGACTCCTGAGCCTTGGATAGGGTCGTTTTTGTCCTTAACCGATCTGAAGTGCTAACTAAGGGTTTTCTGGTGTTTGACAAAGGCCTTGATGTTATTCTTAGAAAGAATTTTTGAAAATGATCGATAACCCCTTGAATGTAGGGTAAGGTTACCTTGGCTTAGGGAGGGTTATTGGAATGGGTTTTAGGCTGCGGGTGGAGAGCATAATGGAAGGATTTGTTAAGCTGGGATGAGTAGTAACCATTGGATTTAAGGGCTTTGGTAAGATGGGTATTTTCTATGGGAAAGGATTGAGGAGAGGAGATATGAAGTGTTATGGAAACAAGGGTTTGAAGCACATCATACTTTTGAGTTGTATGATGGTGGGAGTAGTTGGCATGAATATATATATCGGTATGAGTTTTCTTTTGATATACTTGGTGAGAGACAGAGCCATTAGGGAGGTGAGAGACAAGGACATCAAGAAAGGGAAAGGAATGGTTCTCTTCAAGTTCCATGGTGAACTAAATGTGAGGGGAAATGTGATTAAGAAGGGATAGGAAGGCTTGAAGCTTAGGAAGACCATGGGACCAAATAGAAAATATGTCATCAACAAACTGGTTCCGGAATTTAGGTTTTTAGTGGAATGTCTCAATGGCTAAGGTTTCAAAGTGTTACATAAAAATGTTGGCCACAATGGGTGAAAGGGATGAACCCATGGTTCTACCTTTGATTTGTTCATAACAAACACCGTGAAAGGTGAAAAAGGTGGTGGCAAGAAAAATTTTGATAAGTTTGAGGGTTTTTGAGTCAATACGCTTAAAAATGAGATCAAGGACAGGTAATTTTTTAAATAAGCAAACAACATCAAAGCTAACCATGATGTCATTTTCATCAATATTGAGTTTCTTGATTTGTTGGATGAAATCATATGAGTCTTTTGAAAGAGGAAGAGTGGTCAGAAAAGAGGCAGAGCTTTTGGGAAAGGAATTTGGAGAGGTCATGGGTAATACAATCATCAGTAAGCTTCAAGCCCCTGAAGATGGGTGAAGGGTTCACTCAAAACGTGGGAAAATGTATGATTGTGACACATGATTCTCTAGAAGTCTTCATCATCGATAATTTATTAATTGTGGAAATATCCACGAAAATATTAAACTATCTTTAAAATTATCATATTATATTTGAAATTTTATAAATTATCATAATATTGTTTAGTGAGAGGGCTATAGAAAATACTTAAATATATTATTTTGAAGAGTATTTCTTCCATGATTTGTGTTAATAAATAGAAGAAAATTGATTATAATGTACTTAAATTTAGTTTTAGTTTTATTTTCTTTATAACATGCCGACCATGATCCCCATGAAAATTGGCCACAATTTTTAGGGTGACAAAATTTCACGGATTACATGGGACACATGTCAAGAAAGTTGAAATAAGACACACAAAACTATTTTAAGCCAATCACAAGCTAACAAATTATTTTTTTAATTAAAATAAAAAATACTTTAATAATTTATAAAGTTAAACATTAGAAGTTCTCATGATCAACGCTAAACTATTAGTAGTCAATGGGAAAAGTGATTGCTATAGTCTTGTCTTTCACAAATAACTGTAAAAAATGAAAATTAATAAAATAATAAATAGTCAAGGGTTAATGTAACGTTCAAAAATCTAAAACAAAATAAAAAATGATTAATAATAAATACATAAAAATTAAAATAAATAATAAATAAATAAAATAGTATAAACAAAGAATAAGATATGGTCCAAAAAGATCCATAGTATTAATGAAGAATTATTAAAATAATCAGGACTAGTTCAATTTTATTAATTATTTGTTATTTTATTTTAAATTTTCAAGGTAACATTAAATCTTGATTATATATTATTTTATTAATTTTCATTTTTTACCATTGTATTCTAACTATTAGGGATCAATTTTCACTCTCTCTCTAAGCTATTTATTTTTAGGTTGGAATCAGACTTTTCATCTTAGTCCTAATGATGAACCACACTTTTCATCTTAGTCCTAATTATTAACCACACTAGGTAGTTTGAAATGTGTTGACCCAACAATATAAATATAATTTTGTACCGAAATACTTTCATGAATATAATATTTTTTTATTTTAACTATAAATTTTTATTCATTATATTTTTATTTTCTCTAAATCTTTTTTTTTTTTCTAACAGATATATTTTAAATTTTTTAATAATCCCTTTTCTTTTTTTTATGATTACGCTCTAAAGAGTTCCTTTGTGAAAACAACTTCCATGGTGTTACTATGGAAACGTGATGGTCATGCGATCTTTGTGTTAAACGATTAGATTATTTCTAGTCGTTAGTTGTCCCGCTACCCCATTCTGCATCCACATGTCTACCAACAATATGTGTCATGCGTGGCCATGGCAACTATCAGCTCCAACATTTACACTATCTTGACAACCGAACTTAATAGCGAATTGAATACCGAAATAACAAAAATAAGTACATGTGAGCTTCAAAATTGTTACCATTCTTCTTCTTGGGTTCACATGAGGTGAGTGTTTTAATTGCATTTTTCACATTTTTTCCTGCGTTTTGCAAAAATTTGGACCTCTATGATTCAGAGACGTGAGGTGAGTGTTTTCAGTTCATTTTTCACAATTTTTTTTCTGGATTTTGCAGAAATTTGGTCCTCCCTGATTTTAGAGAGGGTTTGGTTCTGGTTTTTCCATGAACTAAGCAATGATGATTTTATTTTATCTTTCCAAAGTAATCCTGAGGAGGTGTTTTCCAACCCTACTACGATCTTTTATTTTATCTTTCCAAGGAAATCTTGCGGAGGTCGTGTTTTCCAACCCTACTATGATCTTTATGGTCAATGACTTCTTTTCTCTAAGGTCCCACGATATGATGGGAACAATATTCTGTGTTTGCTAGAGGATGGATTCAGGTTTGCTATTTCTTGTGATAGGAATGGTGTACCTGATTCTGCAAATGTACTCACTGTGTGGCGACATTGTTCAAGATGACGATAGTGCTGCTAAGCATCTGGGATGCTATAGAAAATTAGTATTGGTGAGTCCTCATCTTGATTTTTATTGGACATATTTAGGGTTTTAGCGCTGGATTTCTGAGCTTTCTAAAAAAATCCAATAGTCTATTATTTGAGATCTTTTTACCCTTGAGATATTGACATGAGATGAGGTTTTGTTTTCAATTCATAAATATATGGAAGATAACCCAAATGAAACTTAAATGCATTCAATTTGATATTGATTTGCAGAGTTGGTGTCTTTTTAGCATTTTATATGTTTACAATTTTCAGAAATATCATTTATTTTTAAAGTTTGCTAGAGTTCCTAAAGAAGTTAAAAGCTCACAATTATTCTTAAAAATGCAGGAAGAGCAGCCATCCATATGGCATTCAGTGGCCTAATTATCACCTTAGGAAGAGCAAATGTAAGTGGAAAGGGAAGCAAATTATTTGCTCCTCCTGTTCGAGATTCAAGTTTTTCGTATGTATTCTGATGACCTTTTACTGAATTTTGCCATGAATTACTCAAAAATCAGTGCATGGTTTAAGATGTGATATTATTTTACCATTAAGGTATTGACATGAGTTCTATTTTGTTTTCAATTCATAAATATAAGGACGACAACCCAAATTAAATTTGAATGCATTCAATTTGATGTTGACTCGTTGGATTTTGAATGCATTCAATTTGATATTGATCTACAAGAGATTGTAGAGAACTTTGTAACCAACTGGTGTATTTTTTACATTTTATTTGTTTATTCTTATTCAATTTGATATTGACTTGCTGGAGTTTGAATGCATTCAATTTTATATTGATGTGTTGGAGATTGTAGAGAACTTTGTAACCAACTGATGTATTTTTTATATTTTATTTCTTTATTCTTATTTTGTGATCCAATGTGTAATTATATTGGGAGAAAATTATATAATTATCTTGAGGAGAAATCCAAACAATGCTGACCAATTAATTTAATTCCTTTATAATTTGTGGAGACATAATGTGTTAACTATCATTGAATAATGTGTTTCCTATCAACACTTCTCAACGCAATGCAATAAATTCATTTCATGATATCTAAATTTTCTTCCAAGATCCCTAAAGAATGCATGCAATAAAATGAATTCTGGGCACTTCAATTTCCTGCCAAGATACCTAAAAATTCCAAAAAAAAATTAGAAGCACCATATGTAAAATAATGTGTGCCTATGGAGTGAGTAGTTTTTATTCAATTGTTGGTTGTAATAATTTCCACGGAATGTCATGTTTATCAATTTTCCCTTTTCACTTTCTGTAAAGTTGTAGGTTTTCTTCTTTCGACAGTTCTTTTGGTCAATAAATAAAGTTGATTACATGATTTTGTACCATGTGATCATAAGTTTTTTAAGCTTTTTGAAACGTCATATTGTAACAAATAACTAAAATTGTATTTAATTTAAATGATAAATTTTATTAATTGATAAAAATATTATCCAATTTTGATGGAAAACACTCAAAAAATTCGTTAAAGGACATTAATTAAGAAATGTGAGATAATAAAAAAATAATAATTAAATCTGTTAAAAAAATGTAATTGATTTGTTTTTATATAGCCATGTCATTGGAATTAATTGAAGTCTTTACTTTCATCAAACATGACCATGCAATTTAATGAATTGAAGTCTCACATCAGTTTAATGAATTGAAGTCTCACATATTCTCAGACTAATGAATTGAATTACCATGAAATTTAATGAATTCAAGTCTCACATCAGTTTAATGAATTGAAGTCTCGCATATTCTTAGACTAATAAATTGAATTCTCACCGACTCGATCAAAAACGTTTAGGACATGTAACAGATTAATTAAATGAAGTCTCACCACTTCATTAAATATTTTTATAAAATTGTACCTCTTTAAATAAATCTTAAAAGTTTACTAGTACACGTTGGTTAATCATCTTTGTCCAAGTCATGTTCTCTTAAACATTTACTCTTTCTGATTTTGGTAAGTTGTAGTTTACAACAATTCCTTATAATGGAAATTCACTTCGTTTAATCTATGTTCTCTTAAACATTTTCCATTTCACTTCGTTCAATCTATGTTCTCTTAATCATTTTCCATTTCTTGCATAGTATGCTTGTGTCCAAGTCACAATCCATTTTCTTTTAAACATTTTCAATTTTTTAGTGAGTATGCTTTGGTCCATGTCACGTTCTACTATCCCTTATTTGGGTGGGTGGGTTGTAGTTTAAAATTTTGATGATATTCAAATTATATAGATTTAATAATTTATAATTACAATTTTTTTATTTAAATAAATTTGAATGAAATAAAAAAAATAAAAAATTGTTTATTTAGTATTTTAAATTTTTATATTAATGTATTTGAAGGCTTATAGATAGGATAAACAGTTTTGGTAGATAAAAAACTAGCAATTGTACCATATGTTGCAAAGGAAACGTGGTAAAACATGAATTCTAGAAACATTGTGACATATAAAAAATCATTGAAGATGAAAATTAGTAAAGAAAATGCCATTCAAGGTATAAGAAATCACTTACATTATACCAAATTGATAAATTCTATAACCTTTCCAACATAGATTGCCTCTTAATCTTCAAAGATGGTCTTTCAATTTCCAATAGAAAATATTTAATATTAGGGACAAAAAGGCATACAAAATTTTTAAATATACAGAGTACTTCTGAACTGTTTGGAAGATGAGGTACAAATTATGAAGTGTATAGCTATCCACTGGTGGTAAAACTCTTTTCTTACAACCTTTTAAGAGTTCCTTCCTTTGGATTGATGTTTTTCCAGTCTCATGGGTGTCCCTAAATTGATTTTATGTTGATGTATAACAAATAAATTTGTATATAAACTTTCCCTTGAGGTGCCTATATGCACTAAAGAACAAAGGCGAATCCTCAATAAAATTTATGATGGTTGAGATCAGATTCCTTGAGCCAATTGAAACATTTAAACTAATAAAGTGAATTGAATGTGTTCTTTAAGTGAATAAGAATTTCAAGTAAGTGAATAGAAATCAAACCAAACTATGTAATGAGAAACATTTGACATGATGCAATAAATTTGATGGCACGTTGTGGTGGAAGACATTCATTGGACCCTAGTATAGGAGGAAGATAACTAATGACATAATTCTTTGCACGACATATATAGTCCTATTTGTATGTGGTTTCTTATTTTTCTACCTCTAAATCCACTCACCAACAACATTCATAAAAGCTTCAAAACTCGTATACCACTAACAAAAATATATGTCATTGATCAACTTGGAACACAAAACTTGATTGGACCAATTTGTCTAAGGAATAACATACAAATGTTGTTATAACATAATAAAAAAGACTTTAATTTACAAATAAAATAATAATATTTCACTTTTCTTCTTTATTGTAGCCAAAAATTTTATCCATAATCCAGGTGACCAACACTCAACTTTCAACCACATAGCCCAACTGAACTAAAAAAAATTGTAGTCATTTTTCCTTGCTTTAAGCGCATCAAAAACACTCCTATGGCATTTGAACTCAGAAACTATACAATCATTCAAATCTGGAGCTCGAATTTGAATTTATCCTAGCCATGGACTTTTGTCTGTTAATCTGAATTTTTTTAAAACTTGATTTGATACTTTATCTGCTCCTTGATAGCAATTTTATGGAGTGAGTAAACATAAGTTCTCATTGGATACTTTACCCGCTCCTTGATAGCTATTTAATGGAGCGAGTAAACAAAACTTCAGTGCATTTCATTGAAAAAGGAAACTAAAGAATAAGTGTACAATCAATATAAAGGGCATCATCTACCTTCAATGAGTGTTTATTTTGCTAGGAAAATGAGGGCTTCAACTCAAGCTTCTGCAGTCATTTTTGTTTCGTCGGATTCTAGGGTTAACTTTGCTTCTTCTTCTTCAGGCACCTGCTTATCATGGATCATATTTTGTAGTTTGAAGGCCTATTGATTCTTGATATTTCATCATTTTCGTTCAATGATTCAATTTAGGATTTCAGAGTTGGACGATAAGAAATTCTTTATTATGATTTTGACGGATGATGAATTTTATGATTCTGGCAGCAATGAAATTTTTTGTTTCTAATTCTGAACTCGATTATGAAATTTAAGATGTTGATGATTTCTCTAGCCCAACTTTGATCCTAATGGATCTACTCCACCTCCAGAGACATTCGCAAGCTCCCAAACTCCTCTGGATATATTATGAGCTCTTTCCCCCTTCGGGGAATCATCTTAATAGAGCTCAAATTTTTTTCCAAAATACAGTTTTCATGAATGGAAGGGACGATGTTTGAATTATTTTGAAAAAATTTTATTTTTTCATTTTTTGGATTCAACTTGTTATTCTTTAGCGGATAACATGCAGGTTGGTAGGAAAAGGGTTGCAGGGATTAAATATCATCCCCAACCAATGACTAGGGGAGCTCAACAAATGAATATGGATATGTAAAATTCTAATGGTAATCTATTGCATATGAACCTGGTGAATGTAATCCACCATCAAGCATATGAAAACTGGAAAATGGAGAAGGTCGAGAAGGTTGAGTAGTAGTTGGTGATGATAACCCCAAAGATAAATAATTATGACTTCCCACATCATCTCCTGCAACCAATGCAGTATGAGTCATTACCTTCTTAAGTTCCACTCTTTTTCTGTGTATGGAATGTAGTGCCTCCTCATGGCTTCATTTGTATCTTTCTACTTTTCAAGTAAAACAAAACAAAAACCTCTCATCTTCATCATTCCCAAGAATCATAGTAGAATCAATAAATTTCCCAAATTCTCCTTCCATAAACTCCTGAAGCTCCCTACCATTGACATAAGGTGACAAAAATCTTAAAAATACCTTTAGAGAATTCACATCATCAAATCCCTCACTAGAATAAGATCCTAGAGAAGATGTAGTTGAAGGCCGAGTTCTAACTCTTGCACCTGATAGAAGACTTGATGAAGTTGATAAAGGCCTAAGATCATTGTGTCCATGGGAAAATTTTCACTTCAAACCATTTTGGTAGGTTCCATTTTTATCATAATGCATGCAAAACTTGATTTTATAATTCTTTACCCCTTCATAAATGTTGGAACTTATTTCACTGCCATGAATTTTCTCTACTTTCTGGCCAAAACTAGCCAATACTTGCTGACCCTTATGAAATTCTTCTTCTTAGTGAGCAAAGTGACAATTAGTTCCCCACTCACACTTATTTTAAGTCCCATAAAAACAAAAAGGAATAGATTTTCATAGAGGCGGTGTAACTATCTTAGTAATAGGTATCTCCTTCACATTCGAAGGTGGATTTGAACTATTTATATGATTGCCTGACTTTTCCTGGACCATTTCCCAAGTCCAATTGTGGCCTGCTCAGATTATTTTCCACTATAAGAAGGAAATTATGAGGAATAATCTACCTGGAGATTTTGTGGAGACTCTGCAACAATTTGTGAGAAATATTTAGCCATTGGAGGATTTCTAGAATGAGCAATAGGTTGCAAGCAAGATACTTGTTTGGAAGTAGAAAAACTATCTCGAAGCATTGAATCAGTTCCACGTGATTTATGGCAATGTGAATACTTGAACCCTATTAAATATTTATTAATGGAAGACAATATGCAACTTTGAGATACATATGTGTTACCCACACGAGTTAGCTTCGGGAAATTCCGTCAATAGAACACCCTGATACAGTCTAACATGGTCAAGGAGATAGTAAATTAAATATCAACCTTTAAAACCCATAAATTCACCGAAATGGTAGATTCAATAAATTCACTGAAATCCCAAACTCCATATCAAACACTTAATTCTATGAAAATAACATATATGGTTCGTATGAAAATTAGAAAATTTATTTCCCCAAATGTATAAGAATATTAACCATAACAGTACTATAAGAATTAGCACTGCAAGTATAATAGTCAAGGGAAATATAACGCCTAAGAAAAATGGAAAATAAAAATCAGAAAGGTATTCATTTACCTAGTATTAATCAATAACCCAATCCAAGCTTTCGACGTAGAGGTCGTCTAAATTACAGCATAAGAATCTAGGACAACACAATATCCAAGCCATGGCATGGAGCGAAGTTAACCATGGCCTCAAAACCCTTAAACCCTGAAGTATTATAAATAATCACAGAGAGGTATCATGCACAGAATAACAAGCCTTGTCGTAAATCTATGAGTACTTGTTGCCAGGAAGTGAAAACGTGTATCCAAAGATGATGACCTCGCCTGTATCCGCTCACAGTTGATTACAATTGTTGAGAGTCGGTATACTCCCAAACCCTACCAAAACATGAAACCACCCCGGATTACTCCATCATATTAAGAAAAACAAATAAATCACAACAATTGAAAAAAGGAATGAACGGAAACAAATATAAATTGAGTGCGTACCCAATCTCACAACATTGAAACACTATAGGTTTCCAAAACAATCACATAAGTGCTCTGATAGTAGAAGGAACTGTGATGCTAAAAACCTGAAGGAGCCGAGTCTCTGCTTGTTTGTGCAGACCCTCAGTTGGAGGTAATAGTTCCAAAGAAAACAGTGACACAGACTCCTCTTCCATTATGAACCAAGGTTTCAGAAGTATGGAAGCCCATAACAGAGCTTAAATAGCCACAGAAGTAACCTCGGGGTGTAAAGGAGAGCTTTTAGTACCTCCATAATTCTCAACATCAAGCTAAGAAAAATAGCGTGAAACGCCAAAAGGAATGACCAAGATAAAACCTTTATCATCCAACGGCCTTTCTACACCATAGGGAAAGAGAGATTCATAGAGGTTAGAGAGTTAGTTAGGTAGTTAGCTTAAATGAAGGAAGCAATAGATGAATGACGTAAAACAATTCAATTGTCTAGCATTTGATATGATGGTGCAGACATGTACACCATGGGGAGTTGTTTTCAAAGAGGAACACTTTACGATGTAAAAATAAATATATTAATATATAAATTTATAATTATAAATAATAAAATAAATAATTATTAAATTATATTAAATTGATGTGAATAGTTATTATTATATTTTTTTTCCTCTTTCTTTATCTTATTTTTCCATGGCCAATGTTAACTTATTTTTAATATTAAATTAACTTTTAAATGGTTCTCTAATTTCATCTTTTAGTTGGTTCTCTATATTTTAGGGTTTTTCTATTTATTTTCTTGGCTTGATTAAACTTTGATCATTTATTTCTCTTCCAAATAAATCACATGTAATAATTCTAAATACCCACAAGAAAAAAAATAAATATAATAAATCAAAATGAAGAAATCAAATACAAACAATATTAAAATTGTATATTTATATAAAAAAAAAAATTGTCAAGTTTTTCTAGAGATTACATTGCACCTGACCTAGGCCACACCAACCCTTAACATGGTTGGATTCTTTCCCAAAGAATTTTAAACCAGTGACCTTTACATAACAACAAAGTAACTTAACAATACACCCTATCACCATCTATTCTACACATGGATTATATAAAATTTATATTTGTATTCATTAATTATATACATTTTATTATATTTTATATTTTCATAAATTTATTTAAAATAAATTATTTGTATCGCCTAATATATGTCTTCATTTATTTTTAAGATAAATAATTGAAGTATTCGAACAAATAATTTAAACATAAAAAATATATCATTTGTTGGGTGTGAAACCTGATTATCTTGTTTATTTTGTATCACAGCGTTGGACCCATGTAACTTAATGGGGCGGAAATGCCGCCCGTAATTGTACGCTGCCTAGGAGGTCCAGGGGGGGCGACTGCGAGTTTATGGAGCCCCCCCCCCCCTGGCGAGTGATTTCAGGGGCAACGCCCCCGAAGCTAAAAATAGATGTAAAATTGCCTTGTAAAAGTATAGTAATTTCTAGTCAATCTGGGCCGTTCATTAGGCAGATGATTTGACGGTAGAAGTTATGTTTATTTTAGGGTTTTTTGCCCTAGAAGGAAACCCCTAGATTGTATGAGGGTATTGTATTGCGGTTGTGTATTATATGTGTATTCTCAGAGCAAGAAATAGATAGGGAGACTTTGAGATAGAACAGAGGATATTACAATGGATTTGTTGTAGGTTCTGTCTCTTCATTTTCCTGGATAATAGAAAGGAAGGACTAGCTGTTCGGGGTGGACGTAGCCCAAACTGGGCGAACCACGTATATCTATGTCTCTCTGGTTTTATTTTTTTTGTGTGCTTGTGTTTTCCGCATATTTAATGTTTTGCATTTATCTGTAATATATAATTTTCTAACAACTAGTATATGAGTAGCAGGTATATTTGGCTGATAAACTCGCAGGAAAGAAGGGTTCCTAGTTCGAGTAGGAGCAATGGCGGAAGACGGTAAATTTAGGGTCAAGAAATTTAACAGCCAAAACTTCTTGCTATGGAAGATGCAGATGGAAGATTATCTGTATCATAAAGATCTATACCTACCGTTGAGAGGAAAAACAAATAATTTGACGTCTATGATAGACGTATAATGGGATATTCTTGATAGAAAGGCACTTGGAACAATACGGTTGTACCTTGCAACGTTGGTAGCCTTCAATATTTCGAAGGAAACAACAATAGAGTATTTGATTAAGGCATTGGTGAAACGATATGAAAAACCCTCAGCTTCAAACAAGGTATTTCTTATGAAACGTTTATTTAATATGAATATGTCAGAAGGTGGATCTGTTGTAGACCATTTGAATGATTTTAATACATTTACCAATCAGTTAAATTCTGTAGGGGTAAACTTTGATGATGAAGTTAGGGATATTTTATTTATGTGCTCATTGCCAAAAAGCTGGAATGGTTTAGTTATGGCCATTAGTAACTCTGTCTCTGGATCTAGTACTTTAAAGTTTAATGATGTTGTCGGTGCTATCCTTAGCGAGGAAATGCAACAAAAAAGCTCCAGTGAGACATTAGGAAATGCTTTGAGTACAGATTCTAGGGGAAGAAAAATGGAAATAGGAAAGAGCTCAGGATATTGCAGTAAATCAAGGAAAGGCATATCCAATTCCATATTAGGGATAGTGTGTTGGAAATTCTGAAAGAAAGGACACCTGAAGAAAGATTGTAGATCTCGGAAGGGAAAACGAGACGCACAACAAGAAAAAAATCATGAAGAAAATGTGACAAATGACGTGTTACAAGATGATTTGATTCTTTATTTCGAAAATGTTACTAATTCCTAGGTGGTAGATTCAGGGACCTCATTCCATGCCACACCTGATAAGAAATATTTTCATGACTATGTTCAAGAATATTTTGGACAAGTTCGTTTGCGTGATGATAAACCCTGTAAAATTGTTGGAATGGGTAAAGTTCTTGTAAAAAAAAAGAATGGAAACTAATGGCTATTAAAGGAGGTAAGGCATGTTCCAGATCTGAAGAAAATCTGATTTCAACAGGGCAGTTAAGCGGTGAAAGTTGTGTGACAACTTTCATAGATAAAACTTGGAAGGTCACCAAAGGAGCAGATGCAATATTATGGCATCATAAGCTCAGACACATGAGTGAGAAGGGGATGAAGATTCTTCACTAAAGAAATTTGTTGTCAGGTTTGATGAATGTTGATTTGGATTTCTGTGAGAATTGTATTTATGGAAAACAGAAGAGAGTCATATTTCTCAGAGTCGGGAAAGAAAAGAAGAGTGAAAAATTAGAGCTTGTGCATACAGATGTATGGGGACCTTCTCAAGTATCATCTCTTGGTGGTTCTCATTATTATGTTACTTTTATTGATTACGCAACTAGAAAAACTTGGATTTATTATATTCAAAATAAATCTGATGTATTTGATACTTTCAAGAAATGGAAAGCTTTGGTTGAGATTGAGACATGAAAGAATTTGAAGTGTCTCATATCAGACAATGGAGGTGAATATTGCAGCAAAGAGTTTGATAGGTACTTTTCAGAGCATGGAATTCGCAGACAGAAGAAAATTCCAAGAACACCACAAGAAAATGGTATGTCAGAAAGGATCAACAGAACAATCATGGAGTGTGCAAGGTGCATGAGATTGCATGCAATATTGCCTTTACAATTTTGGGCAGATGTTGTATTTGTTGTTGATCTAATAAATAGAGGACCTTCAAGTTCCTTGGATGGTGGTATTCCAAATGAAGCATGGACAGGAAAAAAGGTAAACTACTCCTTTTTAAAGCCTTTTGGCTGTGAGGCCTTTGTCCATATTAATAAAGAAAACAGAACAAAGCTTGAGGAAAAATCAAAGAAATGTACCTTTATTGCATATGGTGTTAATGATTTTGGTTATCGCTTATATGATTATGAAAATCACAAAATCATTAGGAGCAGAGATGTAGTATTCAATGAAAAGGTCTTGTATAAGAATTAGTTGTAGGAAAAGAACTAGGAAAAAGAAAACAAAGAATACACAGTTCTTGATGAGATCACAGAAAAATTAAAGGTGCCTGCAAATAATAATAATCAACAGCCACAACAACAACAACCACCACAACAACAACAGGCACCTCAAACACATGAAAGTGGTGTCAGAAGATCTACCAGGATAAGTAGACCCCTTGAACAATACTATCCTTCATTATATTATTTATTGTTGACTGATTCTGGTGAACCCGAATGTTATGAAGAAGCAATGCAGGTTGAAACTAGGAAGAAGTGGGAGCTAGTCATAGAAGAAGAGATGGAATCCTTAATACATAACCAGAATTGGGAATTAGTCAGGTTGTCTGCAGGTAAAACAACATTGCAGAATAAATGGGTTTACAGGCTGAAGGAAGAAGATGGAGGAAAACAGAGGTACAAAGCTAGACTTGTGGTGAAGGGATTTTCACAAAAGAAAGGTATTGATTTTTATGAAATATTTTCTCCTGTTGTTAATATGACTTCAATCAGAAGTATTTTAAGTCTTGTAGTAGCGGAAGATTTGCATCTTGAAAAGTTAGATGTAAAGACAACATTTTTCCATGGAGATTTGGAGGAAGATATCTATATGCAACAACTAGAAGGATACGAGGTCAAAGGGAAGGAAAAATTAATGTGCAGGCTAAAGAAGAGTTTGTATGGCTTAAAAGAGGCTCCAAGGCAGTGGTATCTAAAATTTGACAAGTTTATGTCTGAACAAGATTATACTAGATGTCACTCTGAACATTGTGTTTATCTGAAAAATCAAAATGATGGAAGCTATATTATATTGTTATTGTATGTATATGACATGCTTGTTGTAGGGTCTAACATGCAAGAAATAAATTTGCTCAAAATAAAATTTCAAATTCATTTGCAATGAAGGATTTGGGAGCTACAAAACAAATCCTTGGTATGAGAATAACTAGAGACAGGAAAAATCACAAATTAACATTGCCTCAGAATGAGTGCATACAAAAGGTGTTGAAAAGATTTAATATGTGGAATGCAAAACCAATTAGTACACCTTTTGCTAGCCATTTCAAACTTAGTAATGAGATGTGCCCCAAGAGCCAAGAAGAAATGGATTATATGTCTAAAGTTCCATATGCATCAGTATTTGGAAGCTTAATGTATTCAATGGTATGCACAAGGCCTGATATTTCACATGCAATGGGAGTTGTAAGCAGGTACATGAACAATCCAGGAAAAGAACATTGGATGGTAGTAAAATGGATTCTCAGATATTTGAGAGGTACCACAAATCAAGCATTATGCTTTGGTGGTTCAAACATTTCTCTTCAGGGATATGTTGATGCAGATATGGCAGGTGACAGAGATAATAGGAGGAGCACTACAGGATATGTATTTACTGTAGGTGGAACAACTATCAATTGGGTTTCAAAAATCCAAAGTGTTGTTGCACTTTCAACAACAAAAGAAGAGTATATTGCTGCTACATAGGCTAGTAAAGAAATGATTTGGTTACAAAGGTTTATGGATGAATTGGGTAAGAAACATGATATGGGCACATTATACAATGATATCCAAAGTGACATTCATCTTACAAAGAACTCATCATTTCATTCTAGAACTAAACACATACAACTCAAGTACCATTTCATATGGTCAGTATTGGAAGATGGACAATTGACGCTGGAAAAGATACACACTAGCCAAAATCCTGCAGATATGCTAAAAAAAGTTGTAACCAAGGAGAAAATGATATTATGCTCAGTTCCAATTGGTCTTCGAGTATAATGAAGAAGATGAGAAATATCCAGGTCCAAAGTGGAGCCATTGTCTAGCAAATGAAGCAGCGGTGGAGTTGCTACAATTAGTCTCCAAGTGGGAGATTATTGGGTGTGGAGCCTGATTATCTTGTTTATTTTGTATCACAGTGTTGGACCCCTATACCTTAATGGGGTGGCAACACCACTTGTAATTGTATGTTGCCTAGGGGGTCGAGGGGGGGTGGCTGCGAGTTTATGGAGCCCCCCCCCCCCCCCTGGCCAGGGGTTTCGGGGGCAGCATCCCTGAAGCTAAAAACAAATGTAAAATTGCCTTGTAAAAGTATAGTAATTTCTAGTAAATCTGGGCCGTTCATTAGGCAAATGATCTAATGGTAGAAGTTATGTTTATTTTAGGGTTTTTTTCCCTAGAAGGAAACCCCTCGCTTATATGAGGGTATTGTATTTCGGATGTGTATTGTATGTGTATTTGTAGAGCAAGAAACAGGTAGGGAGACTGTGAGAGAGAACATAGGATATTAAAAGAAATCTGTTGTAGGTTTTGTCTCTTCATTTTTCTAGATAATAGAAAGGAAGGAATGTTTGTTCAGGGTGGACATAGCCCAAACTAGGTGAACCACGTATATCTGTGTCTCTTTGGTTTTATGTGTTTCGTGTGGTTGTGTTTTCTGCATATTTAATGTGTTGCATTGCTCTGTAATATATAATTTTCTAACATCATTGGAATTAAAAGCAAAGTTATGGAGGAGCAACTATATGTTCATATAAAGGATATACGACCAATTGCAAATAATTCCAATAGGTACAATACCCAAATATGAAATATGAAACTCAATTGAGATTCATGCATTGAAGGTCATGAAGCTTCAAATGAACTGCAACCCCTAAATATAAATTGAGTGCAACATATATCCCCACGTTGATACACGCTACTCAAGAATTTTTATGAACTTATAAAGGAATATGTACACTTAGTCGGCTACATGTTGATGGATAATTTTATTAAATACGAATATGGTAAATCAAATCCACCATTTGAAAACGTAAATATTCTTCAGTATTGCAAATATTGTCGATATTATTTATTAATGTACTAAAGAAAATATCGACACCAAATATTGTTTCTGTCTGCCAATAACAATGAGGAATGTTGCTTCATTGAGACCACTCTTGAAGAATCTTCACTCCTACAAATGTTTCTTCATTGAGCCCATGCTTTAAGAATCTTCACTCCTACATATTTGTATTCATGCACCACATCAATATTTTACTTCACATCAATTTATGTACACAGAGAGAGCGATAGAAACCGCTTTGAAATGTCAAAAATATTGTAATTACCTGCCAAGCATCATAGTGGTTGCTTTTGGATTGGTGCCAAGACTGTCTGTGAATGTTGAGGCATCCACAATACTAATATTATCAACTCCCTTCACCTCATACCTCTCGTTAACCACAAAACCAACTTCACATCCTCCATATTGATGATACATTGTGTCTAGCATATCACAACATAATTGTGCCATGGTTGCGTCGTCCCAAATTTCTTTTGGAAATGCCTACCCACTTAAGTTGAAGTCATGAGATGAATCAAAATTAAATATCTGCATAGATGGTGTGTCCATGAGTTTAGAGATCACCCTGACGGTATGCACGCATCTCTGGAGGTCCATAGGGTGTGAATAATAATTGCATCAAGCAAATGGATTGTCTCGAGGATCCTGATGAACCCTTAGCTAAACTGAGAGGGGGGGTGAATCATTTTAGTACATTCATGGACATTAAAAATCTTTTCTATACAAACATTTACTACTTCATTTTATAAGCAGCTTAATAAATAATGAATAAACAAACTGAATGTGTGGATAGCAAGTAATTAAGCAAATTAAAAAATCACATCAACACATAATCATCAAGCACATAGACACCAGATATAAGTGGAAACCCATAAGAGAGAAAACCACATCTTATTATTGTTGTGATGCAAATTCCTGCTCCTACTCCCTCTCATAACTAATTTTCTATAGGCTCCAACCTATAGGAGGTTACTACCTCAATTTCTGCAAGCTACTATTTGCAAGGAAGCTCCAACTCCCATCTATTTTCTGTAGGCTACAACCCATAGGAGGCTCCTACCTCAACCAGCTCCAACTGGAAAACTATCAAGCAACAACTTGAAGTGAAAGCACCAACTCCCATGTATTTTCTACAGGCTACAACCCATAGGAGGCTCCTACCTCAACTTCTGCAAGCTACAACTTGCAAGGAAGCTCCAACTCCCATAATTTTTTTGCAGGCTACAACCTACAAGAGGCTCCTACCTCACCCAACTCCAACTGGAAATTTATCAAGCTACAACTTGAAAGGATACTGTAGTCCCCTCACTCAACATGAAAATAAAATTTTGATTTACCTAGATATCATCTATGTTTTCTTCCACTTTCTCTTCTACCCTTCCATCCTTCAAATATGCTTCATATCAGTTCTAGATGTGCACATTATTTATAACATATCTCTCACATTCTTCGGCACTCTCTGATTCTTCCATTTTCTAACCACACTATGCTCACTGATATTACATCTCTTATAGAGATAACTCCTGGCTCTTTGCATTCTACAGGGAATACGAAGTGAACAAGCTTGATTTTGTGCCTTCCACTCATTCGATTACTCACACTTTAGTTGAGGTTATCACATCAACAAAAATACATAAATAGTCATTTAAACACTATTTGGAGTTTTCCCTATGCCTATGGAGACTTGCCTTTGCATCACAAATAATAAAAACAATTAATACATTTACAGTTACAACAATATTTCACTCAGCCCTTTTAGCTCTTTGCTTGCTCTATATTTGTCTTTTTTGTTGTTGTCATTGTCTTTTCTATTTATGGTGTTATATTCTAACAGTTCTGCATAAATTCCTTTTTGCACGACTCGACCATATCTCCTTTTTCCTGACTCTGCCTATCTTCCTTCCTTCTCTTGCCCACAGCGTTCAGTCTTCTAATTTTCTCAACACTCGACTCTGCCTAGAGGTTTTGCTGAGACCGACTCGACCCATGGTTCTTATCTCCTCATTACCAAGACGTTCAACTTACTCTCCCTTTTTCTCTATTTCGGGTCACTTACTTGAGTCTATTGCACGTTCAGTCTTTTTATACTATCGAGGCGTAATCGCTCTTACACCCTTGCACGTAGTGTTAGGTCTTATTCTTCACCCCAGTCTACTCCGTGTTCAGACTTTCCTTTGCAACTTTCGTAAGACTGGACTTTGAAATATATTCCATCACCTTTGAAGATTGTATCATGTCCATTTTTCTATCGCATTTCAGCATTCCAATGTTCTACGTTGTAATCCTCCTTCTCCCCCCAATGCAATTTAACAAAGGAAAACCACATACTTCCGGACTTGAAACCTTTAGGCTTCAGCTTCGATCTGCATCATTTCCACTCTCTTTATCGCACTTCACACTTCGGTGAAAACTGTTATCCAATGTGCCTTCGTCCATTTTATCTCTCGATATTTGATATGTGAAGGGGTCCCACTCAGGTTTATCTCAATTCTTCCATCACAAATTCCTTATCGTAGTTTCCTATTGTAGTTCCATTTCACAGATTTCTTATCACAACATGCTCTGATCCCTAGTTATCACCTCTTGTGATTTTCAATTTGCAATAAAGGGTTCAGGTCCCACCGGGGGTGTCATGTCACTACCACGTCATATGCCACATCACCTACCATGTCATCTGCCACGTCACAGGACACATCATAAATATTTATTTGCAATTTTTTGGGTCACGTCCACGTCATCTGCCATGTCAGCAGCCACGTCACGTGCTACATCATCTGCCACATCACTTGTCACGTCATCAAGATTTATTTGTGATTTATGGGTTCAGGTCCACATCAGCAGCCACATCATCTGCAACTTCATCTCCCGCACTTCGCATTTCACAATTTCTATGTCTCTGCAGTTTTTTTATAATCCTTATGATGTTACACTACTATGAACTTGAATTTACACTACTTAACCCTTGACTTGCACTGTTATGAATGCATAAACCATCTCAACTCTTGAACTGTTTTGAACATAAGTTGCACGACTTGACCCGCTCGTTCACTCCTTCATGCCTTTGATTCTTTGGTTGCACCCATTCATTTATCCTTTGTTGCACGTAGAACACTCGTCTCGTTCACGATCTTCTGAATGCAGAACCATTGTTCTGCACGCATTGTACAACAAGCCCGAATTGTCCCGCTCGTTCATTGCTTTTCTTTGCTTCACGCATTCTATACGCATACACCCGACTTGAAATTTTATACACACTTTTCCTTTTCTTATTGTTCTGAATGTGACTAGCCTGAGTTGACCCTGCACTGCAGAGTTTTCTTCTTTGTTGCATAATGTTGCTTTTTTGCCTCTTTTTCTGCTCCTTTATTATTTTTTGTTCCTTTGCCTTCAACAATAATTCTAATGTTGCTCCATGCCTCTTTGTTGCTCCTCTAGCTTAGATTACACTTCTAATGTTGTTCCTTTTCTCTTTTATGCCTTCTTTTCCTTTATACATAATTGATGATTCTGATATGCTCCTTTGCCTTATTGTTGCTGCTTCTCTACTCCGTTGCCATTAATAACAATATTTACAATAGTCTCCCCCATTGGCATTGATGGCAACACATCCTCCCCCTTTCATTCTGAGAAAAATCTTCCTTCCTCTGGTTATATTTCCTCCCCCTTTGACATCAATGGAAAGGGGTTACAATTATTTGGTGTACTTTCTATCTTTTCATTGCTTGAGTTCTGTCCACATACTTGGCTAGTACTGCTGCTTTGTTTGGTGTATAATTAATGTTGGGAAAACACTTTGGGAGTCATTTAATTTGCATGTATAGTGCTGAGATGTGCTAGACTACTGATTTTTTTTAATTTTTTTTACTAAAATTAGGAGAACATCTTCATCAGTAGTTATCTTCAACAACATTTGAGGTTCCTCTTTACTTCTATGTTCATGGTTGATGGCTTCTCCCCTCCTTAAATGTTGCTTCTTTTCTAATACTGGTTGGCCGACTGCACTGTTTTTGTTCTTGATATTGTAGCCTTTGCTAGTCCATTTTTAATTTTTAATTTTTAATTATTTATTTTTTCATACTTTTTTTTATGATCATATCAGAGAGTATCATCTATAGACACTATCCCTAGTTTGTCTCTTAGATATTCGAATGGTTCTCTGTCAAGAGGTTTCGTAAATATGTCTATTGTTTTTTCTTTTGTTGGGACATATTCCATCCTTAGTATTTTCTCTGCTACTTGTTCTATGAGGAAGTGGTACTTTATTGGGATGTGCTTGGTTTTCGAATGAAGCACATGATTTTTTGATATGCTTATTGCACCTGTATTGTCACATTTGATAGAAATAGGTTCAGTGATACTTACCTTCATGTCTTGAAGAGTTTGTTTCATCCACATCACTTGTGTGCAACAAGCTGTTGCTGCTATGCATTCCACTTCTGTTGTAGATAGAGAGACAAATTTGATCCAGGTGGATATTGGTGGCCACCCACCTATTTCATTTGGACCCACACCATCAATTCTTTCAGCCTTTCACTTGTAGCACAACTTACTATTTTTAGTAGTTTTTCGGGTCCTGAACTTCCGAAGCCATTTTGAGGCCCTAAACGACGCTTTTTGGGGAAACCAGGAGATATATGGGTATATAGACCGATTTTTCTCACTCAAAATTTGTATTCCTTGGATAGGTATTTCTAACGAGCTATTGAGCCTGTCAAACGGAGATTGGATGCAAAATTTATGTCCCCAGGAAGTTGAAACACCAATTTACCCAAATAGGACCCATAGTTTAGGTGCTTCATGTCCTATGGTTAGGTTTTTGGACGTTTTGGGTTTTACATTGTTTATCAACAATAAATATGCCTTCGAAGCCTCATTGTAACATAGTGGAGGGGCCTGTAGCCATCACATCTCTTCTCAGAGATACGCTACCAGTGCCCTCACCAACTCATTTCCATGATGTCTGAAATAGGCCTCCAAGCCTAAAGGTAACATAGTTCAGCAGCCTGTAGCCACCACATCTCTTCTTAGAGATAAGCCTACCAGTGCCCTAGCTGTTCATTTTTATTAAAGCTTATTTCATTAATTTGATTTTAATAAAATGAAACATTATTCTGTTGTGTTCCTGCATAAATCTAGATCAGTGGTATTAGTGTGGTATTCTCTTTATCTATTTTTCTTTGCATCTACCCAATGCAGTCAGGGTATAAGGATTTCAGGCTCGATCTGGTTGAACCGTTGCAAGATCAGCGTCGCAAACCCCAATGACCTCCCATGGCGAAAGAAAAAAAAGACGAGGGAGCAGGAGATCCTATCAAAATATTGCTCTAGGAGGCCCTCGAGAAAAAAAGGAAGAAGATGATGGATAAATTTTCCCATATCCTTCAATGGCTACCCACCGGTGACACATCTACACCCAACACGTCCGCCAACAGGTCCGTGGCATCCTGGACAAGTCCAATACCAAGTTCAACAGAATCGCCTCTCAAGGAGGAACCTAACACAATGGGGACTATTGCTTCCTCACGAGGGAGGAACAATCCAGGTGGATATCGATGGCCACCCACCTATTCCATTTGGACTCGCACCATAAATTCTCTCAACCTTTCACTTGCAGCACAACTTACTATTTTTAGTAGTTTTTCGGGTCCTTAGCTTCCGGAGCCGTTTTGAGGCCCTAAACGACGCTTTTTGGGGAAACAGGGAGTGACATGGATCTACAAACCGATTTTGCTCACTCAAAAGTTGTAGTACTCATATATATCTTTCTAACGAGCTATTGAGCACATCAAATGGAGATCGAATGCCAAATTTACGTCCCCGGGAAGTTGAAACACCAATTTACCCAAACGAGACCCACAATTTTGGCGCTTCATCTCCTAGGGTTAGTTTTTTGGATGTTTCGGGTTTTACATTGTTTCTCTGCAATAAATAGGCCTTCAAAGCCTCATTATAACACAATGGAGGGGCATGTAGCCATCACATCTCTTCTGAGAGATACGCTACCAGTGCCCTCACCCACTCATTTCTATTATGTCTCATTGTAACAAAGTTTAGAGACCTGTAGCCACCACATCTCTTCTCAGAGATAGGCTACCAATGCCCTAGCTAGTTTATTTCCATTTTTTCTGTAAGAAAATTTTAGTTCTTTGATATTAATGAAATGAAGTGTTATTTCCACCGCATCTTTGTATTTATGGTTATATGTGTATTCTGTTGTGTTCCTGCATAAATCCAGATCAAGATGTTTGCTTCTTGCTTAACCATGCCACCATAATTTCTCCCAAATAGAATGCACCTCCACTTGTGCTTTTCCTGTCATCCACACAACTAGCTCAATCTTCATCTGTTTATGTTGTCAATATGAAGTCTTTGCCTTTCGGATACCATAGACCATAATTTGCAGTTCCTTGTAGGTATCGAAATATCCTCTTGATTGCTAGCAAGTGATTTTTTTTTGGTATTGATTGATATATTTCCATAAGTCCTACTGCCAACATAATTTCTAGTCTAGAGGTTGTTAGGTATATCATACTTCCTATCATAGATCTGTAAAGTCTTTGATCTACATCTGCAGATCCATCATCTGCACATAGCTTGCATCCAGTAGTCATGGGAGTTGACACAGGTTTACAGTCTTCCATTTGGAATCTTTTTAACATATCTCTTAATTATTTTTCTTGTGAAATGAATATGCCTTTGTTCTTTTGTAGAATCTGAAGTCCTACATAGAAGGTACGCTCTCCAATCATTGACATCTCAAATTCTGACTTCATCTCTTCAGAAAATCCTTTTACTAACTCATTCTTGTTGTTGCCAAACATGATGTCATCGACATATAATACTGCAATTAATAGTTCGTCTTCATTAGCATCTATATATAGATTGTTGTCTACTCCTCCCTTATTGAATCCTTGTTTTTAAAAGTATTTGTCCAGCCTGAAATACCATGCACGTGGTGCTTGTTGGAGACCATATAGAGCTTTTTTTAATCTGCAAACATAGTTGTGCTTATCTGCTAAGGAAAAACCTTCAGGTTGTTCCATGTAGACTTCCTCCTCTAGATCTCCATTTAAGAAGGTATACTTCACATCCATTTGATATACCTTGAAATCATGATAGCATGCAAAATCTAGAAACATTCTAATTGTTTCCATTCTTGCTATGGGGGAAAAAGTTTCATCATATCCAAGTCCTTCAATTTGAGAGTATCCCTTACATACAAGTCTAGCTTTATTTTGGATTACCTAACCTTGTTCATTCATCTTATTCTTGAATATACACTTTATGCCAATGACATTTTTCCCAACAGGTCTTGGTATTAACTCCCAGGTCTTGTTCTTCTCAATCTAGCCTAATTCTTCGTTCATAGCATTTATCCAATTTTTGTCTTTGCTGGCCTCATCAAAATTCTTCGGTTCTATCTATGACAGCATGGCTAGATACACTTCCTCAGTCTGTTCAACTAGTTGTCTTCTTGTTTGGACTCCTGCACTTTTGTCTCCAATTATTTGATCTTCTGGATGATTCTTTTGAGTGTGTCTCGAGGGCCCTTTCGATTTTATTTCTGTATCTTCTGTTGTCTCATTATATTCTTTATTTTCTTGATTATCATCATGATGATGATCTGTATGATTGACACATTTTGTAGTTCTAGTTCTGTCTGGTAGTTCTTCATTGAATCTCACATCAATTCTTTCCACAATTTTATAAAACCTCTTATTGTAGCACATGTAACCCTTACTCTGTGATGCATATCCCAAAAATATTCCTTCATCTGCTCTTGCATCATACTTTCCCAAATTTTCATCATTATTCTTTATGAAGAATTTGCTACCAAAGACTCTAAAATTCTTGATTGATGTCGGTTTCCCATACCACAGTTCATATGGAATCTTGTCACAATTTGGTTTGAGATCAGATTTGTTGAGGATATGAACAATTGTGTGTACTGATTTTTCCCAATAGGTTTGGGGAATGTTTCTTTCTTGCATCATGGCTTTGGAAATATGTTGTACATACCTATTTTGCCTCTCAGCCACTCCATTCTGTTGAGGTGTAACTGTAACAGTAAATTGTTGCTTTATCCCACATTCATTTCACAGGTCCGCAAACTCATCACCCGTGAATCCACCTCCTCTGTCTGATTTGATGAATTTTAGTTTACATCCAAGTTGATTTTCTGCCAGTGCCTTGAATATCTTAAATTTCTCTAACGCTTCATATTTGTATCTGAGAAATGCCACCCATATTAATCTAGAAAAATAATCGATTATCAATATGAAATATGATTCTCCACATGGTGCATTTGTTCTCAAAGGTCCGCACAGGTCCATGCGTACAATATGGGGAGTTTTACTAGTAGATAGTTGGTCTTTGGCTTTATATGATGTGTGAGTTCGTTTGCCCAATTTGAAGGACTTACATATCGTATTTGTTGGCTTCTTTATTTCCAACAAATCTCTGACAACTTTCTATTTTCTTAGTTTAATGATTTGGTCAAAATTTAGATGTCCTAGTCTTCTATGCCAAAGCCAAGATTCATCAATTTTGCTAATGTGGCATGCTTCATTCTCCTCTTCCACTATATAAACATTACTTTTTGTTCGAACACCTTTAACCGAGGTCTTTCCTATGGTGATTGACCTTACTTCACAATCTTGGGCTCTGAAAAGGACCACATATCCTTTATCACAAATTTGACTAACACTTAGCAGATTGGCTTTTAGGCCATCTACAAATAGTACATCTTGAGCCTCTCCTCCTCCATTATTTAGCCTAACTATGCCTTGTCCTTTGATTTTTCATTATTTTTCATTTCTGAATGTTACATTGCCAGATTTATTTCCATCAAATGTTACAAACTTGCTTTAGTCCCTAGTCATGTGTCTTGAGCACCCACTGTCCACATACCATTGATTGTTCTGATCCTGAGCAGTTAGAACTAGATCGCACTTATTTAGCCTCCTTTTCCATTGCATGTAGTTTTTTGTTCTATAAATTTCCTAAGGAGATGGATCATTTTCTTTAAGGGGACATTCATAATACGTGTGCCCATTTTTATGACAGCAAAAACATTTGATTTTATTTTGGAATGGCTTATGTACACGAGTGAATCTACCATTGTTCTTAATTCCCTTTGAGTTTCCATACTCCAGTCTCCTTATATATTATCTACACTCCATGGCTTTATGACCGAACCTTTTACATCAAAGGAAACACCCACGGAAGTAGTATATGTATCTGGCAGAGAAGGTTGTTTGGGGATATAGCCATCTGGTGATATGAAAATTCTATATTTGGAAGCCATTTAATCTGTGCTGGAATGTTGCTTGGTTGTTCACTCCTTTTTTTTCTTGGGCTTTCCTTGTAGTGGGTTTTTTGTTGCAGCTCATGAGTATTTGAAGGGTTTCTCACACTTTTGTTCTTAAATTGATGGGAGTTTACGCTTTATTTTAGGATAGCTTTCAAAAATCTAATAACTTTCTTATCCTCTTCCTTCGACTTGTTGGCTTCTCCTTCATATCCTATCCTAGCCTTTAGAAGAGAAGATATTTGTGCATTTAATATCATGTCCAACTTTTCAACACCTTTTAACTGCTGAATGTTCATTTTTAAATAAGTTTGAGCCTTTTCCAATTTCTTCCTCAAACTCACCACCTCTTCTTCCAATCTTCTACATTCTTGGATTTTCTCTCTTATTTGTTGTAGAAAAATGTATTCTGCTTTCCTTGCTTCTTTTAGTTCAATTTTCAACTTAATAAAATCTTCAGAGTTTGGTTTTTCCTTTACATATTTCAAAAGTATTTCCTTCTATTTTCTAGTCTTGAGCTTGAGTCTATCAATTTCCTTTAGGGCACTCACCAAGTCCCCCTCAAGATCTACCTCACCTTCCTCTTCAAATTCCAGGAGACCTTCCTCAAGCTCTTCCTTGGCCATCAAAATGAATTCTGATGTTCCTTCTTCATTTGGGGATTCATCTGAACTCTCAGATGCACTGTTGTCTTATTGAGCATAGAATGCTTTTCAATTAAATATGTTCCCTTTATACCTATTGTTGAAATTGATTTTATCTTTCCCTTTTGAATGATTCTCTATTTTCTTATGAGGACATTTTGAAGCATAGTGCCCCACTCTTCCACAATTAAAGCACTTAAATGGAAGTTTACCTTTGTACTTACCTATGCCTCTATCCAATCTTCTAACGAATTTGGCTTCTTCTTCATCAGAGCATGAGCATGTACCTTCCTTCTCTTCTATGCACTTGTCTACCTTAAAGGCAGCCTCCCTCATGTTTGACTTCCCTGTAGGAATTATCATCTCATATGCCATTAGATTCGCAAGTAATTAGTTTCTGGTTAAGGTTTCCCAGTATTTTGTTTATTCTATGGAAGAAACCTTAGGATTAAACCTAGATGGTAGAGATCTCAACATTTTCTGGACTACAACACTTTATTTAATGTCTTCTCCTAGGCCTATCATGATATTCACATTTTCTGCAACTCTTAAGAAGAATGCAACTATATCTTCATCTTCATTCATTGTTAAGTTTTCAAATTGAGTTCTATGTGCTTGCAGTTTGGCCATATTCACCTTTGTATCTCCCTCATGAATATTGTCTAATGTATCCCATATTTCTTTGACAGTATTACTATGCATTACTTTGATAAATACTAACTCACTCAGACCGCTCAAGAGTCTATTCATTGCTTTTGTATTAGCTATGCAATTTTGTTTGGATTCTTTCTCAGTGTCTGTATCCTTTGGTGCATATTTGTCTTCCACAACAACCCAAACTTCTACTCCAAGAGACATTAAGTATTTCCTCATTCTTATTTTCGAGAAAGCATAGTTTGTGCCAGTAAATAGAGGTGCTTTATTTATAGAGCATCCTTCTAAGCTAGCCATTTTTGGGAACTAAGGACCTCCTTCTGGTGGTTAAACCGTTATAGAAGAAACTAGCTCTAATACGAATTGTTGAACCCTTAGCTAAACTGGGGGGGGGTGAATCAGTTTAGTACATTCATGGACATTAAAACTATTTTCTTTACACCCATTAACTACTTCATTTTATAAGAAACTTAATGCATAATGAATCAGTAAACTGAATGTGTGGATAACAAGTAATTAATCAGAGTAAAACATCACATCAACACATAATCATCAAGCACATAGACACTAGATATAAGTGGAACCCCATAAGGGATAAAATAGAATCTTATTATTGTTGTGATGCAAAGGCAATCTCCTACTCCCTCTCACAACTGATTTTATGTAGGCTCCAACCTACAAGAGGCTCCTACCTCAAACAACTCCAACTGGGCATCTATCAAGCTACAACTTGAAGTGGAAGCACCAAAACCCATGTCTTTTCTACAGGCTACAACCCACAGGAGGCTCCTACCTCAACTTCTACAAGCTACAACCTGCAAGGAAGCTCCAACTCCCATAAATTTTCTGCGGGCTACAACCTATAGGAGGCTTCTAGCTCACCCAGCTCCAACTGGAAATTTATAAAGCTACAACTTGAAAGGAGACTATAATCCCCTCACTCAACATGAAAATAAAATGTTGATTTACCTGGATATTAGCTATGTTTTATTCCACTTTCTCTTTCGCCCTTCCAGCCTTCAAATCGGCTCCATCTCAGTTCTAGATGTGCACATTATTTCTAACATCTCTCTCACATTCTTCAGCACTCTCTAATTCTTCCACTGTCTAACCACACTATGCTCACTGATATTACATCTCTTATACAGATAAAAATGTCTTTCAGATTAATCACATTATTAGAATTTGGTTGACATTTCGACCTAGCTAATGTGGTTCATCCTCAGGACAAGGTGGAGAAACAAATCGATCTTCATGAATAAATAGTGGAGATGCACCATTGCTCGGAAATAGCCATTAAGAACTAGACGTTAGAAAGTTAGTTAGGAATTTAAATTTTTAATAATAAATAAATTAATTAAATAAATGATTTTATTAAAAAGGGTTAAGAAATTTTTATTACAAAGGGTTAAGAAATTTTTAGTATAATAAGGAATAGGGAGGGGTAAATTTTTTTTTATATTTTTTAAATAAATAAAAGAACTAGCCGTTAGTTAGTTAAGAATTAAAATTTTAATGATAAATTAATTAAATAAAACATGGTTAAGAAATTTTAATTTATAATAAGGAGAAGGGAGGGTTAACATTTTACAAAAGAATTAGTTAGTTAGGAATTAAAATTTTTAATGATAAATTAATTAATTAAATAAATTAAAAAGGTTAAGGGAATTATATAAATAAATAGGGAGGGGTAAAAAATATAATTTTAATTAATAAATAAAGATAAAATGAGGATAATAAATAAAAATAGTAAAGTCAATAAATAAAAATGAAGTAAAATGAAATAAATTAATAATTAGTTAATTAAATTACATAAAAATAAAAATAAAAATTAATTAATTAATTACTAAATTGGAAAATTGAGAATATATATAAAAACAAATAAATATAAAAATGAACCAAAATAGAAAACTAAACAAAATTACTTAGCCAGAGCTGGGATCCAACTCTTACTTAATTTCTAACCATCATCCCGGTTGAGATTCTTGGCATGTCTTTCAATTTTGATTGCTTCCCTTGATTTCCTATGGTGAAAGTGATCTACTTTGGAAACGACTTTGGAATCTTCAATACAGACATGGTGACAGAATTTTTCCACGTTCTCAACAAGAGCTGAGGTACGGGACCGATTCTGCCTAATATTTGCAGCATGCTCCCGGATTCTTTGCCTAATGGATCAACCAGTTTCTCCAATATAGGGAGTTCCACATGAACAAGGAATAAAAAAAAACCCTTTTATGTCCTTAGGGTCGATAGGGTCCTTAACAGACCCAAGATAATTTCTAATAGTGCAGAGAAGCTTGAAAGAAGCACAGACATTATTTCTTCTAAGGACATGGGCAATTTTTTCTATCGTCCCCTCGATAAATGGGAGGTGGACCTTGGAAATGGGATCCACCTGAGTAGATTTTCCACTCAACCCTTTATATGCCTTTCAAAAGGCTTTAAGACCTTGAGATCTACTGTAACCATTATTTTCAAAAATGTCAAGAAGAGGGGACTTCTCTGACTCCAAGGAGTTGTCATCAGAGATTCTAAGAGAACGAGTCACAAGATTCTACAGAACACCAAATTTTTGAGCAGGAAAATGATGGGAACTAGCATGGAGGTACTGTTCTGAGTGGGTATTCTTGCAAAAAACCTGGCACAAAATCTAACCATCCTCATTCCTCGTTGACCCTAAGGACATGAAAGGGGTTTTTTTAATTCCTTGTTCATGTGGAACTCCCTATATTGGAGAAACTGGTTGATCCATTAGGCAAAGAATCTGGGAGCATGCCACAGATATTAGGCACAATCGGTCACGTACCTCAACTCTTGTTGAGCACCTGGAAAAAATCTTGTCACCATGTCTGTATTGAAGATTCCAAAGTCGTTGCCAAAGTAGATCACTTCCACCATAGGAAATTAAGGGAAGCAATCGAAATTGAACAACATGCCAAGAATCTCAACCTAGATGATGGTTGGAAATTAAGTAAGAGTTGGATCCCAGCCTTGGCTAGGTAATTTTGTTTAGTTTTTTTTTTTTATTCATTTTTATACTTATTTATTTTTCTATATATTCTCAATTTTCCAATTTAGTAATTAATTAATTTATTTCTATTTTTATTTAATTTAATTAACTAATTATTAATTTATTTCATTTTACTTCATTTTCATTTATTGACTTTACTATTTTCATTTATTATCCTCATTTTGTATTTATTTTTTAAATAAAATTATAATTTTTACTCCTTTGTATTTATTTATATAACTCTGTTAACCTTTTTAATTTATTTACTTAATCAATTAATCATTAAAAATTTTAATTCCTAGCTAACTAATTCTTTTATAAACTTTTAACCCTCCCTTCTCCTTATTATAAATTAAAATTTCTTAACCATGTTTTATTTATTAAATTAATTTATCATTAAAATTTTAATTCTTAACTAACTAATGGCTAGTTCTTTTCTTTATTTTTATTATATTAAAAAAAAAATTACCCCTCCCTATTCCTTGTTATACTAAAAATTTCTTAACCCTTTGTAATAAAAATTTCTTAACCCTTTTTAATAAAATCGTTTATTTAATTAATTAATTTATTATTAAAAATTTTAATTCCTAACTAACTTTCTAACAGCTAGTTCTTAACGGCTATTTCCGAGCAATGATGCGTCTCCACTATTTATTTATTAATCTGAGAGACATTTTTATCTACATTATGGATCGCAACAGTCTTAGATTGAACATCTCTGATATAGATAACTCCTGAGTATTTGTATTCTATAGGGAATACGAAGTGAACAAGCTTGACTCTATGCCTTCTACCCATTCGATTCCTCACACTTCAGTTTAGGTTATTGCATCAACAAAAATACTGAAATATAATTTCAGCACTATTTGGAGTTTTGCCTATGCTTATGGAGACTTGCCTTTGCATCACAAACAATAAAAATAATTAATACATTTACAATTACAACAATATTTCACTCAGCCCTTTCAGCTCTTTGCTTGCTGTGTATTTATCTTTTCTGCTGCTATCATTGTATTTTATGTTTCTGATGTTATATTCTAATGGTTCTACATAAACACCTTTTTGCCCGATTTGACCCAGTTGTTGTGTTCCCAATAGTGCCACCATATCTCCTTTTGCCTGACTCTGCCTATTTGACTTCTTTCTCTTGCCCGGAGCATTCAACCTTCTGCTTTTCTCGACACCCGACTCTGCCCAGAGGTTTTGATGAGCCCGACTCGACCCATGGTGCCTATCTCCTCATTACCATGACGTTCAACTTACTCTCCCTTTTGCTCTATGTCGGGTCATCTACCCTAGTCTATTGCGTGTTCATTATTTTTCTATTATCAAGGCGTAACCACTCTTACACCCGTGCACGTAGTGTCGAGTCTTATTCTTCACCTTAGTCTACTACGCGTTTAGACTTTCCCTTGTAATTGTCGTAAGACTGGACTTTAAAATATATTCCATTACCTTTGAAGACTGTATCGTGTCCACTTTTCTATCACATTTCGGCATTCCAATGTTCTACTTTATAATCCTCCTTTTCCCTTCAATGTGATTTAAGAAAGGAAAACCACATACTTTTGGACTTGGAAACCTTTAGGCTTCAACTTCGATTTGCATCACGTCCACTCTCTTTATCGCACTTCGCACTTCGGAAAATCCTGTTATCCAATGTGCCTTCATCCATCTTATCTCCCGATATGCGATATGCAAAGGGTTCCACTCAGGTTTATCGCAATTCTTCCATCGCAAATTCATTATTGCAATTTCCTATCGCAATTCCACTTCACATATTTCTTATTGCAACATCCTGCGATCTGCGATTATCACCTATTACGATTTGTGATAAAGGGTTCGGGTCCCACTAGGGGTGCCATGTCACTGCCATGTGATCTACCACATCACCTGCCATGTCATCAAGATTTATTTTCGATTTGTGGGGTCAGGTCCACATCATCTTCCACGTCAACAAGCATGTCACCTGCCACGTCATCTGCCACGTCACCTGCCATGTCATCAAGTTTTATTTACGATTTTTGGGGTCAAGTTCACATCATATGCCATGTCAGCAACCATGTCACTTGCCACCTCAGCTTCCACGTCATCTCTTGCACTTCACATTTCACAATTTCTGTGTCTCTGCGGTTTTGCGATAATCCTTCCGCTGTTGCACTCTTCTGAACTTGAATTTACACAACTCGACCCTTGACCTGCACTGTTCTGAATGCATAAACCAGCCCGACTCTTGAATTGTTTTGAATGTAAGTTGCACGACTCGAACCGTTTGTTCACTCCTTCATGTCTTTGCTTCTTTGGTTACACCCATTCATTTCTTCTTTGTTTCACGTAGAACACCTGAATCATTCATGATCTTCTCAATGCAAAACCACTGTTCTACACAGGTTTTACAACCAGTCCAACCTGGCCCGCTCATTCATTTCTTTTTTTTTGTTGCACACATTTTGTACGCATACACATGACTTGACCTTTGTTGCACACTTTTCCTTTGCTTATTGTTCTGAACGTGAATAGCCCGACTTGACCCTACTGCACAGTTTTCTTCTTTGATGCATAACGTTGCTCTTTTTCCTCTTTTTCCACCCCTTGCTTCTTTGCTACTCATTTGCCTTCATTAATAATGTAATGTTTCTCCATGCCTCTGTAATTCTCCTCTGGCTTAGATTACACTTCTAATGGTTTTCCTTTTCTATTTTATGCCTTATTTGCCTTTATACATAATTGATGATTATGATTTGCTCCTTTTCCTTATTGTTGTTGCCTCTCTGCTCCTTTGCCATCAATGACAATATTTCCAGCATATCCCTGATGTGTAACCAAATCTCTCCCCTCGATAATTGAAATTATAGCTTTTCAATCAATTCCTCAGAATAATCATTGCTCTTATTGGGTGCGTGTGGAGATGCATTGCCATTTACAAAGTAGCTCACAACCCCAATGTAATTTTGAAACCCTTTAAGAATACCCACTACATGTAGTGTGTATAATTGGTGAGATAGCCAGGTTACAGATGCATGGGGGTTGTCTTGAATCCTTTTCCCTACCAAGGGTGAATGTAAGAGTAGAGGAATATTGAATTCTTTGAGAAGCTGAGATGGGTCGATTCTACTCAAAATTAGTAGTTGGGAGTTGCCTAGGGCTCCTGTAGTAAGTATTACCTCGCTGGAACATGATGATTCATTCAGAAAAAATTGATAAGAATACCCATGGTCGTCCATTAATTCAACACCACTTTCCCTTGGCTTTCGAGAGGAGTCACCCTTTGTTTCTACATGATCTGGCTCTTTGCACTACGGGAGAAGGGAGATTCATAGAGGTTAGAGAGTTAGTTAGGTAGTTAGGTTAAATGAAGAAGGTTATAGATGAATGGCCTAAAACATTTCAATCATCTAACATTTGATCTAATGGTGCAGACAGGTACACCGTGGGGGAGTTGTTTTCAAAGACCAAAGCCTTACAGAAAACCCCCTTTGTGTTGTAGTGATACTAAATATGAATATACATATTCAAAATATTATTATATTTCATGTATATTCAAAATATTATTATATTTTATTTTGTGATTTAATAATAGAATAAAAAAATCTTATTTGTTATTAAGTTTATTTAAAGTTGTTTTTTAGATTTTTCTTTTTTTTTTTAAATTACATTTTAGTTACTCTATTTTTTTTTTACAATTTAGAAAATTTTATATTTTTCAAAATTTATTTGTAAAAAGTAAAATGACAACAATTATATATATATATATATATATATATATATATATATATATATATATATATATATATATATATATATATATAATTGTACTACTTCAAAAACTCATAGCATCACTATATATATGTCAATTTCCTATGAATTTTCAAGATGGAAACCAATATGTTTACCACCTTATGAGAGGATGTTACAAGGTCATACTAGTAGTAAAATAACCAAAAATTAGCCAGAATATAAACTATCATTTTCATGAGAATTTTTTTTTTAAAACACAAAACTTTCATCTCTAAGTGTTGGGACTTTAGCACTGAAACCAGGGGCACTAAATGGTAAAGGTCACACTGTTGTATTGTTCAAAATAATTAACAATAATTAGTAAAATTATAATTTTATAACATTTTCAAAATAACTCAAAATAACTTTTTTATTTATTAAATTATTTTATTGTGTTGTATAAGTCAAAGATGAAATATTCAAAGAAAAAGTTGCATTAATGATAGTTATAAAATCAGCTTTAATATAAATTTATTAACTAGTTAATAATTATTGTTCTTAGGAATACCAATGAATTTTACCATGAGTATGAATACTAGAAATTGTCTTTTGTATTTTATTAAAAATGATAATAAATGAAAACGATTAGTATACATGTTTAGATTGATAATAAAATGAAGACAAAATTTATAAAGACAAGGGGGGTCAAAGAAAGAGATGCTCTCACATAAATCTTATGTACAATGTTTATTTAATAGACTCCCACTTCGTACAGCTATATGTTCCTTCATTTATCAAGATGCCCCATCTAATTTAATAAATTAAGAGAGACTTGAGCGCTTTCTAAACCAAAATATTATTAATTAAAAATATAATGAAACCCTAAATGTTTCACAAAGTGGAAATTTGTAGAAAACGTAAAATGTTTAACAAAGAGAATGATGTCCACCATGGGTAAGCATTGTCTACGTGGTAAATAAAATATGATCAATACCCGACCATTAATTTCCGTAAAGTGATGCGTAAAAACATAGACCCAGTTTTCGCCGAAGTCAAGTAGCTGTTATTGTCAGCGGTTGAGACTCTTTTAGAGGAGGGGCACATGCTAAGGGTTGATGCAGGCCTCACAGGTGGTGATATTTTTAAAACTATCAATTTTTTCAGCTCTATGCGAAGTTTTTTGTTCTAGTCTGAAGTGCCTCGCTATATCTCTTTAGAAGCTCATAGTCCACTTACGTATGCTTAAGCTTCGTCCTGAAACAAATTCACAACATTTAATTAACCTATAACAGAAATCAGTCAATAAAATGTCCACAGAATAGGATCTCCATCGGATCAAACCTTTTCTTAATTAAAAATTTTCTCAACAATGGATTTCCAAGTCATTCTTCAAATTTACAGGCCACAAATTACGTAGTTGTTGATTCCAGAAAGGGACTTTTCATATGAATGTTGACATGCAAAATAAAATGAATGAATAAAGGACACGAGCTTGATAACACTGTCCATGGTCGTCCATAAATTCAACACGACTTGTGCTTGGCTTCCAAGAGGAGCCATCCTTCATTTCGACATGATCCATTGCATATTAAAAACATTCAATCTATGTTTACAATTTGGATATCGATCTATTAGTCCAATCTTTATTATAAGAAGATAAGGGTTTCATCATGTTCATTCCTTTTTGGCTTTATAGAGATGGCTCTATGCACTGCACGAGAAGATAGATTCGTATAGGTTAGAGATTTAGTTAGGTAGTTAGGCTAAATGAAGGAGGATATAGATGAATGGCACAAAACATTTCAATTGTCTAACATTTGATCTGAGGGTGGAGATAGATACACCATAGTGGCCGGGGGAGTTGTTTTCAAAGAAGAACGCCTTACGGCGTAATAAATATCATTGTAATACACCCCGATCCACTAGGAACATGACAATTGCACTGTTATTGAACTCTGATTATGTACTTTGATACTAGAGATTTTTCTTCAAGCTTGGATGAGGTTTGTTAACACTTTATGCCATCCAAAGAAAAAAAAACTCTGTGATGTCTGAAAGAAAAGGTTATCTATGCTCTTATTTGATATAATTTTAATTTATATTCGGAATCATATTTCTTATATTGAAATCCAATCTTCAAATTGCAACATAATTTTGCATATTATATTATCTAATTCTGATGTTTTTTGTTTCTATCATTTTGAGGATATAAATAATGATTATTTTTTTGTGTCCTTCTTAACAAAAATAAATATCATTTTCCTATGAATTCTTTTTCAAGTTACTAGTGTTTTTTGTGTCCATGCATGGTTGTTCAAACATCAATTTCATGTTAGTAATCATATGCACTTTGTTGTGAGATAATTTCATTGAAGAATGATTGCATTGATACAAATGAATTGAATCTTTGAATGGAATTTCTTAGAAATTGTTTGTCAATAGGAACCTAAATTTCCAAAAATATCAATTTCTCTTAATGTACCATTAGGACCATTTTTCCCACTTTTACCCATGCGAAAAGAAAAATAGGGAAAACATAATGAAAGACACATGTAATGTTGAGCCTTCTTTGTATATGTGCTTACTGGGAAAAAATGCAGGAAAAATTACTATTTATTTCACCCCTTCCCTCAAGCCACTCAATTATATTGTGAGAAATTTATATATTTTGTTTAGATAGTTCTTTTCTCGAAGAAGGAAATATCGAACCACGGCTTTTCCTAGCCATTTTATTGGATAACAACAAATTTTCAAACATTATTGAGATTTGTTTAAGGTTGGTATCCCAATCCCAACATATTCCAGGAAGGATCAATAGGATTAACATGACCATTAGATGCTATCAATGTTGGTGGTAGAGTTCCTAAATGCCAGAGAGTCAGATTGGAATTTAGATTCTGCAAAAATATCATTTGCATGCTTAGCAAATTGTTAACTTGTAGACTTAGTTATGAAACACCAATGATAATCCAAAATTTATAAGAGAACATGATGACAAATGATCTCATGTTTTTCTACCCTGTATGGTCATATACTTAAAATGAATTCAAATAATTCATATTTATAATTTAAATGTTCAATTAAATTGCGTAACATATCACATATTCTTTATTGTGCGCTACTCTTTCCTATTCTACGACTTTACGACATTTCATTTGCAACATGTGGTGCAATTGCTAGTTTTATATTTTTTTAAACCATGATAGGTGTATTAGAAAGTGTGCCAAGGAGGGAGGGGATTGAACTTGCCACCTTTCCATCATCCAAAGGATTAAAGAGGGGTATATCGTGGCCAACCAATCTCATGCACTCACACATGTCCACAAGTGATGCCAATACAAAGCATTAATCTGGAAACTTTTGAGACCATCTCATCTTCCTGGAGTTGTTGGAGGTGAGTTGAAGTTACCCGGTGTCATCGTTATGTTATCAAGTTTCTTATGGTATTTTTCCTCCCCAACGTCCATAAATGTGGTTAAACAGTTAAGGAAGGTTCGGGCCCTCCTATTATGGCCTTCCATTACTCACCATATATCAGTACTTAGACTTTGTAATTTTTATCTCCACCAATTTTGGTGGTATTACTTCTAACTTTCATTTATTCCAAGTGGTTTTGGAGTTGTGGTATTGAGTGAGTCTAGTTTTCTAGTTCAAATATTCGGTTTTGACCCTACGACAAGTGTAGACATAGTGTAGTATCATGTGGGGAGGTGGTATGGATCTTCTTCTTCCCAAGGAGGACCCCTTATCACTTGGTATTTCTTCCATCATTCCTTTGCGACTCCTTTTTCCTTATTTATACTTACCACCCTTGCACCTAAATCTATCCACTATGCCTACTTCGTAGTAGTCTTACCTTGGCCTCCAACCCCCAAAATTTTACTATCTCTTAGGGATTTTATAGCTAGGTTCATACTTTTCCTCATTATCATGCCTCAATAACGAATGTGTCTAAGGCCCCTCTTGCAAGCCTTGTGCCCAATTGCAAGCCTAATCATTTGTTCACCTCTACCATACAACTACCACCTTATAATTTTAGGACAAAATCTAGCTTCTCGAAGCTCAGGAAATTCACGATAGGAATGCCCCACTCTGAATCAAGATTCAAGTTAAATAGGTTCCATACCATGGAAATACCAAGGGATACAAGAATCAATACCTCCACTACATCACCTTGTATTGGAGAATGAAAACTATATTTGGATGAGTCACCTAGGAGAAGCAGGAGGACTGAAACGAGACAATCATCCATCTCAATGGAATCCAACAGGTCCAAAATAATTTTTGATTGATCTGAATTGGAACATTATATTATTTTTCATCCATCTCGATGTATTTGGAGTGGAAAAAGTGGAGGAATAATCTCATGGGACCTTTTTACCTTGTGGGACCCAGTTTGAGGAAACAAGGTCTGAAAACTTCCGGGAGTGTTTTGAGGCATCAAACAATTTTTTTTGGGAATAAAACTTTTCCACTTTCGTGTGTTCCATTTCATGCTATTCTAAAATAGGTATCTTTCCAACAATGCAAGAACCACATCAATAAGAGTTTGTATGCAAAAGTGATGCCACTAAGAAGTTGACCTTCCCGTTTTCACACATATAGTTCGGGAGGATGTAGCGTCAACCCCCATTATTCATGGAAAAGGGGCTAGCCACGTGTTTTTGATGTAAAATAATATAGAAGGGTCTATATTATAACTCTATTTAAGAGTTAATGTAGTTAAAATTAACCACTATTAGGCTATTGGGTTATGTTATAACTGGGCCACTCGGAGGAAGAGGCATTCCATTATTTCGAGAGAATTTTGTTTCATAATTGAGCAAAGATAGCCAGGAGAGATAGGAGGTAGACCACACAGAGAGGATTTGTGCACTGTAGCAGTCCATGGGCCTCATACATTGCTTCTTTGTACCTGCAGACATATTTCGAGACAGAGAAAGACAACAAAGCGACCTCACCTTCCAACCGGTTTTTCTCCCAAAAGGGATTCCTAGAGAGAATATGTTATGTCTTATGTATATGTATGAGCTTATTTTTTCGTTTTCTATTTTTTTATAATTTCCATTTGCATGCATGCACTAATTACAGTAAAAGCTATAGACCTAGAATTTTAATAAAACTATAATAGTGTAAAAATACGTTATTTTACTATAATATTATTATATATGTTGTGACGAATTGTCCAATGGAATATCCATGAAAGTTTACAGATCATTTTGTATCAGATCGGGTTTCTTTAGTTATTTGTGGAAATTTGGAGGGGATTTAGTTCGTCAGGGTCGAAAATCGTAAAACCCTAATCATGGTCGAAAAATATGTAAACAAACCTCGTGATCCTGCAGAGGTGAGGTTTTCGCAACTCAAACAATAAGTCGTGGATATAAACAGCAATGTAAACCTCCTCATGGAGGCCCTAAGAAATTTTGATCAGTGGTTGTCATTGATGTCAACCCAAGCAGCAACAAGGGCTACCCTAATATCTCATGGGAATTTTTACCTACCAAATTACTATATAAATTGTGAACCTCATATCCTCTTTATGGAGGTATTTCGCTATCGGAAACAGGTCATCATGGAATTTCCACTCTAAAATTTTTTCTACGAAGGTTCAGAAGCTGAAATTTTTATGAGTCTAAGGCGAAATCCTGAGGAAGCTCCTGTAAAAATTTAAGATCAAGGTGCACAACATTTTTGGAGATATGATCTGTGGAAGTCAGTGTTTTTGCAGGCTCCTGAAATTCATCTCAAAATAAGTGACCTTGGGAAAATCGTCATAACTCTCTCTCTGAGTATCGGATTGGAATTATGTAAAAAGTTGTAAATAATGCATGGACTGTAGTTTTCACTGTATCAATTCAGAGCCGAATGAAGAAATAGGGACATGTGGCACATCGTACAAGTTTGCTCTACTGAAACAGTCCATAATTAGGGAATTTTGAGAGATTGGGTCAGACCTGTGGCATTGGAAAGAAGACTCAGAGGACTAATATAGGGCCAAAAATCACATATTGGGGATATGAAATAACAAATATATACCATATTCAATATCAAGCTCCTAGAATACAAGAAAAAGCTAGATCATGTGTTGTCAAGGGCTGCAAAGGACCAAACTTTCTAGGGCAGCAAAGCAAAGCAAGGTCCAGCAGAGGGTAGCATGACAAGAGAAGCAATCAAGGTGTAGAACAATAGCAAGGAGTTCATCACATGAAGTCTTCAAGTGGTCAGCACTGCATACAGTCACTGTAAAGGTATCATTGTACTAAGTCATTGTAAATACATTATTGTAAAAATTGTACTAGTGTCTATCTGTCAAGAGTTGAAGAGGCAGTGTCGGGAGGTCTAGGATCATCATTAGGTGGTTGTGTCATAGTTGGTGTTATATTCTAGTCTGTCTTCTTCTTCTATATCATTCTATATCATTTTAAAGTGGACCATTTTCCCTGGTACGAGAGTCCATTCTTGTTTTATTCTTCTATAAGGTGGTAGGGTGGTGCTAGGGTGAGTTGTAGCTCATTGGGTGTTGGGGCATTCGTTCAGTTGACTACTGAAGAATCTTGGGCGTTGGAGTGTCCATCCAGTGGGAGCTGGAGAAGAATGCTTTTCTAGATTCTAGGAAGTTGGAGCTTTATTTTCAATTGGAGTTGAATATTAAAGAATTATTAGAAAACCATTAGGTGGTTTTTGTCCTGGAGTGGGTTTCCACCTTAAAAAATGTGTGCATTTGTGTTCCTTTTGTTTACTGTTATCATTGTACAAACACTGATAATAATTGAAGATTAACTAATGCTCTAATTGAAAGAAATATTGATTCACCCCCCTCTCAATATTTCCAATGATTGGTATTGGAGCTTGGTTCCTTCAATAACAGTTTAACAGCTGGAAGGAGGTCATGGAGCATACCAAGGATGGTGTACCTATGTTCAATGAAAATAATTATGCACTCTGGAAAGGAAGAATGGAGTTTTATCTCTTAGTGCAAGGTTACGAAGTATGGGATACTGTTAAAAATGGATTTACATCAACCACGGATGAACAAGGTAAGAAGAATTTGGTAAATGATGCAAAAGAAAAGAATATTATTATCAGTGGACTTATTGAATCTACTTATCATAAGGTGTTGGGTTGTAAAACGGCCAAAAATGTATGGGACAAGCTTGAGAATATATATGCAGGTGACTCAAATGTCAAAGAAGAAAAGATTCAAATCTATAGAGAAAAATTTGAGCAACTCAGAATGAAAGAAGATTGCAACATTGTTGCATACTTCTAATATGTTGATGAAATAACCAAAACTCTAGAAGGATTGGGAAAGCCAGTTGATGAGAAGAATATTATAAGAAATATTCTTAGAATGTTACCAAGGAGATTCAACCCAAAGTTATCAGTCTTAGAATACAGTGAAAATCTAGACAAACTCAGCAAAGACGAATTACATGGAGTTCTCATAGCATATGAAATGAGACTTGATGAAGAAGAGGGTACTTCGCATCTAGAAACTGTGTTCGTTGCATCTAAGGAAACCAATAAGGACAAACAACCTTCAATTGAAAAGACATGCACTTGCAAGTGTGAAGAAAAGGGAGATGATGAAGAAGGTCTTTCAGATGAATAATATGCTTACTTTACAAGAAAACTAAAAATTGGTAAGGGAAAATTCAAAGGTAAACTTCGATTGATATGTTTTGGCTGTGGTGAGGTTGGGCATTTCACATCAAAATGTCTGAACATAAGTGATGGAAACTCAAAAGGAAAGAAAGGCTTTAATAAATTCAACAAGAAAGGATCCAAAAGGAACTTTCTCTCTAAAGAAGATAGCTCATCATCCGATGAAGACAATGACAACGAACAAGAAGCCAATGAGAGAGTATTGTTTATGGCCAAGAAGAATAAACAAGAGGTATCAAACAACGAAGAAGAAGGGTTGACCATAGAAGAAGTTTCTAAGGAAACAATCAAGCTTATAAAAGAGCTCAAGGCTGAGAAGATTTGTTCCAGTACTCTTGAAGAACAAGTTCAAGGTCTCAAAATTGAAGTTGAAGAACACAAATGCATTGAAGAGTCACTTCAAAAGAAGTTGGAAGAAAGAAACCAGGAAATGGAAGAATTAGAAGCCGAAGTAGTATCACTGCGTAAGGAAGTGAAGAAGGAAAAAAATATCCCAATCTATGGTAATAGCTCAAGGGCATTGGAAGAATTTATCAACAATCAATGATCTTATAATGACAGAATTGGCCTCGGTTACGAAGAAGAAGAAGCAAGATATTCTACAACAAAATATTATGGACCTATGAGATCTGACATGCATGTAGACTTCATTGGACAAGATTAGCAAGAACATCCTTGGAAGACAATTCCTCGACGAAGATTTCCATTCAGGTACCAACATATTTTTTATGGCTATTTTTATTCATGTGGAAAATTTGGTCATAAAGTTGTAGATTGTCACACGTATCCTAGGAACCAATAAAATTCGAGGATATCTTTCAAATATGAACCTCCCAGGGCTCAACGAAACATCAATAGATTTGAAAATTTAAGAAATAATATTGAATTTTACAAATTTCGAAACTTTGGACACATAGCCAGAGACTGCAGACTTGAAAATCCTCCAGAATAATCTTCGAAGCCACAGAATGAACGAACATGGAAGAAGAAGAAGATTGATAATTGTGCTCTTGCTCTCAAGGCTCAAAACAAAAAAGATGTGTGGTATGTTGACAGCAGTTTCTCAACGCATATGACTAGAGATAGAAAGAAATTTGTATCTCTGAAAGAGAAGATGGATAGAACTGTGTCCTTTGGAAATTATGGATCTTCAAATGTTATAGGATCAAGTACCGTCACTCTTGGAAGCAAGGATGCTCTAGCCAAGAATGTTCTATTGGTTGAAAACATGAATCAAAATATTCTCAGTGTTGGACAAATGTGTGATCAAGGACACACAATACTATTCAAGGACACAAAATGTGAAATCAAGAAAGGCAAGTATGGTGAAATTGTGGCTACAGCAAGTCGAGCTCCAAACGACATATATGTTCTGGATGAAGCAACTAACTCATGTCTAATAGCTAAAGAGGATGATATAATATTTGGTAGAAATGATGATCGACTAAGTAAGAAATTTTCTACAAGGATGCAAAGTGATTTCGAGATGTCTTTACTTGGTGATCTGACATACTTCTTAGGGCTTCAAATATCTAAGCAAGAGAAAGGAATATTTATATGTCAAGCCAAGTACATCAAGGAAATGCTCAAGAAATTTAAAATGGAAGATTGCAAACCCATCCTTACTCCGATGGTAACAGGTTGCAAATTTAGCATAGATGACTCATCTAAGGATGTGGATCAAGGGTTGTACAAATATATGATTGGTAGTCTTCTATATGTAACAGCCTCTTAGCCAGATGTTATGCAAGCAGTTGGACAAGTAGCAAGATTTCAAGAAACACCAAAAGAATCACATATTATTGCCATCAAAAGAATTCTTCGATATCTAAAGGGAACAACAGAATATGGCTTGTGGTATCCCAAGGGTAACAATCTTATTATTCATGCCTTTATAGATGCAGATTGGGCAGGAAGCGTTGATTATTGTGAGAATAATCGTGAAGCATTGGAATATCTTCGCCAGAAGTTTGGGATTCTCCCAAGTTCTCATTAGATTTTCCTTATTCAGAATATAAAGGGGGAGTGGAAGTGTGTACAGGTCCGCAATATGGTTGTGTGACAGGGGGAGTTACCCTTTTCCATTGATGTCAAATGGGGAGAGAATTTTGTAGGAAGAGGTGTCATGATTGCAAGGGGAGTACTTGTGTTGCCATCAATGCCAAAGGGGGAGATTTTTTATCACCGGTTGTCATTAATGTCAACCCAAGCAGCACCAGGGGATACCCCAATATTACATGGGAATTTTGACCTACCAAATTACTATATTTTGGGTCAATAATGCTTTTCATGGTTTCCACTTGTCAAGTTGTTTCTGTTGATATATGGCACACCACGTAATTCTTCACGGTTTGAGAGATATTCATGTTTGAAGTTTGTAATCCCAGTTAGTGGGCTAAAACCCCATGTGGTTGTGGCATGGGTCATTGAAAAGTCAATAATTAATCATTTTTAAGCTCCTAAAATCCCTCCCACATTCACTTGTTGAAGCCCCTCTCAACCTAAGAATTTACATAAATTGTGATCCTCATATCCTCCTTATGGAGGAATTTCGCTATCTGAAACAAGTCATTGTGGAATTTGCGTTCTAACATTTTTTCTACGAAGGTTCAGAAGTTGAAATTTTTATGAGGAGAAGCCGAAATCTTGAGGAATCTCCTGTAAAAATTTCAAATCAAGGTGTGCAATATAATTTAGAGATATGATCTGTGGAAGTCAGTGTTTTTATAGGCTCCTAAAATTCATTTCAAAGAAGCGACCTTGGGAAAATAGTCATAACTCTCTCTCTGAGTATCAGATTGGAATTCTAAGAAAAGTGGCAGATAGTGCACAGAATATAGTTTTTTTTATATAAATTTTAGAGCCAAATGAAGAAACAATGACACATGGAATGCCGTACAAGTTCGCTCTACTGAAACAATCCATAATTAGGGCATTGTGAAAGATTGGGCATAACTCTCCCTTGAAGAATCCAAATTGGGTCAGACCTATGGCATTGGAAAGAGGACTCAGAGGACTAATATAGGGCCAAAAATCACATATTAGGGATCTGAAATAACAGAGATAAACCAGATTCAATATCAAGCTCCTAGAAGGCAAGAAAAATCTAGATCATGTGTTGTCAAGGGCTGCAAAGGACCAGACTTTTTAGGGTAGCAATGAAAAGAAAGGTGTATCAGAGGGTAGCATGAAAATAGTATAAATCAAGGTACATAACAGAAGAATTATTTCATCACATGAAATCTTCAATTGGGCATCATTGCATACAGTCACTGTAAAGGTATTGTTGTACTAAGTCATTGTAAATACATTATTGTAAAAATTGTGCTAGTGTCTATCTGCCAAGAGTTGAAGAGGCAGTGTCGGGAGGTCTAGGATCATCATTAGGTGGTTGTGTCATAGTTGGGGCTATATTCTAGTCTATCTTCTTCTTCTACATCATTATATATCATTGTAAAGTGGACCATTTTCCCTGGTACGAGAGTCCATTCTTGTTTTATTCTTCTATAGGGTGATAGGGTGGTGCTAGGGTGAGTTGTAGCTCATTGGGTGTTGGGGAATCCATTCAGTTGACTACTGAAGAATCTTGGGTATTGGAGCGTCCATCCAGTGGGAGCTGGAGAAGAATGCTTTTCTAGATTCTAGGAAGATGGAGCTTTATTTTCAATTGGAGTTGAATATTAAAGAATTATTAGAAAAACATTAGGTGGTTTTTGTCCCAGAGTGGGTTTCCACCTTAAAAACTATGTGCATTTGTGTTCCTTTTTTTTACTACTATCATTGTACAAACACTAATAATAATTGAAGATTAACTAATGCTCTAATTGAAACAAATATTTATTCACCCCCCCTCTCAGTATTTCCAACAAGAAATAAGTTGGGTATATTTCGAGAAGATGGGGGTTTGAATGAAAAAGAAAAATTAGAAGGGGGATTGGGAGATCGGGAAGACACGGAGATCCAACCAAAGAAATAACCCAGAAAAGATCAACCTGGTTCAAGTGTCATGAATCAATCCCTCTTCAAAATGGAATAAAAATTCAATATCAAGCCATACCACGGCAAGATCGATGCTCTAAATTTTAAGCACTTGTTGCAGCAATAGGAAGTTTATTTCAGTGTCCATCAGGTCGAGGAATGGCTAAAGATCTTATTCACGTGGCTGAAATTAGAGGGCCATGCACTAAATTAGTGGGAGAGCCACATGGAAACCACAAGGTTGGAGGGATAACCTCCAGTGACTAAGTGGGAGGATTTAAAAACCCTCATTAAGTCATATTTTTATGCCATTGGGTATGTGGAGGACCAGTGGGTTTGGTGGCATTACTTTAGGTAAAAATTAGACCAAAGCGTGCAGGAGTACACCACAAAATTTAGAAATATGGCCATAATGTTGGGTATCTCTCCAAATAACCCAGATGGCTATAATGTTTTCACCGCCATTTGTGTGAGAAAGTGATGTTGTTCAAGCCTAAAACAATGGATGAGGCTTCTGTACAGGCACAGTACATGGAGAACATAAGCATGAAAAGAGAGAAATCAAGTGGATCGAAGTAGAAGGAGCAATAGGAAGCTTCTAAGGAGGGGAATACAAAGAAAAAAGGGGGAAAATATAAAAATATGAAAGCCACAAAACACTAGTGCATAGATCCTAGAAACGACTACAACAATCATGGCCATACAGAGGAGAAGTGCTTGAAGTTGCATACAGATCTAAACCTGAAGAACAAGAAGAAAAATAATATGAAGAATAAGCTCATGGCCACTGATTCGAGCAACCAAGTTGAAAACATCTCAGACGTGGATTAGAATATCATTTGTACATCAGTACAAAAGGAGGTGAATTTGAGCATCCTTCAGCAACAGGAAGAGAAAGAAATGACCAAAATCTTCCATATAAAGATACAGGTCAAGAAGACAAACATTGATGCTCTGTTTGACTCAAGATCATAGGTGAATTTCATTGTAGCAGAGTTGGTCAATAATTTGGGTTTGGAATTTTTTGATCTTCCAAACCCCTATCCACTAGAATGGGTAAATAAGGATGCAGAGTTGAAGGTAACAAAACAACACAAAATTAAATTTCTATCAGTGGTTATTTTATTGATGAAGTAGATTTGGATGTGGATCCCCTTGATGTATGTGGAGTCATGTTTGGGAGTCCATCCATGTACATACATGATGAAATATTCATGAGAAGAGATAACCAATATTGGATCATCAAGGATGGAAAATCATTCATAATCAACGCACACAAAGGGAAGTTGAAAATTTCACTGGTAAGTGCCAACCAAGCCAAGAAATTGATCAGTTCAAGCAACAAGTAGTTTTGTTATTTTTAAGAGAAATTCAGTCTGAAGAGGAGTCAATAAGAGGCAACGCATCCATCGAGGGGTGTACTACGAAACAGAAACAATAATTGGAGGTGTTGTTAAAGGCATACAAGGATGTGTTCTCGGAACCTAAAGGGTTACCACCTAAGAGAGAAGTGGAGCACAAGATCCATCTATTTCCACACTCTCCATGTAGAAAATCTCTAACATGCCTCTAATACTATGTAGAAATTATATAGAAACTCTATACCAATGGATTCAATCCGAGCATGCAATGTACTAAAGCAAGATACTGAATCCTACTATATTTGTGGAACTTAAAACATGATCGCTCAATCACATGCAACTAAGAGAAAGGAAATTATCAATCACACAACACAAGATTTTCTTGGGGAAAGAACCTACTCAAAGCCCCTCTATCATATATTGTACATTGTCAAAGAATCATGAAACAATACAATTCTTTCTCACACCGAGAAAATCCTGCACTCTACTGATCGTCTCAACCTAATCTTGCTCAAAACTAACTAGAAATTCTTAGGAAATATTGACCAGCACTTAGCTAATTCTCAGCCTTTCTTAGCCCAACCTTCCTCACACAATCCTTAGGAAATTAATCCCTATTAAATAGGATAATCAACCTTCCTTTACTGCGTAATCCCTATGGAGCCTTCCTTTGACTTTATAATTGCTCTTGGGAAATTCGCTAATAATAAAACTGATAGTTAACTTCCCTTTAATCTCTGTCTCAACTGGGTTGTCATCAGAATTGACATGCATGCATCTATTAATAGTGAATCATCAGTTACTTGGTAGATCACTACTTGTGAATTAAATGTAATTTAATTCACTTGACCTCTCACTAGCTCATCACTCAGTTAGAACTAGTTAAATTGATTTTCACTCAATTAATTTGAGTTAACTCATTACACTCACACCACACTAGTGCTACAACTGCAACTGGACCTTGAAAATAATAGAATCACTCTACATGCCTCACCTTTTACCCTCAACTCAAAATTCTTGAGCTAAATAAGTCTATCTCTCTTATTTAACTGATACAAGATGTTATGAGATGAAATTACAATTTACTTTCAATTTAATTAAGCGATAATTAAATCAAAAGCCTCACATGGTAGCCATTTCTAGGTGCCATTTTCTGGATTTTGTTTCTTGATGCCAATTTCCCTATTTCTTGTTGTAAATTTCAACGCTCCCTCTTAAGGAGAAAGGAAGCAATCTATCCCAATCTAGTACCTTTGGAATTTTCTTGCATGCAACACTTCTCTAGTGTTGTTTGCACATGAAACTCTCCTGAAACTGAATAGCCTCCAAACAATAGAATTAGTATAATGCATTCGTCATTAGAGTCTTTTGACAGTTGTATCCTACTGCACATTTCTACTGGACTCTCTTCATTTTTTTTGACATCTTCATCCATGCACTTTGCACTGCTACCAACTTTGATCTATGCTCCAGTATCCGAAATTCGTCACTTTGATTTCTGTCCTCCTTACATCTGACTGCGTCAATCTAACCAATCCTTCCTGCTACTGCTGTATTGTGGGCTTCTTGTAGACAGGTTTAATCCATGAGACACACAATATCAATTTACCCTGCCAAAATTTATTCTTGGGATTACATCTACACATTGCCCCACCTCACACATGGAGGTATAGCTACATGTACTCCCTCTGCCCATCTAGCTCGAAATTTCCGCCTCCAAGAGGTCTCTACTTGAGTGGACTCTTCCACTTGGTCTCATCTCTTCTTCTCCAATTGTGGATGCTCTACAACTAATCGAGGTGGATATTGGTGGCCACCCACCTATTCCACTTGGGACACTATCATTGTTTCTTTCATTTTTTCAGTTTCCTTAATTATAGCACAGTTTACTATTTTTAGCAGTTTTTTAGGTCCTGAACTTTCGAAGCCGTTTTGAGGCCCTAAACAATGTTTTTTTGGCATCAAACCTCTAAAAAATATGAGTATCATGTGCATCCTCGAATAGATATTTCTAACAATGTATCATGTGTGTCAAACAGAGATAGTATGCTAAATTTATGACCCCGGGAATTGATGTACCAATTTACCCCGACGAGGCCCATATTCTGGTGTTTTATCTCCTAGGGTTATATTTTTGGATGTTTATGGTTTTCAATTATTTCTCAATAATATATATACCTTTGAGCCTCATTGTAACCCAGATTTCAGAGGCCTGTAGCCAACAGATCTCTTCTCAAAGATAAGCTACCAGCGCCCTAGCTAGTTTATTTCCATTCTATCTTTAAACAAATTTCAGTTCTTTGATATTAATGAAATGAAGTGTTATTTCCGTTGCATTTTTATATTTATGGTTATATGTGTATTCTATTGCATTCATGCATAAATCCAAATTAGTGCTATTAGAATGGTCTGCTCTTTCTCAATCCTTCTTTGCATGTCCCCAATGAGGTCAAGTTATAAGGAGTTAGGGCTCGATCTGTTTGAGCCTTTGCAAGATCAACCTCGCAAACCCTGATGGCTGTCCATGGGGGATGAAAAGAAAGATGAGGGAGTAGGAGATCCTATCAAAATATTTCTCAAGGAGGCCCTCAAAAAACAAAGGAATGCAATGATGGATAACTTTGCCCAGATCTTTCAGCGATTGCCCATTGGCGGTGCATCTGCAGCCAGCATCCACTCTGGAGGCACAACTCCTTTCAAGGTACGAGTAAACTTTGACATTCCCATATTTGAAGGCCAAATAGATGCAGACGTCATAGATAGATGGTTGAATCTATTAGAAGAATATTTCTCATTTCATGAATTTTCCGACCAAGAGAAGATTATTTTTGCACTCCTCAAAGCTACCCCCCATGTCAAGAACTGGTGGGAAACTTACTGTGATAAAAAGGATGAGGGGGGAACCTCCTTATTCTCGGTCATACCCACTTGTAATCATTTTTGAGACACCATCAAGGAAAAATATTATCCTGTGGGGAGCTATGAGGACAAGTACATACAATGGACTACGCTGCGGCAGCAAAGGGATCAAGATGTGCATGAGCTGAAGAATTTGTTCCATAGCCTGTGCACAAAGTTGGGTATCAAATATTCAGAGAAATAGTTGGTGCTAAAGTACCACAGCTGTATGCATAGATAGATTCAAGCTAAAATTGAGTTCCTTGACATCTCCTCTCTTGGTACGACATACTGGTATGCTGCCAAGATTGAGTAGAAATTCAAACAGAAGAAGTGATAATTTGGATCTGTGAATCAAAATAAAGGGAAAGGTGCCCCCAAACTGCAGAACAAAGGAAAAATCCAAGGCATGGTGGTCCAAGATAACCTACCAAAGCCGCAAGCAAATAACAACACGATGAATCCAAAGAAGGACACGGGAAAGTGGTGTGATGTAATATTCCCAAATGGGAAAAGCAAGAATATAGCTCATAATAATGGAAATAGTAGCAAGTATTAACATTTTACATGTGAGAAAAATGATAGATCCTTAGTATTATGTATAAAACCAATAAATAAGTACAATATCTTAGGAATCAAGCCCCTCAAGATAGGCAAAAGAAGCCTCCAATGCCAAAATGCACCCAAAACATGTAATACACTGCTACACAAAGCACTGAAGCAAGCACAACATATTTTTAGTGACTAATACTATAGCTGGGACATATAAATAAATGGATATGAAAATATCATTCTCATACAAGGCCAAAAATGGAGATCTATGCTCCCATACATTTTTCCAAGACAACCTAGGAATGGTTTCCAAAAATACATAAAATATGAATGGTGGATCTAAAGCCTTAGGGTTGAAGATGCACTGCAACTAAAGCACATAGAAAGAGTTGGTTGAATCTGATGTAGATATAAAAGAACTCTCTCAATGAAGGGTTGATCCATTGAATGGAAAGAAAACTCTCCAAATGGAGCACTGAACTTGCCCCTGCAACATCTCATTAAAATAATGCAGATCTGGACTGGAACTATGTTGTAGGGGATAAAACCAACTTGGCCTGATGCCAAATATGTCAAATAAGCCCAAGGGGCTCCTTTATTGGTCTCTCAATGGAAGGAAACCTTCCTCCACTGCAAAACAAGCTTAGAAAACACCCAATAAGATCTTCCACTGCTGCACCCTATAACTCAACACATCTCTCAATAGAAACTACATTGTACCACAAGACTGAAGCTTGGTCTGAAACTTGAATGTGTAAATGTAGTGAAAAGCTCTTCCAAGAGGCCTCTCAAGGATATAGGTGGGATTCCCGATCAGGAACACCCAATGCTAACATATTACATGTGAGCCAAATGATAGATCCACGGTATTATGTATAACAACAATAAATAAGTACAAGATCTTGGGAATCAAGGCCCTCAAGATAGGCAAAAGAAGCCTCTAATGCCAAAATGCACCCAAAACATGTATTACATTGCTACAAAAACTACTGAAGCAAGAAAAACATAGTTTTAGTGACTAATACTGTAGTTGGGACATATAATTAAATGGATCTGAAAAAAGCATGCTCATACAAGGCCAAAAATGGAGATCAATGCTCCCATACACTTTACCAAGACAACCCAGGAAGGGTTTCTGGAAATACACAAAATATGAATGGTGGATCTAAAGCCCTAGGGCTGAATATGCACTGCAACTGAAGCACATAGAAGGAGGTGGTTGAATATGATGTAGATCTGAAAGAACTCTCTCAATGAAGGGTTGATCCCTTCAATGGAAAGCAAACACTCCAAATGGAGCACTGAACTTTCCCCTGCAACATCTCACTAAAATAACACAGATATGGACTGCAACTGCGTTGTAGGGGATAAAATCAACTTGGCATGATTCCAAATATGTCAAATAAGCCCAGGGGGCTCCTTTACTGGTCTCTTTATGGAAGGAATACTTCCTCTACTGCAAAAATAGCTCAGAAAACACCCAATAAGATCTTCCATTGCTGCACCCTAGAACTCAGCACATCTCTCAACGGAAGTTGTACCACCCCCCCCCCCCAGGAAATGTAGTGAACACTTTAAGGATAGAGGGATTCTCTTTCGATCGAACACCCAGTGCTAAACAACACTGCAATCTTAGCTAAACAGCAGAAGAAAGCTTATATGTCTAAAAAGACCATATAATAAAAAACATAACATATCATCACATGAATAATATGGCTGCCATCCTCTTCCTTATATAAGAAATGAGCTTTCTAACCCTAAGACCCATTCATTTATGACACTACTTCCATGCAAGGTGTCTCCATCTAAAACTGCGTTGTCTCTCCATAAATGTCCACTCCTCCATGATAGCGTTATTGATTTGGTTAAATTTTACCCAGTCCACATGCTCTAGCCCATATTCACACCTTAGGGTGCTTTATTAAGCTAAAAATATGACCCACTTTCACATGAGAAGTGGTTTTATTCTTAATAAAGAGATTTATGGGTCTCCCTACCCACTTATTCATCAAACAAGAAATCAAAATTAGATTTTAATATTCCAATTAGTTGCATGCTAATTTAGGAATATTACATGTGAGTTATATAAGAGCTCAACTCACAACACGACTGTCGGGCCAAGCAATCATTGATGGCCGAGATGAGGGATTCTGAATCAGATGCATGCTCCAACTTTGAATCAGAATCCAACAAGGGGAATGACAAAGGGAAGCATATTATTGATTTGGAGCCCAACGCCACTATTTCTACTGCAAATATCCAGAAGGAGGAACCAGAACATCCCGAGGAGGAGGAGCGTCTCTTCCACTCTCGAATGTGGGTAAAGGGTTCCCCGCTATAGTTCATTGTCGACAGTGGGAGACAAAAGAACCTCATTTCAGTAGAGGTTGTGAAGCATTTGGGCTTGCCGACCACAGGACGGGATCTCCATGTCAGCCAGTAGTGTCGCCTTCCCTACAACATCAACCCCTTCACATATGAGGTATTATGTGACATTTCTCCTCTTTATGTTTGTGATGTATTATTAGGCCAACCATAATTGTGGAAGCGACATGCTGTGTATGAGCCTTGGCCTCGCGCTGTTAACGTTACTTTGGGAAATAATTTGTACAGGATACCAGAGGTACCACCGCCTGCAACTATCTCTTTGGTTACTGCAAAAAAATGCAGTAAGCTCATTTCCAAAACCAGGAAATTTTTTTTCTTGATGATCTGCCCCAGGGCAAGAAGAATATTGTGGTCACGACCTCCAGACAGGACTCCTCCGCACAACAACAACAAATGGATAAGGTCGTGGAGGAGTACAGGGACATCTTCACCTCACCCACAGGGGTGCCTCTACACTGTCAGGTCAAGCACCCCATCGATCTGACCCCAGGTGTGTCACTGCCAAATGGATCAATTTATCAGCGCTCTGATCTGGAGAATAATGAAATTAAGAGGCAGACTTAGGAGTTGTTGCAGAAAGGTCACATCCTGCAAAGTTCATTACCCTGTGGGAGCCCAATCATGTTGGTGCAGAAGAAGGATGGGACTTGGAGACTCTGGATTGACTATTGGGCACTGAACAAGATCATTGTCTAGAATAGGTACCCAATCCAATGGATTGATGACCTTTTGGATCAACTCAAAGGGGTGAAATATTTCAGCAAGATCAGCTTGAAGTTTGGGTATCACCAGGTACCAATCAAACCCTCTGATGTGTGGAATATTGCCTTCAAATCCAAGGAGGGTCTTTTCAGATGGTTGGTCATGCCTTTCGGGTTGACGAATGCTAACTCAACCTTCATGAGGCTAATGGATGACATCTTGTGGCCATTCACCAACTCATTTGTAGTAGTGTACTTGGATGACATCCTGATCTTCAGCTAGATTTGGGAAGAGCACCTCCACCACATCTGATAGGTCTTCCAAACACTGCGACAACACAAGTTGTGTGCCAATTTGGAGAAGTGCACTTTTGGCATGACCCAGATTCAGTATCTGGGATACATTATTGATGAACAAGGGGTGCATTTGGGTCCAACCAAGACCCAATTAATTCGGGATTGGCCAGCCCCAACCACTCTAACAGAGCTTCGTAGCTTTCTGGGTCTTTCTAATTTCTATAGTAGGTTCATGTTGGGATTCTCTCATATCACTTGGCCCTTCATTCAAGTCACCAAGGGAGGAGCGAAGAAAAATTCTTTTGGTCGTTATCTCAATAGAAGGCATTCTTATAATTGAAACATTGCCTCTACTCTACCTCAGTTATCACACTACCAGACTTGTAAAAACCATTTGAGATCAAGACAGATGCCTCTCACTATGCTACTAGGGTAGTTCTTACTCAACAAGGGCATCCAATGGCATATCAGAGTAAGACATAGTCCGACACAGTCCACAATTATCCCACTTATGATAAAGAAATGTATTTCATTTTGTAGGTGTGGCACCAATGGAAGCATTACATTTTTGGGAAGGAAACGGTCATCCATACAGACCACCGACCCCTGCAGTTCATACAAACACAAGGGAAGTTGTAGAATGATCACCATCAGAAGTGGTCTAGATATCTGCAACAATTTCATTTGACCAACAAGTATAAGAAGGGCATCACCAATAATGTTTCATACTACCTTAGGCGACCACTGATCATGGCGCTAACCACCATTCTCAACACTTATGGTAGCGAGACTTCTAATTGGCCACTTCTCTACAAGAGCGATTCTGAAATTGGCCACACATAAAAGACACTCTTGGAGGGTATGCAAGTTCCAAATTTTCACCTCTAGGATGCATTACTATGTCACCCAAGACACCTTTGTGTTCCTTCAAGTGAGCATGCCATGATGATTTGGGAAGCACACTACAATTGAGTCACTAGGCATTTTGAGGTTGAGAAAACAGTGGCAGTACTGCAGAATTATTTCTATTGGTCGAACCTTCGACGGGATGTTGGGAAGTACATCAGATCCTACACTGCTTGCCCCATTTCCAAACCGACCATCAAGAAGCAAGGCCTCTATACTCCACTACCTACCCCTAGTCGACCTTGGGAATCCATCTCCATGGATTACATTTCAGGCCTTCTTTCTACTAAGCATAGAAACGACTGTATTTTCACGGTCATCGACAAATTCTCGAAGATGGCCATTATGTCGGTCTTCAAGAAGAATATCACAACATAAGCCACTGCTAAATTCTTCTTTGAAATAGTGTGGGTGTACTTTGGGATCCCACAGTCTATCATCTCAGATCAGGATAGCAAGTTCCTCTTCACATTTTGGTCCATCCTTTGGTCATTGCTGGACACCAAGCTCACCAAGTCCACAACTTTCCATCCCCAAACTGATAGCCAGACAAAGATCGTCAACAGGATGATTGTACACATTCTGCGCATATAAAATTTAAAGCATCCATACACATGGGATGAGAGCCTTCCTTATGTACAACACAGTTATAACTGGTCTCTCCACAGCTCAACCGGCCACATCCCCTTTCAGGTGGGCCTAGGGTTCTAGCCACTATGTCCCATTGATGTAGCCATGCCATTTATGGTTACTCAGGCCGATTTGGCTCATGTCCAGTCTTAAGCTGACAAAGTGAACAAATTCATTGAGCACATTCAACACATCCGCTAGCAATTTCATGACATATTAGACAGAACCAATTTTAATTACAAGCAATGACATGATCAACATCGGGTGCCACACCACTTCTAGGTGGGTGACAAAGTGTGGCTACATTTGCAAAAGGAGCGCCTCGTTGGACCCCACCACAAGCTTCGCCTACTCCGATATGGGTTGTACACCATCACCAAGGTTGTAGGGAACAATGCCTTCAAGCTTAGTATTCCACCATTCCTTGGTCTGCACCCATTATTCAATGTGGACTGCCTTCGGCCCTATTTCCCACCTCTACTGGACACCTCTGACATTGCAGAACAACTCACACCAACATAATTAAACCCAGACTGCATGGAACAGGCCACCATAGATTGTATCATGGACATGTAAATTAAGAACACTCGCCAGTAGAACATCCAACTCTATCGGGTTGTCAAAGTTGGCCAACTCTTACACCAAGGCAAGTGGTTCACTAGGGACCAAGTTCAATAGAAGTTTCCTCATCTCATGGGGGAACTCAACGAAATGGGAACCATTGCTTCCTAAGGGGAGAGGAATGATCCAAGTGGATATTGGTGGCCACCTGCCTATTCCACTTAGGGCCCTGCCATTGTTTCTTTTAGTTTTTAATTTTCCTTAATTATATCATGGTTTACTATTTTTAACATTTTTTCGGGTCCTAAACTTCTGGAGCCATTTTGAGGACCTAAACGATGTTTTTTGGGCATCAAACCCCTGGAAAATATGATTCCATATTGGGCTTGTTATTCACTATCAACAATTTTAGTGTTCATATAGAAATTTCTAACGATGTATCATTTGCATCAAACGGAGATAGTATGCGAAAGTTACAACCCCGAGAAGTTGATGTACCAATTTACCCCGATAGGGCCCATATTCTAGCGTTTCATCTCCTAGGGTTAGGTTTTTGGATTTTTATGGTTTTCCATTGTTTCTTAATAATATATAGGCCTTCGAACCTCATTGTATCACAAAATTCAGAGGCATGTAGCCACCACATCTATTCTCAAAGATAAGCTACCAGCGCCCTAACTAGTTTATTTCCATTCTGTCTGTAAACAAATTTCAGTTCTTTGATATTAATGAAATGAAATTTTATTTCTGCTGCATTTTTATATTTATGGTTATATGTCTATTTTATTTAATTCATGCATAAATTCGGATCAACAACCTTCTTATACTGCTTCTGAGGCTGCATGTTGATAGATAATTGCTTCCTCTCAACCACCAAGTCATTAACCACTACTTTTCTCCTTAAAGCCTTGCATGCATCCTCAACTTCAAGAGCATACAAGTTTTTGACTCTTAAAACAATCTTCTTCTCTTGTCACGTGGATATGTGTTTAAGGAACACCTTTCCTTTTCTAAACATCACCACATAACCACGATCTTCCAATACCACTACGGAGACAAGATTCTTCCTTAGGCGTGGAACATACAAAACATCTTCTAGTCTGAGAGGGGATCCAAAATCCCTCTAAAAGGTAACTATACCTATGTCAGTTGCGCTATACCTCCTATCATCTCCAAACTCTATGTTCTGCTGGAGGTCCTTCTCCTCCAAGTTACTGAAGAGATCTCTATTCTCCATCATATGGAATGAGGAACCGCTATCTAGATACCACATGCATCCCATTACAGTGTTGTTCATGCATGAAATTAGAGTAAAATAAAGCTCAAACTGTGAAGCCAATGCTTCACCCATTGCAACTGCAGGCTCCTTCTCACTTGGCTTCTTCTGTGGAAAATTCAAAGCATAGTGCCCATGCTCAGATAGTGAAAACATCTGATCTTGGACAATTCTCTCTTGCTCTCTTTGCCTTGGGATTTCTTTCCCTTGGCTTTCTTTCCTTTTCCGACCAATGCACAATATTATTCTTTTTTGATGGTGGAGGTCTCGTCTCTGGTGCTCCGTCTTATCTCTTGTATTACAAATTCGGACCACAAATTCTCCCAGTCTGGTAACTTCTCCCTCCCATTCACAGAGTCCTGGTAACTATGCCAGATCTTGGGAAGGCCTAGAAGTGCTAGGCTCACCAAGTTATCATTGGCTATGGTCACACCAACACTTCCAAGCTCATATCGACATTGGGTGAACTTCACCAAGTATGTTGGTATCGTCTAGCCCTCCTCCTTGATCTTTCTGAGGTTGTCCTTCAGCGCCAACTTCCTTTGTTCATTATTATTCTGAAATAGATTTGTCAAGGCCTTCCACATAACATATGGAGTTGCCTTCCCATGGAGACTTGAGACAATATGATCTCGAACTTCCTCCAAGAAGATCCTTCTCGCCTTTTCTACTTTCTTCTATCATGCATCAAGAAGTTGGGCATATGTTGTTGCGGGCTTGGGAATATCATTACCTATGAATTCCTTCAACTTATTGTCCTCCAACACTGCCTCCATCTTGTCCTTCCATGAAATATAATTCGAATTTCCCTCGAGTGCATATTCGAGTCTCAATCCATTGAAATACATCTTGTACTTCTGCTGGACCCTGAATATTATATCTGCAAATTTGAAATTTCTCAAGACAAACTCAATTTCCTCTCTTTTATTGTGATTTCTGGTGCTTTGATACCATGTAGAAAATATCTAAAACATCTCTGATACCATGTATAAATTATATAGAAACTATGTACCAATGGATTCAATCTGATCATACAATGTACTAAATAAATATATTATATCCATCTACTATATTTGCAGAATATAAAACAGGATCGCTCAATCACATGAAAGTAAGAGAAAGGAGATTATCAATCACACAAAAAAATATGTTCTTGTCAAAAGCACCTACTCAAAACCCCTCTATAATATATTGTACATAATCAAAGAATCATGAAACAATAAAAAGCTTTCTCACACTGAGAAAATACTGCACTCTACCGATCATCTCAACCTGATCTTGCTCAAACTTGACTAGTAATTCTTAGGAAAAATTGACCAACACTTAGCCAATTCTCAGCCCCTGCTTTGCCCATCCTTGTTCATGAAATCCCTAGGAAATTAATCCCTATTAAATAGGATAATTAACCTCCCTTGATTGCACAATCCCTATGGAACCTTCCTCTGACTTTATGATTGCGCTCAGGTAATTCGCTAATAATACAACTGATAGTTAACTTCCCTTTAACCTCTGTCTCAACTAGGTCGTCATCATAATTGACATGCATGCAGCTATTAATAATGAATCATCAGTTACTTGGTAGATCACTACTTGTGAATTAAATCTAATTTAATTCACTTTACCTCACACTAGCTCATCACCCAGTTAGAACTAGTTAAATTGATTTCAACTCAATTAATTTGAGTTAGCTAATTACACTCACACCACACTAGTGTTACAACTGCAACTGGACCCTGAAAATAACAGAATCACTCTATATGCCTCACCTTTGACCCTCAACTCTAAATTCGTGAGCTAACTAAGTCTATCTCACTTATTTAACTGATACAAGTTGTTATGAGATGAAATTACAATTTACTTTAAATTTAATTAAGGGGTAATTAAATCAAAAGCCTCACATGGTAGCCATTTCTGGGTGCCATCTTCTGGAATTTTTTCCTGGATGCCAATTTCACTATTTCTTGTTGTAAATTTCAACACCCCATTACCAAATATTGGGTTTTACAAGATGTCCGCTATAGAAGCAAGTGAGGTGAATAAACAATCACAACAGCTGCTAGAATAAGGTGTCATTCAACCAAGTACATCACCATATGGGTCACACATCGAATAAGGTGTCATTCAACCAAGTACATCACCATATGGGTCACACATCATCATTATGTCAAAGAAGGATGGGACTTGGAGGATATGTATAGATTACAGGGCATTGAATAAAATCATTCTCAGGAACAGATACCCCCTTCCCAGGATATATGATCTTCTAGATCAGTTGTAGCAAGAAATTATTTCACCAAGTTGGACTTGAAGTTTTGATATCACCAAGTTCAAGTCCAAGAGGAAGATGCATGGAAGATCACCTTCAAAACTAGGCAAGGTTTGTATGAGTAGTTAGTTATGCCATTTTCCCTATGTAATACACCAGCTACGTTTATGATATTAATGAATGATATACTGCGCCCTCTTATAGATTCAATTTTTGTTTTCTATCAGGATGATATCCTAGTATGTAGCGCTACCTAGAAGGATTATATTTCACATTTGACACAGGAACTAGAAACATTGAAGAAGCACCAACTGCTAGAAAATCTCAAGAAGTGTGAGTTTTCACAGTAGTCCTTTGTGTATTTGGGGTATGTGATCGGTGGAGGAGAACTAAAGATAGATCCTTCCAATATGGATGCCATCATGAAATGGCTAGTGCCTACTAATTTTTATGAGGTCAGGAGTTTCATTGGAGCAGCACAGTACCTGAGTAAATCCATTGCCTTGTTTTAAATGGTAGCAGCACCGCTCCACACCATAATGTAAGTGGAAAGAGTTTTTAGTGGGGAAAAGGTTAGTAAAGGGATTTCTATGAATTAAAGAAGAAAATCATTTAATAACTAGTTCTGGCATTACCAAACTTGTAGTGGCCTTCTAAGGTGGAGATAGATGCGAGTGTCTATGTTATGGTAGTTGTCTTGATGTAGGTATGAATGCATGTATGTTACCATTATGAAGTTTTTCTTGGGGAAATTCTTAACTACCCTACCTATGATCAGGATCTCTATGCCATGGTGCCAGTTGTGAAGAAGTGGAAGCACTATCTGATGGTAAAGGAGACAGTAATCCACACAGTTCACCAGTCGTTATAGTACTTGCAATCCCAGGGTAAGCTACAACAGGTCAGGCATTACAAGTGGATGGGGTTTTTATAGTAGTTTCATTTGGTGATCAACTATAAGAAGGGAAGCACAAACAAGTTTTCTGAAATGCTTTCACGGCCCCCCACATCAAATATTACAGCTTTGGGGACTCTTATGGACATGGAGCTATTCACCCATGATGCATATAGGGAGGCATATTTAGATGATGAGGAATTGAAGGAGGCGTATAAACAGTTGCATATTCAGATTCATGTGCACGATGGTGACAACACCATTGGCTACCACCTACAGGATGGGTTACTCTACAGGTTAGATAAGTTATGTGTTCCTAAAGGGGAGAAACTGCAGCTAATTAAAGAGGCTCACACCTCCAAGGTTGCAGGGCACTTTGGTGTAGGGAATACGATGGCTAACTTGCAAAGGTATGTGTATTGGCCCAAGATGCAAGAGCAGGTAGCTAGGTTCATAAGAGGATGCATGCTTTGTTGTACCAATAAGCCTAGTAACAAGAAATTGTGTCTACATGATCCCTTACATGTACCTACTCGTCCTTGGGAAATCATTTCCATGGACTTTATGTTAGGTTTACCAAAAACAAAGAAGTGACATAACTACCTATTCATGGTAATTGATAGGATCAACAAGATGTGCGTTATGATGCCTTGGAAAAAGGTCATTAGTGGAAAAGAAGCAGCAAACTTGTTATTTGGACAGGTCTTGGTGCACTTTGGGATACCAAGGAGTATCATTTCAAACAAGGATACAAGATTTCTCAATGCATTATGGACTAAATTGTGGGAGAATATGGATACAAAGTTGAAGAGAGCTACAAAATTCCATCAACAATTCAATGGGCAAACAAAAGTAGTCAACAAGAATTTGTCAGCTTCTGAGGGGATACAACCAGAAGCATCTAAAGACCTGGGATGAAAATCTAGTATATATAAAACATTCCTACAATAGAGTAGTCCACACTTCTATAGGAAACTCCCCATTTGAGACTTGTTTTGGATATTTTCCACTTTAAACTTTGGATATTACATATGGGCAGGAAGGAGGAGTGAGGGAAGATCTTACAAGAGATGCTTTGGGGGCTAAAAATTGTATAGATAAGATCAGGTAGATCCATCTACATGTACAAGAAACATTACAGAAGTCACAGGAGAAGTATAAGGCCATGCATGATCAACACAGAACATAGAAATCATTCAAGGTGGGAGACACAGTATGGCTACAATTGAACAAGGAGAGGTTTTAGGGGTCTGCTAAGAAAATCAAGGCTCTAAGGTATGGTACCTTTGAGATAGTAGAAGAATTGGATGATAATTATTATGGACTCAGTTTACCACCATATATGGACATTTACTTAGTTGTGAATGTAGAGAATTTAAAACTCTATGAGCCTTCCATGCTAGATTAGGAAGAGGAACATGTCCTAACTTTTGTGGAGGATTTGGCACCAGACGCTTAGGCAAGGTTGATAGAAGATACAGTTTTGTAGAAGAGGTCAAGAACTACAAGACAGGGGAAACATGACCATTGGCAGATTGGGTTGAAGGGACAGCTTCCAAGAAAAGCTAAATGGTACACCAAAGAGAAGGTGGAGGAAAAATTTCCTCACCTCATTCAGTAAAATATTTTTTGGATCAAAATCCTCCCAAAATGGGGGGGTGTGATGCAAATTTGATCATTACATTTTTTTTTCAACCATTTTTATGCATTTGGAGTGGAAAAAGTGGAGGAATCAACTCACCAAACCGCTTTTACCGGCAGGACCCAATTTGGCAAAATAGGGTCTGAAACCTTTCAAGAGTGTTTTGAGGCATCAAATGATGCTTTTGGGGGGTAAATTTTTTTTCCTTTATTGCATCATATTTTCATGCTATTCTACACACAGATATGTTTCCAATGGTGCAAGAAGTGCATCAATTAGAGTCTGTATGCAAAATTTATGCCACTTAGAAGTTGAACTTCCTGTTTACACACCTATAGTTCGGGAGGATGTCACATCAGTCCCCATTATTCATGGAAAAGGGGCTAGCCACGTTTTTTCAATGTAAAATAATCTATAAGGGTCTATATTGTAACTCTAGTTAAGATTTTATGTAGTCTAAATTAACCACTAGTAGGCTATTGGGATGTGTTATAATCAGGCCACTAGGAGGAAGAGGAATTTCATTCTTTTGAGAGAATTTTGTTCCATAGAACTAAGAAAAGATAGCTAGGAGAGATAGGAGGTAGACCACACAGAGAGGATATGTGCAATCTAGTAGCCCACAGGCCACAGACATTACTTCTTTGTACTTAAAGCCATATTTCTAGGAATAGAAATAAAGTGAAGCGACTTCACCTTCTAGTTGGGTTTTCTTCTAAAAGGGTTTCCCAGAGAGCATATAGTGTGTCTTATGTATGTGTGTGAACTTGTTTTTTCATTCTCTACTTTTACGCATAATTTCCGTTCGCATGCATGCATTAATTATAGTAATATCTACAGGTCTGGAATTTTAATAAAATTGTAATAGTGTAAAAATATTTTATTTTAATATAATATTATCAAATCTGTTGTGAAAAATTTTCTAGTGGAATATCCACGGAAATTTACGGATCAGTGATCCTGTCTGGTCATCTTGGATGCTTGGTTGGTACATATAGAGACACATATTCAATGCAGGAGATAAGCATCATGAGGATTGAGCACATAGGATCCCACCCCTCCAACTTCTTTCAGGGAGGGATGATAACCCAAGTTCATTATAATTTTATTCTTATGTTTTCTAAATTTCATTTTACAGTTTTATATGATGTACAGCCATGGAAATTTTTCTATACCCAGTTTTTCTTTTGTAGTCTACATGTTGGCATAGTCATCCATATGTCATGGTCTAGAGATAGTTATGTGGGAGATTTGTATTAGGTAATTTAGATAGATAGAATAACTTTGTAATGTTTTTATTGCCATTGGTTTGGTTTTCCTTGTGGCAAGCCACGACAATAAGAATGTTATTTTTATATAATTGAACTATGAAGTAATGAAAGCTTGCAAGTTACCAAAACAAATTAATATTTTCTATTTATTTAATATATTTTAGTTTTTTAAATCACTTTATATTTTGTTTTTTTATTATTTTTAATTAAAAAAAAAATTAAAAACAAAAACTTTTTTTAACTGTTTAATTCGATTTTTCTTAAAAAAAAAATTAATTAAGAAAATTAAAATATGTGTTACGTTGTTTTTTTTAAAATGATGTTTTATGATTTTTTTTACAATAGTAATGATTATTGTTTTAAGAATTTTTCACTAAGTGTTAGTAGAGTGACAAATTAGATTAACTATACTGTTGATAGACAAGTGCCAATGTTTCAAATTCGAAAGGGGATCCATCATGAGTGCAAAAAATCCTAGGGATTTAATGTGTTTGAAAACCATATATATATATATATATATATATATATATATATATAGAGAGAGAGAGAGAGAGAGAGAGAGAGAGAGAAGTTAGATACAAAAAACTAAGGCAACAACTAGAACAAAAATACCCATGAACCAAAAAGTAATAATAATATTAATAATAAATATTTAAATAAAATGTAATATTAATAATTATATTACATTTTTTTTCACGTGTACAACATTGTATATTCCATATGAGGAATATATCTATATTGTTAATATTTTCAACATTTGTGATGTCACTTGAGGGAATTGAACCTGGGCGGGGAGGATTCCATTCCTTCCTTCTAACCACATAATATAACCACAATTGACATATCATTACATTATATATTGATAAAGTATTTTGAGTATAGATATGATACTTATTAAAGTGTTAAAAATATTAATATTATACTTTTTTTTTGTAAGGTGATAATTTTCTATTAAGTCGTAATAAAGATGCATTATGAGAAGATTAATTTTTAAATCCCTTCCAGCTCATTCCTAAGGGACTTATTAGCCAAAAGGTAATTTCAAAAAAACCATCACAATAACATCAAAAAAATTAAGAACCACGGGCATATTTCCAAAAGTAACCAAAATATTATGATTATCAAAATACATCCCAAAGTCATCTTCAGTCAACTAAATTACCTGAAGCAGGTTCGACTAGACCCTTGCCAAGTGGTGGCAGAGAGCGAAAGTCTTCATGTACATGTGCTTCCATATGCACCATTCTTCCCTCTCGTCAATCCATCCTCTCTTCTATCCTCTTCTATTTGCGGTGAAGGGAGAACAACCAATCCATCATATGCCATTGGTTGTGTTGGAGGTCATTCAGAAAAGTGATGAGTTTGTTTCTATCATTATTCCTATCTTGTAGGTCATAGGGTAAGTTAATTAGATCTAAAACAAAGTTCACCACTCAGAAACAGATCACATATCAATACACTAGAATTTGGCGTGGTTAAAACCCTCAAAGAGGGCAATAGTCCATGACCTGAGCCAACACAACCACTTTAGGAAATTTATTAATTGAAAGAAAGAAAATTTACATAAGCTTCTCTTATAAACGGTCACCGGAAAAATGACCCTCCATGCTCTTTAAATAGAGATCATGGACCAATCGAGTGTTAATCCAAGGATCAAGTGTCGGTAATACTGAGGAGAGAATGAACCTTCAAATCACTACATATCATGACTGTCAGATTATAACTTACAAAAGTACATACTAAAGAAACACACTTTACCTAACTTTACGCTAGACCAAGTTATACTTAACCATTTCCTAAGTGTTGGAATATCCTAACACCTCCCCTTAAGAAAAACTTGGGATAGGATTGAAGGATTTACAAAGGTGACACAATAGGATAAAGAAGGATTAATTAGAGCCTATCCCACCTTAATGATAACTTTCCTGAAATCCAACCATAGATCAAAGTTCAGTGAACTTTTCTTTTGTGAGAGCCTTTGTAAAGATATTAGCAACTTGATCATTGGTTGAACAATAGTGAACTACAAGAACACGATCATGAATGAGCTTTCTGATGAAGTGCATGTGTAGCTCAGTGTGTTTCATGCATTGATGTTGAACTAGATCTTTTCATATTTGAATGGCACTCTAATTATCACACCAAAGTATAGTTGGATGTTGCTAATGAAGACAAAATTCGGATAGGATCTGACGAAGCCACAAGGCTTCCTTGTTAGCTTCAATAGCATCACGATACTCTGCTTCTACTGAAGAAAGAGAGATGGAACTTGTTTTCTTACAAGACCATGTAATAGGTCCTGAACCAGGAGTGAATACATAACCTGCAGTAGAATTTCAATCATCAGGGTCACCAACCTAATCAGAATCAGTGAAACCAACCAACAATGGAGATGCTCCTACACTGTAATGAATCTCAAAATGAATTGTAACTAGAATATATCAAGTATTATTTTAGTTGCTTTCCAGTGACTTTCATGATTTTTGTGCATAAACCGAGCAACAAGACCAATGACAAAGGAAAGGCCAGGACATGTATGGGTTAGATACGAAAGCTTTCCAACAAGTTGACAGTATAAGGTTGCATCAACCTTAGGGGAAGTACAAGTGAATGAAAGCTTGACTCCGTATTGAAAGGGAGAAGGGGTTGGCTCATATTCTTGCATGTGAAAGTGGCGTAGAAGATCACAGGCATACTTGGACTGAGAAAGGGTAATACCTTCTTTGGATTGCAAGACTTGAAGACCAACAAAAGATTGCAAGTTTCCTAATTTTGTCATTTCAAAATTCTCTTTGAGGTTAGAATTCACATGGTTTATATGGTTTGGATCACTACCAGTAAGGATAATATCATCAACATAAATAACAAGGATGATTAAGGACTTACCCACTTTCTTGGTGTAGATAGTGTTGTCAGAATGACATCTAGAAAATCTAGTATCTAAGAGAGAGTTATCCATTTTGGCATACCAAGCCCGAGGGGCTTGTTTAAGACCATAGAGAGACTTCTTAAGGTGACAAACAAGGCTAGAGTATTTTTTGATAAATCCAGTGGGTTGTTCCATGTATATTTCTTCACGCAAGTCCCCATGTAAGAAGGCAAATTTAATGCCCATCAGATGGACTTACCATTTAAAGGAAGCAGCAAGGGAAAGAAAAAGGTAGATAGAATTCATTTGGCAACAAGGGAGAAGGTTTCAATATATTCGATGCCTTCAGCTTGTGAAAAACCTTTAGCAACAATATGAGCTTTATGTTTATCAACTTTTCCATCTTGTCCAAACTTATTTCTATAAACCCATTTGCATCTGATAAGTTGTATTCCCTTTGGAAGAGGAACAAGATCCCAAGTATCATTTGCCAATAAGGAATGATATTCTTCATTCATATCTGCATCCCAATCTGGGTGACTTGAAGCTTCTTCGTAGGTATCTGGATCATAATTTTCTGTAACTTGAGCCAATAAAGAAGAGACTTTGTTGAATTGAGAAGGTGTACGACGTTGATCTGCAAGGTCACCTGAAAGAGAACCTATTGCAACCTAAGTAGAGCGGATCCATTTTGGAAGTTGTGGCACTGAAGGAAGATCCTGAGGAGGTGGAGGAGGATTTTAATCCTCATTGCCATCATCCGAAGTAGAAGGAATGATGTCATAAGTAGAAGAGATAGAGATAGGTATCACATATGCCGAATGAGGCTCCCAAGCCAAAGGTGGCACACCTGCTGAACTAGGCTCGCAGGATGATATATTTTCATAAAATTTTACATCTATTCTGATGATTACATTTTTGGATTTGGGTTGAAGTTGTTAACATATTCTCTTCCATTGTCATATATTAACTTAATAATTTGATGTCTAGATTGTTTCTCAACAAAGGCCTTAAAGGCCAAGAACATGTTAAAAACTTCACTCTTGAGTTTTAAGAAGTATACCCAAGTGCGTCTAGAAAAATCATGAATGAAAGTTAAGAAGTACTTGTAGCCAGAGAAATAAACAGTTGGAAGTGGACCACATAAATCACTATGCATAAGTTGCAAAGGGGTTGAAGCATGCCAAGAGGCATGTTTGTCAAAACTATCTTGATGATGTTTTCTGAGTACACAACCGTAACAAACACCGTCTCGGCAAGATACCATAGGAATACCTATCACCATATTTTATTTACATGGAGTTTGAAGAGAGCGATAATTTAAGCGACCAAATCACTCATGCCAAAGTTTGCTTACTTCATCATTATGAGCAATAAAAATGGAGGGAAGACTTGATGACCCAAAGTTGTTAAACTTATATAACTTTGTGGAATCATCCGCAATTCCAATAGATTAAACATGTCTAGGATATATTAGGTCCTTAATTACAACATCATGAGGTGAGAATTCTATGGTTTTCCCTTCACCTGAATGAGTTATCTAATAAACAGATAGAAGGTTTCAGGACAAGGTAGGAACACATAATACATCATTAAACCAACTATTATTTAGATGAATGGTTCCAAAACCTACAACACTAGGAGATCTATCATCACCAACATAAATATTTTTGGTGTTACAATAATTTAAAGAAGAAAACATGGCTTTAATTTTGGCCATGTGGTAAGAGGCTCCAGAATAAATGAGCCACTCATGAGAATGAGAATAAGAAGATACATTCAATGCGTAACCAGATCTTGATGCTTGACAACCACATGCAGAAAGGTCCATTCCCGAAGATGAGGTTGAAGAGTTCTCCAAATGGATATTTTCCTTATTTATTGTTGCTTCCAAGGCTTACATCTTCTTAAAACATTTTGACTCTACCTGGTCATCATGATTACAAAAGTTGCAATGTCTATATGTCTTATTCCCTTTTGTTTTTATTTTCCTTATCATTTTTTTTTTTTATACAGTTTGCGGCTGAGATTGCTTAAGACCCTTATTTGGTTTAGGATCATTCTTTTTAGGATGTTTCTTCTTAGGATTATTTGAATTTGGCTGTTGCTAGGCTGTTAAGGTTTTCTTAGAAGTGTTTCCAGTATTAATAAGGCCACAGGGTAATTTTTTTTTCTTGTTCTCTTATCAAAGAATCGCAAAAGACATCAAAATATGGGGACTTGTAGGGTGTTCCTTGAGAAATGAGTGCTTCTCTAGTGGAATGGAACGTGAAAACAAATACAGAGTATGCAGGGCATAACTTAGCAAGAATGGAATAGATAAGACTACCATCTTCCTTTTTGACCTTACAACCTTCTAAGATAATTTTAAGGGTCTTGAACTTGGAAAAAAAATATTTAATAGAAGAGAAATTATTTGGGTACAAGGTAAGCAACTCATTTTCAAGCTAGTGAGTTATGATTTCATTTTGAATGCCAAAAATAGTATTTAGATTTTTCATAGCTTCATCAGGAAAGTCAATTTCTTGGATATGAAATCTAAGATCTTGAGCAACGGACATTCCTATCAACCCTCGTGTTTGATATTGTTTATTTTCCCATTTAGTTTTTTATCTTCATTAGTGGGTTTAGATTCTAGTCCTAAGGATATTCTATAAAGTCCTTTACTTTTATGTAAGTCTACCATGTAGGATAGCCATTGGAAATAATTGTTTTTAAGAAAAAACAGGCATGTACTTTCCATTTTTAAAAACTGAAGCTATAAAGGTTGAAACTAACTACTCTAATGGAAACATCTCAAAAAATTAGGCCGGTTCAAAAAAAAGGGCTTTGAAAAAGGCTTCCGGATGAAGAATTTATATCTTTTTGAAGAAAAGTTATAGTAGATGCCAAGGAGTCACATGATAGGTTGAAAGTTGATGATGAAGTTGAACCTTTCTTTTATTTAATTCTCCCCCTTTCCAAACTTAACATAATAAGCTCAATTTTTTTTTTCAAATACTACTTTATGTGACCCACTTTTATAAATAAGTGAGAGTCACTTTTTAATATGTTATGTTGTGAATTATTGACCAAATAGACTGTAAATTAAGTAAAAGATAAAGTGACTTTAGACTGTAAATGACTCACTTTTTATAATGGGTGAGAAACACTATTACATAAAGTCACCTTAAAACATAAGTTAAATGTGTTTGTTTTTAAAAAACTTGACAAAAAGCTTTATAGAAAAAGAAACTTGACAAAAATATTTTTAGAAAATGTAACTTGACAAAAATACTTGAACCCAAGACCTATATTCTCATAAAGTAACTTTACATCAAGTGAATTAGTTAAAAATGTTTACTAATTGCTGGAAAGGAGGAAGGGTTTTTTTTTGTTTTTTTTTTTCTCTTTTGGGTGTGTTAGTGCCAGTCAAGTTTTCCTGTCACCAATGATCAAATAGGTATCATATTTCTAAATTTTTCTGAGTCTTTTGCAAATTTTTAGTATTTCATCGAGTCTCAAAATAAAAATGTGTTCACTGGTTTAGATTGTTAAGTGTTTTCTTCTTCCACCATAACTAGGGTATTGAAATTATTACTACTACTTTCACCTCCATGGTCAATGGACATCATCATGGTTGGGTCATTCATTGTTGAAAGAGTCGCATAGTCATCATGGTCATCATTCAGCTCGTTCTTCCATGTTGTGCCATCATTAGGTCTGTTATCACCCTAGTAATTCTTAGGTCGCGGGATTTTGGTTTATAGTTAAAGAAAATTGGGGGTAACCAAGAACCTCTTTTGACATCTAGGATCTAGCCTTCCTAAATTTCAGAGAGGGATCTCTCCTCAATATTTAGCTTGATTTTTGTTATAAAATTTTAGGCTAGGTATGATTGGACAATTGGTTTTTTTTGAAAGTTTGGTGGGAATAAAAGGTACTTCAAGGTAAACCACATAGGGATCTACCAGACCATTGGGCTATGGAGTCAACTTCTTGGCAAGCAGAGCTGGGAAATAAGGTCAAAAGAGAAAATGTACTAAGGGTAGGGTAGATGACCTTCAAAGGGTTTTGAAAAGGCTTTTTGATGAAATGACAAGATCTGATCAGAAGGGAAATTAAGAATACTTAAGTTACAGAAATGAGGATGAAAGAAAGGGGTCAAACAAGGACTAAGAGCATTTAAGAATTCTTAAGTCTGGTTATCAGTAGAAAACATATCAATGAATAACTAGTAAAAAACAGGGAGCTTTTGACACTAATCCTGTATAAATCCTCCTATTTAATCATTCAAGACAGAAAACATGTAAATGTATGTATGGAACTTAGAAAGATAAACAGTGAAAACAAGAAAATACTTGACTTGTCTAATCAGAACAAGAATCCTGAGTTATGATGTCTGTTTGACTTAGTTCCAGTCTGCTGCTTTACAAATCGACTCACACAAAATCCAATGTATTTAGCAAAAATGTCTATAGTAGTCTTGACAAATTTTATTCCACACTTAATACTTCAAAAATAGAAGTATTTATACAAAAATTATTACAAAATATTTGAGAGACATGTAGGCATATATCTAGGAAAAAATAAAGATTATTACATAGAAAGAGGGATATCTACAAAAAAAACTGGCAAGTTGTCCTCTTATCAATAAAAAATAGGACTAATTATCTGAACTTATTGCTTTGTTGTAGTTGCTGGAAATGCTTGCTGGCACTTGGAAAAATATCTTTGGAAGATGACTTGTAATACACTCTTCATCCTGTACTTTATACTCTAATACTCTTTATGTTGTTTTCTTACTGCTTGACTGCTGTAAAATGAGGAAAAACCTGCAGTAAAAATTGTTTTGACAGATACTCTTTGACTCTGATCATTTATCTGATACACTTTCAATCTCATTTTTACCTTTAGGTAACAGTAATGTTATGCTTTTCATGTAATTTTCTGCTCTGTTTACAAACCTTTATATCAAATCAATGAATTCCTGCCATTGTTCTGCACTGGGAATTCTCATGTTCTTCAATTTCCTGTAGCTCTCCTCTACTTCTATGTACTTTGCAAAGTTGGGCTTGACAATGAAAATGTGTTTAATTTCATTTTGTAGAAAAAATAAGTTCTCAAAATACTCCAAAATAACTTTGCCAGTTGGGGACCCTTGTGGTAAAGGTTTGCTGACCTGCTCTTTGGCATGAGCCCTGATTTTCTTATCATAATCCTTCTGCACCATTAACTTTTCATTCAAGGCATGAATGTTTGGAAGGCTTGTTTGTGTTAGTATTGTGTATTTGGCCCAAAAACTTGTGATTGACAAGTTCATGTCTTTACATATTTCCTCCAAATTATTCATCATATTCATCTTATTCAGGACTTTCTTGATTTGTAGTATGCTTTCAGTCCTATCCTGAATTTTCAGCTCTTCAAGATCTTCTTTGTTTTTGGTGTTCAAAAATGTAATTAGTTTCAAAGCTTGAGAAGGTTTGTCATCCAGTTCTTCTTTTGTCTTCTGAATTTCTATTTGTGTTGCCTTGAGTAAATCCTTCTATTCATAAATGATTTGGATTGAAGGCCACTGTAGATGTATGCCTTGAATTATGTTGTACCATAGATAATTCTTGATATATGATACATATTCACTGAGATTAACTTGTTGCTGTAGAATCTTCATGTGCTCTTGAAGTCTGTTGGCTCTCTGCTCATGTCCCTTGGATGTAATCAATGCATCTCTATTTGATGTTTCAAGAGTTTAAATGGTTCTTTTCAAGTTGATTATCTCTTTATTCTTTAGGGACATGTCTTCCATAGCCTTGACTATGTCAGCTGTTTCACCTGTTTGATTTACTTGTGATGTAGATGATGAAGTGGCAGAAATATATTTAGATGTAATTGAAACTGCAGTTGCCAATACTCCTTTTGGTGCTAAATTTTCTGCCAATGTAGAAGGAACAACAGTACTGACAATTGGAATGACTGTAGGAATGGAAACTTCCTGTGCTTTTTTCAATGTTTCATTTTATTTCATTAGAATTTTTGTTTGATTCTCCATTTCTTTGATCTGAACTGTCATCTTTAAAACTAGCTGCATTATTTCATCTTTCTCTGTTTTCTCCTGAATAATTTCTTTAGGTGTTTCATTGACAATTATTGTGGCCTCATCATCTATTTGTTGATCATTGTTGTTTTCTTGATCTTCATTGTCATCTATCTCTATGGCCTTTTCTTCTACTTCAGTAATCATTCTGGCCTTCTTGCTGCAAATTGTCTTAAATTTATTTTCTATAATTGTTTATGCTAAATAGCCTTCTTCTTTTCTAGGTCTTTTATTAGACATTTCTGCTTGTTGGCCAATTGTAATCACCTCTGTGTTGTCCATCTATTTTTCCTCCAGGCTATCTATTTGTGTATCCTGAATATCATCAATTAATGTGTTTGCAACCCATTCAATCTAATTAGCATATTTTTCAATTTGTGGTTTTGAATCATGGAGGAATGGAGTTAACTTACACTTGACCCTGAGGTTACTTATAACACCTTGAGGGTCATAATTCCAATAAAATCTTTCTTGGAATTTAAATTGTGATAATTTGCTGACTATGTCTCTCAAAGCATCTCTGCTATTGACTATGAAGGGGTCGATTTGACTTTTCAACTTGAACTGTGCTTTCTTTTTGAAGTTGATGAAATTCACTGCATCTACATTCAAAATTTGTCTTAAGTACTCTAAAGCAAAAATCCTGGTAGTTAGAAACTTGGGTAATTTGTAAGGATCCAGGAGTGCACCATACACTCTAATTTCTATGTGATTTTCATACAAATACCAGTCTCCTACCTTACAGTTTTCAGACAACTGTAAAATTATTTTGATGTCTTCATTAATCCTTGGTGGCTCTGCTTTGTTCAACAAACTCATGGCAGGTTTAATAAACAAATCATTGAAGTCCTTGTAGTTGTATTCACTGTTGTTTTTCCTAAGTAGAGAAGTCCAGAATATCACTGAAAGAGGTTTACCTTCCACATCCATCTTTTGTAATGCAATTGGGAATTTGTCTACCTGAAAAATAGGAAGAGATGTAACAAATATGATGAATATCTAAATACTCCTTCATCAGGTAATTTAGTCAACTGATAATGAATATTATCAGCAATGAATTTGGCAAAGTTGAAAACTAGTTCTGGATGTTGTCCTGGAGACAAAGTAGAGAGGAAACCTAGAATGGAGGCATCTATAAACTCATCATTAGCATAGCCTAGTATGAATGAAAGCATTGAAATGATTTTTCTTGAGCCCTCAGGGAAATCAAAAGTATCATAAGGTGGATTTACCTTAGGAAGGTTAACATGATTAAGCATGAATTTTTGGAGGATCATAAAATTCCTAGGGAAATCCAAGTCTAAATACATCAGAGTCAAATCTTCAATGGACAATGATACTTCTCGTGGATCATGGCTTAGTTGGAGCATATCATTGATGGCTTTAGCAGTTATGTAAAACATGACCTCATTATCTTTGTTCACCATACATCTCTGCTCAGGGATATAGTGTAACTGACACAGCCTAATTAAGTCTTGAGCTTGATGGGTGATGGGAACCACGTATTTAGGCAAGTTGGAGTCCCATACAGGTATATCATTTTCCATTTTCTTCTCAAATTTTTCATGACACCAGCTATGTACTTCAAGTAGATCGAACTCTAAGGTAGCATCAACAATTCTATAGTCTAAATCAATCAAGGGACTGTTCTCTTCGGAGGTGATAGGTGGCTGCAAAGGTCTGACTACTTCAGTGGAATCTGCAGTTAGTGCAGGAGTAGGTTTATCGATTTTTGAAGGTTTAGGGTTTGGAAGCTTGCTGGAGGCAGGCTTCTGAGGTTTGGGACCTCCAGTCCTAGGAGTAACCTGATTTTTTGTCATTTTGAATAAAACTAAGCAAGATTAGACTGTTTTCTTAGTTTCTTTTGGGAAATAGAAGGCTAATTGAGCTGGTTTGGGAAGAATTCAGAATCTGGGCAAGGGTTTTAGGATGAAAATGCATACTTACAATGAGCAGAAGACTGGAAAGGGATTTTAATGGATTTTTCAGTAATTCAAATGTATTTTAATCGCAGAAATAACTTTTGAATGGTCAAAAACTCTTTACAACTGAATTAGGTGGAAGTGGTAAATTCAGAGGAAATTTTAACAGGGTTTCCCCTGTTTCTTCAAGGTTTGAATACTTTCAGATGGTTTATATTTTCAAAGTGTTTTAATTTTGTTCTTTGAAATTAAGATTTTTCAGGTCGGATTACTGAAAAATACCTTGAAGAGGTATGGTTGCGGTCGAAGAGGGTTTCCAGGTTTATACTAATCTTCAAATTGGTTGCATTTGCTTGGTAGAAGGCACTGAGAGTATTTGGCGGTGAATTTCAGAATAAAAATGGTTTTAGAATGACAAAATGGTTCGAAAACAATTTTGCAATGGTGTCTATGAGTGATTTCTCAGAGGGAAAAGGTGCAAAGGTATGCAAAACAATGAAAAACTAAGTTTAAAACCTTAGATTTTATCGATATGCGAAGTATTAATTACAGGTCAAGTTGAAATGGCGGTAGTGGTTTTCGCATTGAAGGCGAAACCATTAATGGTTATCACATTGCTCCTGGGTGGTAAATGGTTTTTCACTTTTGGAATGTGATCCAGTAGAAATAAGACATGTAGAAGATGGTGGTTTCATGAAACAGCTTTTATCGCATAATTTTTTACAAACTTTGCCCGATCACTTTTGTTATGTGATATTGAATACGCGCCGTCGGATTTGATTGAGCGATGTGAACGGTCGAGATCTTTCGGAAAGTTGCGGGGAAACAGTAAGGTGGGGCTGGGCTTTTATGGTGCGTCATTTATCTTGAAAGTTTAAGATCTACGGTGTGAGACAAATGCGATATCGGGGACAAGTAGGGCATGAAGCAATGGAAAGTGGGACCCGGGTTCAATATCATCTGTTGATTTTAATAGGGATGATCGGACGGTTGAGGTTGAACCCGACGCTGCGAAAATGGAATGGATAATGGGTTTTAAATATATAAAATGAGTTTGTATATAGAATGAGGCGGGTTAAATAAAGGTTTAACCAAGGTTCAGAATTTATATGAAATATGAGGTTTCACATATTAGGAAGGGGAAAAGGCTTAAGGTAAAATAAGCTTAGGCTTTTTAACCTTGGGTTAAGGGTAATCGGGGAAGGTATTTAACTTTATTATATGGTTTTAGACTGCGGAGGGGTCTAAAAACCATAGGATGTTATTTCAACATGTGATTAATATCTTTGACACAAAAGCATATAACAAGGGGGTTTTGGGGATATTAAATAAAAAGAAGTTATATTAATCAGACTAGGATATTTAATAGGGAGTTAATAAAATAGGTTAAGTGTTAATATGAAAGGGGACAATGAATACTCAAAATTTCATAAATATAACTAAGGAAAGTGAAAATTAGAATAAAGCTTAATTTTCATAATTCCTTCGCTTTTACTTAGTATATCATGTTTTTTGAGAGTGTTATGCTTTGTAAAATGGGGGAAGTTAATTAAATGGGCCTTTATGTAACATTTAAGAAAGAAAATAGTTCTTACTTATGAAGTAAAATGGTGATGAGTGCATGGAGGAGTAAATGATGAAAATTTCTAGGATTAATATGGAAACTTAACATTTTCAACTAGTCAGTCATTGAGCCTTGGGTCCGGTCCCAACAGAAGTCAAGGAAATGCCTTCAGCCTCTTTGACTGATAGTTTAGAATATCAAATTGCTATGGGGAGGGGAAATTATTTATTTAGAGCCTGGTGAAATATATTCACAATGATGTTTTCCACCTTCTTCTACCTACCTAGTCATATCTTCTAACATTTTTTCCTTCTATTTTAATCAAGTGCATTTGAACTAGCAACCTTACAACCTTTTATTCTTTTTTGAAAGCAGTAAACTATCTAATTCTACACTTATTTCATCCAAGAATCCAGATTAAACAATTGGATTATTTTATTCTATACCTAACTACTGAATTTTCATGATTAGATATTATGACAATTGTTTATTCTCTATCTACAACATTTGAAATTGAAAGATGACAAGTCAAGATTAAATTGTTCAACTCATCACAGATTATGGCATTTATTGACACTCTGCCATGATCAACTGCAAAAAGTAAAAGTAGTGGCACTTATACTTGCACACTTTCATGTTTTATTCATCTTTTTTCTTTTTAGGTATATTATTTTTTCTAAGTCCTTTGATTTTTATTTTAGGACCTTTTACCCTCTTTTTGATATATATATATTTTTTTTATAAAATATGGGAATACAACTTGTAGAAAACAAAGTATGTACATATTTACAAGACTACCATCAGTCAAGTCAAAATTATGAATCCTATATTTATAGGTTACTAACAAGGTCATAGGTTCAAAATCATGAAATTGGTCATTCACCATCAAATGCATCTTTTGAAGGAGTAGTAATAGTCAAAGGTATTCAAAAATTTCAGGTTCCAAACAATCATTTCCAAGTAATTGGTTTTGTGTTTACCATTTTTGTCTCTCATTTGTGCTTGGAAAGCTCATTTCCCTCTCTTAGGGTTTTTTAGGGCATTTTTCCTGGTTTCATGAATTCCATGGTTAAATCATAAACTATACTTGTATCTCGATGCTCTTACACCTTCCCCTATCCTTAATATACCTTCCTAAAAACTTCCCATCCCTCCTATCCCTAAAAATCATCATTTTTCCACAAGCCCTAGCCTATTGCTACAATTTGACACTTTTCTAGACTACGCATGTGTTTTTCCCTTTTGGACCCCTTCCCCTCACTCAATCCTTAAAATTCCACTTTCCCCTGCTCTCTTACATCTATCCCTATCCCCCAAAATTTCCCAAATAATTTAGATAGCACCTAACCCCTTCATTCCCCTCCCTCTACAAGGTAGTCCTAATTCCCTTGTTTGCCTACACTAAACCCTAATTTCCTCTCCCACTGAGCTATCGTTTGCTACGAAAACAGAGAAATTTGAGCAGAGGAATAAGGTAGGTTGTATCATTAAGTATGAGGTCATTTCATCTCATAAACATCATGTCTCCATCATTTTTCAAGAAGTCTTTCCAAGAGTCAAATCATTTGCCACTCATAGGGCTAGTTTTGCTTCAAACTATGTTTCCAACCAAACAGAGATGAATTTGAAAAAACGAGAGATTGGTTGTCCATCATATGTCAAAAAAGGAAAACCTCCTTCATTTTTTACACAGGCATCATGGTTTTGGAGAAATGTAAAAAATATAGGTGCTATAGGAGGTTTACTGCACTTCTGGAGTGACCTTGGTAGTATCAATTTTTGACATATCAAATCAAGTCTATTGTTGGGGCCTTTGTTTTTGGGATGGAAAAATTTTGAGTTGTAGAAAGCTAGAGGACAGGTGGCAGAACGCAACCAAGGTAGACAAGGAGTTGTCACAGTTGCAGAAATCTAGAAGACAGGTGGCGCAACATTGGCAGAGAACAACACAAATGGCAGTAGTGGTAGACAAGAACAATCAACAAAACTCGTAGTGAGAAAGAAGAAAGTGGAGCAAGGACTGACAGTGTCAGTCAGTGAAAAATAATACACAAGCAGTCAGTCAGTTCAGGAGTTAGTTAGTTGGTGGGTCTGGCTGACAAGAGGGAGGAGAAGAAGAGCCTCAGGAAAGCTCTGTGTGAAGTCTTTTGTACTGATTCAGACTGTAATAGTGTTGGCCGGATAAATCGTTCTTGCGGACAAGACCGATCTCCCTAGTGTCAGAAGACAATCTAGCAAAAAACGAACAACTAAGTTTGTCTTTCTCTAGATATATTCATTTTACAAATAAATGTTATGAAGGTGTCGATCCTACCTTAGATCCAAATGCTTATTTGCGGTCGCAGTGCTTTCGTTGCATCAATAATCCTTCGTCGCAACAAGGGCCCTTTTGTCACAAGAAAGTATCATCTTTCGTTGATCTGCAATCACAAACAAGAAAATATCAATAGCACATGTATAACAAATAATCATAAAACATACCTATCATAGTGATCAAGGAATCTATGAAATAAATGATCAAACGACAACTTATTGAAATAAACAATCAAACGACAATTTATTGAGAAAAACAGAACTTGATTGTATTAATCTTAAAATATACAGAAGAAACTTACAACCTTAGCCTTGATGTTCGAAAGGCCTTCCCGGGGTCCGAAGCAGGAATCTCCTCTACTTTGATAAGTCTTGCACTCTTCCTCTAGAAGCATAAAGAGGTATGTGATCTTTCCTCTCAAAAGCTCAGCAGAAGGAAATCTAAATCTCAACAGCACTTCAGCTCAAAAATCTTCTCCAAAAAACTTCTTAAAACTTCTTCAACTTAACCCAAAAGGCTACCCAATGCCTCCTTTTATAGAGCAGATGAGGAGGTTAGGATTCCACCTTCAAAGGGATAGAATCCTCCTTCAAAGGGATAGGCTCCTCATATCAAGGGATTAGTTCCTTAAGGTGTGGGATACATGCACCTTACTAAAGCGTACTCATCCCCAAAAAATCTCATCTAGAACCTTCCAGAATTGACCAAAAATCAACTTTTTCACTTTGATTTCGCGCTTTTTTGACTTTACAGGAAGTCCGCAGGCATAACACTGGAAAATTGCATTCTAGAACGCAGTTCCTCTTCACATTAACTACGTACCCTAGCTAGGAACGCAGGCAGGCTTCATGTTACCTGCGTACCCAAGGCTTTTTTGAGTTTTAAGGGTTTTTCCTCCATTTTTAGAGCTTGGAATGAGGGACAAAGGTTGTAAGACTTGCAGAGGAGGTAAGTATGAGTGTCAATGAGCTCATACATTCAACAGAATGTCAGGGTGACATTTTTTAGTGTAACAGATTTCCCCCTAAAGTGCGAAGTCTGAAATAGATGAAGATGAAGTCTGTCATATATGAAGAGTGAAATACTTTATCATTTCAAGGATCATCCTGTGGACACCCCAGTCGGAACCTGTAAAAACATTCAATGCAAAATATATATATGTAATCATATCATCGCTGAGGTAGGCATTCCCATACTCAGATCAAAAACTAACTAGAACTAACTTAAATTGTTCTGATACAGGAATGATTTTGAATACATCAACAGTATAGACATATGTCGACACAGCATGGACGCAGCCATCTGTTTATAAATAGTCCACTGTATAATAACAAAACTCCTCGCAGCCTGGATGGTGGAAACTAGATCCAGGGTCTTGATTTCCGCTTCTCGAACCAGTACGATTCTATCCATGTGAATGAATGTGTTGAAGTCGAACATGGTAGAAACCACTTGATTACCAGTCAATAATGTAAATTGTTAACAAGTGTGAGAGAAACCACCAGTAATGTCAATGGCTCTCAAAGTACTCAGTACAGTCCATGAAATGTGAATCAATGAGCTGAAGTCAAACATGTCACGGAATCATTCGATCGAAGGTCAATGATGCAACCTATCGTCGAAGGCGAGAAACCTGCCATTAAGGCATGCAGATTTCAAGGTACTGACAATTTCTTAATCAACTTCCTAGATAATGAGCTGTCGTCGATAGAAAGTGATCCGTCATAGGCAAGCCCACAACACGAAATCATAGATCAAGTTTTGAAAATATATTGGCAAGGACTGACTCAGGGATGGTCAAAATGGATGAAAGATATTTTGCAGATGAATGGTTTATTTGAACTGTCCTCTTGAACACATAACGACACTGCAGATGGTTTGGTGACAATTGACCCAAAGCTAATACCCAGAAACCGGCTGAAGACTTTCAATGTGGTTTGATTAACTGTTAGGCAAAGGATTTCCCAACCCAGGTGGACAAAAAAGTGTCGTGTTCAAGAGTGGTTAACGGTTTTCCGAATAATCAAAATACAACAAACAGGTTCGTTTTTCTCTCTTTTCCCCCACCATTTCTGGCAAGTACCTCTTTATTTTTGACAAGCTTGAGGAGGATAACATTTGCTTGTTTATAAGCTCATCCTTCGGATGAGTCCAACATAGTTTAAGATTCAAACCCTAAGAAGGAGTGGTTCATTCCTGTTTAAAATTGAACAGGTCCTTTACTGTTAAATTTTAACGAGTCCAGTATAGGAGAAACTCGGTGTTTTTCAATTTTAGGGAGTGAGAAGAAAAAACTTAAGAAAACTCCATGGGTGTACTTTTTCATAAATTTAGTCTCTCGAGCCTGAAAAAGGATAAAATAATGCGGGAGAGAACTCTATTGACCGTAATTAGTCAACGTATACCTTTTTCGTAAATAGTCCATTTCAGTCCGTAAAAGGGGTAAACTTATACTGAAGGGACGATCATTCATTTACTTTAACGAGTTCGAATAATCAAGTACTCGGCAATATTTTCATGTTTAGAGAGTCTGAAAAGGGCTTAAAAGAGAACTCTAGGGTTTCACTTTTTTCAGTAAGTTTTAACGAGTTTGAAAAAGGGATAAAAATGTACTCATGGTTTCGCTTTTTCTGTAAATTTTAACGAGTTTTAAAAGGGATAAAAATGTACTCCTGTGGCCGACTTTCAATTTAATTTACGAGCAGGAAAGGACGGAAAGAACTCAGCATTTTCATGTGTTTTACGAGAATGAAAAATAGCAAAATAATCTCTGGATTTTCATGAGTTTAACGAGTCTCAAAAATAACCGAAATTGACTCAAGATATGTTTCATTTTTACAAAAGCTTGAGACAGAGAAAAACTATGCTTCAGAGTGGTTTCATTTTTACAAAAGCTTGAAACAGAGAAAAACTATGCTTCGGAGTGGTTTCATTTTTTCACAAGCTTGAAACAGAGAGAAAACTGTGCTTGATGCCCCCTAAGCGTAACTGCTAGAGTGCATGCCCCCCCAGCTTCATTTCATTCAACTAAGTACACTAGTAATAAATAGCTGGATGGAATGAAGGTTATTTTACGAGATCATATGATAGACCCGACCTAAAAACTAACCTAACTATGACTTAACATCTACGAGATCTAGTCAAAGACTCGACTCAATTAGGGGAGGGTTTGTTTCATTTTTTAATGAGCTTGACACAGGAAAAGAACTATGCTCATGGCAACATGTTTCATTTTTTAACGAGGTTGACACAGTAAAAGGAACTATCCTCAGAAACTACTTATTTCTAACCTACCTACATAACCTACTGATTCATTTTTTAATGAGGTTGACACAGGAAAAGAACTGTCCTCATACCTGATTCATTTTTTAATGAGGTTGACTCAGTAACAGGAACTATCCTCTGAACAACTGATTCATTTTTTTAACGAGGTTGACACAGGAAAAGAACTGTCCTCATACCTGATTCATTTTTTAATGAGGTTGACTCAGTAACAGGAACTATCCTCAGACCAACTGATTCATTTTTTAATGAGGTTGACACAGGAAAAGAACTATCCTCATAAACTACCTATTCTAATCTATTAATCTACTCTACAATCTACCTACTGTTTCATTTTTTAATGAGGTTGACACAGGAAAAGAACTGTCCTCATGGAAGCTTGTTTCATTTTTTAAATGAGCTTGACACAAGAAAAGGAACTATGCTCTGATCAACTGATTCATTTTTTAACGAGGTTGACACAGTACAAGGAAGCATCCTCAGACTCACTGATTATGGCTTCCAACTGGAAGAAACACATGTCAATGGACACACCTTGATCATGGCTTCCAAGAGGTCTTCATCAGATGGAAGAACAGTTCTATGAAAGGAACACATGTCAAGGGACTCAAAAGGGATAAGAACATCGCGTTCAAATAATCCCATAGAGTTTTCCATGTCAATTACCGGATCTAAGTCAAAGGAAGATGAGCAAACAGTGAGAGGCTCACTTACATCGGTAATTGAAAACATGGGACTAGTTGCCACATAATTAACCCGTGGCGGGGTAGATACCACTTTAGAATCAGGAACATTTAGGGGTGTCATATTATTGGTAGTCGAAACAAGACTAGGGAATGAAAGCTGGTCTATAGTCACAATATTGCCATTGTGAGGGAAAGACATCACGCGAAAGAGTGTCGATACGATCGCTTTCATTGCATAGACATAGTCTCGCCCAAGGAGTAAATTGAAATCCAAGGGTCCTCGAACTACCATAAGATCAATACAGACAGTTTTACCTTCCAAAGTAATAGAGAACTTAGGAAGGATCCCTAAAGGTTTACTAATGGTTCTGTTAAAAGCTTTCAGATTCTGCGTAATAGGCACAAGCTGAGGAGAACCCAAAGCTTTCCAAGCAGTTGAGGATAAAATACTAACAGAAGCACCTTCATCTACCTGTGTGCGGTGTATGTCCCTACCACCCAACTTCAGAATGATTTAGAAAGGGATGGAGGAAGGAAGACGAGGTTTTGTCAGTCTATTCCAATCAAAGGAAAAGACCTCAGTACTTGGAGGGGGTTCTGTAGAAACAGGTGAAATGCCCCCCGGCATAGAAGAATCTGATGTAACAAGAAGAACTTGAGTGGTATGAAGTTCACTCTCTACAGGGAGAATGGGACCGACTGAATGTGAAATCGAATCGACCACTTAATCAACTAATGGATCATCAACTTGAGTGATATGAGTTTCACTCTCCAATGGAAGAGTGGGATCAACTGTACTTGAAATTAGATCAATCACTTCGTTAGTTGATGGTAGGTTGGCAGAAAGTTTGCGGTAACCAGTTGGAAATTCTTGCTGTGGAATAGTAAGGTTTTCCAACAATTTTGAGGCTTCATCCATGTGAGGGCAAATGTGAGTTTGATGACTCCCTTTGCATAACTTACAAGGAAACCTAACTTTACCCTTTTTCCCAGGAACCTGACTATCACTGGTTGATGGATCAACAGAAAGTTGATGAGATTTTTGTAGAAATTTGAATAACCGATATGTTATCCACCGAGATTCTCCTGATCACACACTATTTTAGCTTCATGCATAATACAGAATCTCTTCTACCATTGATCATCACATGCGGAAATAAAATCAATTGCATGCACACATTAAAGCCATAAAAATTCACACATATGAACACATTATTTCATGGGAAAGCTTAAAGCTGAAAACCCCCAACTATCTGTATATTATACATGTCATGGAGATCATGTAACAATCATAGTACAAAGCTCTTCGCAAGCTCTCATGCACTACCTCCCATGCTACACACTATCAAGCTAGATCTAGCAAAACTCATGCTCCAACCTTTAGCCACTTGATAGCCAACCTGAATTGCATGTTTCATTGCTATGGGATGGTCTCTTTATATAGATAAACCACCTAGATTGAACTGCACAATCCTCATTGATTACTCCACCTATCCATTATTGTTTGCAAATATATGATCATAGTCACAACGATCGTTCTTTGCTCTTTCACCTATTTACGTTGGTCTCCACTTTAAAAGCATCCATGCCATGAAGCTAACTGATGTATTCTTTGGTTGATTTATGAGTTTATAATTAGTGAATTAATTAATAATTAATTCACACCACTCTCACTAATTGTATCTATTAGTTAACTTGGATACAAAAAGCTCAACTATGTTTAGATTAGTTAAAGCCAAATACAACTCCACTAACTTCCTCAATCAACTCCACCAAACTCTGTCACATGAGTTCTAATGAAATCTTCATGCAATGACTTCACTTAAACCTAGGAAAAAAGCATATTTCCTTAAAGCCAATTGCAGATGTACCCTCAGGAGCATCAAAGCGAAGTGCTTCAAGAGAATAAGATAATGTTTATAGTCCAAATATTATTAAGAGCTAATAATATTTGACATATCTATTTTTAGACTGGTAATCTAAAAATAGATTCTGCCCAATATGTCTAAAAATAGAAGTCCATCTATTTTTCCAACTTGACCAACCATCCACAAATAGCATCCTGCAACTCATAGAATATGATCGACATGTCTAAAAATAGACTTTGCGACAAAAATCACCTGTGTGGTCCCCACCTAGTTTAGGTGATCACTTTCCAACTAGGATCAGGAAAGATGTTTCAGGAGGCCTCCTTCACTGTTTCTTGTTGCCATTTTCAACACTCCCTCTCAACAAGAAAGGAATGTCTTTGCATGCGACATGCAACTCCATGCATTCACCCTGCAACCTTCACAAGCGCCATGCAACTCCATGCATCTGCTCTGCAACTCCTCTGAAACTGAATAGGCTCCAAACAACTTAATCAGTCTTAATGCATCTAGCATCTATCATCAAAGTCTTCGACTTCTGCTTGGCCAACTGCACATGTCATCAGGAACTACTGCGCTGTTGAACTCTTGCACCCATGCACTCTTGCACTTGCTGTCAACTCTGATCCGCGCTCCAGTATCCGACACTGTCACTTTGATCTGCCTGCATCACTCCAACTGATCTTGCTACTGCTGCGTTGTGGGCACCTCGTAGCCAGGTTCAATTCATGAGATCCACACCAACTCATGAATCCTGCCCAGAAATCTTCACTTGGGATTACTCATGCATGTCGCCCCACCTCTCATCTGGTGGTATAGCTGCATGCACTCCCTCTGCCCGTCTGGCACGAAATTTCTCTGCATGAGTGGTCTCTCCCACTCCATGATCCTCTTGTGGCTGCTCCACACCCCGAGGTTCACTTTCACCTGCATGCAAAACTTGCTCCCTCTCAAGCATCAGTTGCATGTTTTCCTTCCGCTTCCCAACAGTAGGAAGCTCCGTAGAAATCCCATCTACATCAAATCTATAAAGATTCTTCTGCATCTCCAGTTGTGGCTGCTCCACAACCTTCCGAGACTGCTTCTCACGCTGCATGTTGAGAGGCTCCCTCTCAACCACCAAGTCACTAACCTATGCTTAGCTCTTCAAATCTTTGCATGCATCTTGTACCTCGGTGCATGTAGATTCTTGGCTCGCGCACATTGCAATTGTCCCGCCGTCGCAAAATTTTCTAACAAAAGAGCTGATTTTAAATCGATGATATCTCCCTCATCCGAGCTCCGATTCGACCGATTTTTTTTTTCAATTTGGGTATTTTTTCGCAAGGAATCCAAATATGTTATTTGTTTCTGAAAATATTTCACCAAAAATTTTCAGATATTCCCTACAAACTCGCGCACCCAAAAATTCTCGCTCTCATTCCATGTATAAAATTATATACAATATGCATGTATATTTCCGGCGTTCTCCATCTTTATGTTTCTTGAGTTTATCCTAAAACTCAACCGCTTCAATGCTTTTCAATTGCTCCAATGATCAATATCGCTCCGATACCATGTAGAAATTTGAATAACCGATATGTTATCCACCAAGATTCTCCTGATCACACACTATTTTAGCTTCATGCATAATACAGAATCTCTTCTACCATTGATCATCACATGCGGAAATAAAATCAATTGCATGCACACATTAAAGCCATAAAAATTCACATATATGAACACAGTATTTCATGGGAAAGCTTAAAGCTGAAAACCCCCAACTATCTGTATATTATACATGTCATGGAGATCATGTAACAATCATAGTACAAAGCTCTTTGCAAGCTCTCATGCACTACCTCCCTTGCTACACACTATCAAGCTAGATCTAGCAAAACTCATGCTCCAACCTTTAGCCACTTGATAGCTAACCTGAATTGCTTGTTTCAATGCTATGGGATGGCCTCTTTATATAGATAAACCACCTAGATTGAACTGCTCAATCCTCATTGATTACTCCACCTATTTGTGTGTTGCAAATAGCAACAGTATAGTCACAACTGATAGTTAACTTGCTCTTTCACCTATTTCTGCACTGGTCTCCACTGAAACTGTCCATGCACTGAAGTTAACTGATGTATTCTTTAGTTGATTTATGAGTTTATAATTAGTGAATTAATTAATAATTAATTCACACCACTCTCACTAATTGTATATATTAGTTAACTTGGATACAAAAAGCTCAACTATGTTTAGATTAGTTAAACTGAATACAACTCCACTAACTTCCTCAATCAACTCCACCAAACTCTGTCACATGAGTTCTAACTGAAGTCTTAATGCAATAACTTCACTTAAACCCTAGGAAAAGCGTATTTCCTTCTGTCAGCTGCATGTGCCACATCCAGGCATCAAACTGAAGTGCTTCAAGAGAATAAGATAATGTTTATAGTCCAAATATTATTAAGAGCTAATAATATTCGACTTCCATATTTTTAGGAGAGGCAGTCTAAAAATAGCCTGTGACCTAAAAATATGAGTCTCATCTATTTTTACCAACATGTCGCATGCTTCAAGAATCTCCAACTGGAATCTCTGAATCATGCTCCGTATGTCTAAAAATAGATATAGTCTAAAAATAGATTTTTCGACAAAAATCACATGTGTGGTCCCCACCTAGTTTAGGTGATCACTTTCCAACTAGGATCAGGAAAGATGTTTCAGGAGGCCTCCTTCACTGTTTCTTGTTGCCATTTTCAAAAAAATTTCTGACCATACTTCCAAGACCTTTGGAATACCAGGACAATTGATAAGGAAGTGGTCACCCTTACAAAGCCTGCAAGGGTATTTGGGTTTACGATGCATGTTGGAGGTTTCCTCAACACAACTAACACTTACAGCCATGGTTGGTTGGTTGACTTCTTTCTTATCTTGCTTCTTCTTCCTCTTCTTCTTCCCTTTCTTCTTCTTCTTAGCCACCTGGTTACTAGCATCAAGGCTTTTACCAAGCGAAGAGGAAGAAATGGAGGAAGAAATATTAGGCGAAGAAGGTAAAGGGTCAACAAAAGGTTGGTGATGTTGAGATGGTGAACTCTGTTGAGGTGAAGCATCCGGTTGAGGTGGAACAATTGGAGTGTTCGGGGCCAACGAAGTTGAAAATAACCATATCGGTAAACCTATTGTAAATCCAGGTAATGAAAATGTAGCCATATAAGGAGGACCAACATTTCCAAAGCAAGGAAAAGTACTAGGATTCTCGTTAAGAGGGGTTCCTTGGTTGGTAAATTCCAGAACAGTTGCCATTATATTCAACTTCAGTGAATTTTATTAACAAATTAAAACTAAAATTAACAATTCACAATTTACACCTAAAAATTAAAATTCACAATTCACACCTATGGTCTCTAAAAGTAAAAACAAACAAATTAGCACGCGCTATCAAATCTAGGAGTCAAACCACACACAAACAGTAACTTCCCGTACTAAAAACACTAGTTGGTGATGAAATCCAACATCGTAGAATTTAATACGGAAAGGGCAGTTGGAACAGTTACCCCTACAACCTGCTTAATGAAATAGACTGGCACAAGTTTCTTCACAAAACCATCTCGAGTGAAGAGAACCCCCCAGAGAGTCCAAGTGAGTCTAGTCGACGTCTGCTCCAGGTACAGTGGGATCTTCCCTCCACCGTCACCTTAGGAAAGAATCCTATAGATTATGGCCACTAAGGTTACCAACAGAAACAATTATACCTGGGGGAACAGTCTATGATCCGATACACACGCAAGGGCAGAGTAACAAAGCTCAATCCCCTTGAAGGCTCCTTGAAATAATCCAAGGTATGCCGACAAGTGACCCCAGGCTCCTCGACAATGGTCTATCCGAGGTTTACCGTTGTTAATACATGTATATCTTCTATCGTTCCCAATGAGGAAGGATTGATTACCTCACTGGTTCAGATATGATCTCGTGCTTGACTCCTTTAGGAGGAGCTTCCCAGAGCATATATGCAACAATTGGAATTTCTTCCTACCGCAAGATCGACTACTTGTTTGTTTTACTGTCTTGGAGAGTTAACTAAAACCTATTCCAAGACACTAGCCTAAGCTAAATTGGTGGAAAGAGCCCTAAAAATGTAAAAATTACTAGATGAATTTTAATTAAGCGTTGTGTTATTTAGGCTGTTATTACTCAAAAGGGTTAATGGATATGAAACCAATGGTGTTATGACCCGAACCAAAACTGAATGCAATCGAATATGATAATGTAATCTTTTCAATTCGATGAATCCTACCTAAAGTAAGGAGAGAGTTTCCATCCACTTCCAACAATGCAAAGATTGATCACTAAGAGAAAATATAACAAATTCTCTAATGCACTAATTTTATCAAGAAAAACTAATGCAAATCAATCCCAAAACAATTTTTTATATTTTTTGTTTTTTAAAATAAGCATAAAAACATCTAAATTCAAATCAAAGAAAACTGATCTAAATCTACAATTGATTTTTCAGAATGTAAACTATGCAATTGTAATCTATGCACAATTCACTTGAAAATTATGCAAATGTAATCTATGCACATTTTTCATTCATATTCTGAAAATGAGAATTCTAATTATGCAAATGTGATCTATGCAAGAGAATTCTCAAACACAAGATGATTCTAATGTAATCTAAGAATCAATCAAGTGGAAGTCAAGAAAATCGGGTGAGAGTTCCAAAGATCAAAAAATAAAAACACTCAAAGGCGATTAACACTCATACACAATTTAGCCCCCCCGGGCGAATGAGGGGGAAATTTTTTTGCAAAAACAAAACAAAAAGATGCAAAATTGTGAAAAGACTGAGCCAAACCTCCAAGTAATGAACAAAGGAAATCAAATTAAGAATTTCTCAAAAAAGAGACTCAAAACACCCAATTAACTTAATGGAGATTGATGAGATGAAGAATTGCTGAAAGAAATTCAGAAACAAGAGATTTTTGACAGAAAAATAAAGATCTGGGTAGATGCTAAGAATCCTAAATTAAATCTAAACTAAACTAAAAGAAGAAATCTAAGTTTTTCAAGACTTTTAACAAGGTCCGCAGGTCCCAGAAGTAATAGGTGCAGTCCCGCACTGGTTACTTAAGGAAAGTGCGGAGATACCCGCACTGTGTGTGAAGACAAAGTGCGGTCCCTTGAAAAATTCAAGAAAAACTTAAAAGATTTCCAAATTTCTAAAAACAGAGAAAACCTAAGCTACCCAGGCAGATATCCATCAATCAAAAACCAGGAAAAACATTTCCTCAAATCAAAATAAAAGAGAATAAAAAACAACAAGTTCTTTCCCCAGTATGGTCGCCAATTAAATTGAAAGTCGGCCACAGGAGTACATTTTTATCCCTTTTTCAAACTCGTTAAAATTTACAGAAAAAGCGAAACCATGAGTACATTTTTATCCCTTTTTCAAACTCGTTAAAACTTACTGAAAAAAGTGAAACCCTGGAGTTCTCTTTTAAGCCCTTTTCAGACTCTCTAAACATGAAAATATTGCCGAGTACTTGATTATTCGAACTCGTTAAAGTAAATGAATGATCATCCCTTCAGTATAAGTTTACCCCTTTTACGGACTGAAATGGACTATTTACGAAAAAGGTATACGTTGAATAATTACGGTCAATAGAGTTCTCTCCCGCATTATTTTATCCTTTTTCGGGCTCGAGAGACTAAATTTACGAAAAAGTACACCCATGGAGTTTTCTTAAGTTTTTTCTTCTGACTCTCTAAAATTGAAAAACATCGATTTTCTCCTATACTGGACTCGTTAAAACTTAACAGTAAAGGACCTGTTCAATTTTCAACAGGAACGAACCACTCCTTCTTAGGGTTCGAATCTTAAACTAAGTTGGACTCATCCGAAGGATGAGCTTATAAACAAGCAAATGTTATCCTCCTCACATCAAGGGATTAGTTCCTTAAGGTGTGGGATACATGCACCTTACCAAAGCGTACTCATCCCCAAAAAATATCATCCAGAACCTTTTAGAATTGACCAAAAATCAACTTTTTCAGTTTAATTCCGCGCTTTTTAACTTTACAGGGGTACCGCAGGCATTACACTGGAAAAGTGCGTTCTAGACTGCAGTTTCTCTTCACATTACGTGCGTACCCTAGCTAAAAACGCAGGTAAGCCTCATATTAACTGCATACCCAAGGTTTTTTGAGCTTTTTAGGGTTTTTCCTCCATTTTCAGGGCATGGAATGAGGAACAAAGGTTGTAAGACTTGCAGAGGAGGTAATTATGAGTGTCAATGAGCTCATACAGTCATCAGAATGTCAAAGTGACATTTTTTAGTGTAACAAATAGACTCTGCAGAGCACATGTATGATGTTTTGATATTTTTAATGAAATTGAGTTGTTGATGTGTGTGTGATGTTACGAGTTGATTATGGTTAAATTATTATGGTGAATATATGCCTAGATCAAATTTTTAATTCAACATTCCGAACTTGTCCTGATGAATGATAGCTCCTTCTTAGAGTTAAGATATATATGTGGCTCCTATGTCTCCTTAACTGTTATCTATGTTTATATTTGTATTCTACATGATATAGCTTCTAATCTTAGTAAGGTCATGGCACGCCTCGTGTGAGACTCCCTACTCCCTTGATTAGGGTGAAAATGTCGGCATTGTTTTAGACTACTGCAGAAACCTTGTTGACCTCAAACCTGAACCTGGGTCTTGCCCTGAGACCACCTTTTTTGCCAACAAATATTTCTGTTGTAGAGACCCTGAAAACTCGTTTAGAAGTCATATCATGGTATCATGGACCTTTGAGAAGGAACTATGGAGCTAGTGGTATAATCACTCAGATTAGTTCATATCGGAACGAGCAGAACTTCGGCAGCGAAGGGAAAATTTTGTCAAGGATCAGGTCCTTTTTTCTAAACCTGTGAGTGATCTATATGAAATTTTTTAGGGAAAGTTTCCCAAGGAGATTTACAATTGGTTGCGGAGACTTCAAATCAAGTCACTCCCAGGGGGGATCACATAGAGTCTGTCGAAATTGGATGCAAACAAACCTAGTAGCACTCCGTCGGTTAGATACAGATCTAACTCAAGCAGTAGATTTTTGGGTACAATCTACCTTGGAAGGGTACATTGTGGAATTTGTAGCTACGTGTTACCGATATTTTACAAAAGTTAAAGACATATTTAGATCTGGTTGTGGGGAGAACTATTAAAAGAAATCTCATTGTGGATTAAAGCTCTAATGGTGGACGAGGGGTCGATGTCACTTCAAAGCCCTAAGATGGAGACCTAAACCTCCAATACTGGGGGAAGGAATTGAGGTAAAGATGCTATGAGAAAGGAAAACGAGGGAATAGGGATATGGATGCCGGAACCTCTAGTAGTATGAGAGAGAGGAGAGCACATGGGAGGGCGTAGATTGTTGAGAAGTGGCGAGAGAGGGCAATAAAATAGTTTGACAATCAGGAGAAGAATCGAAAGGACAATGAAAAGGCATCACAGATGATAGAGAGAAGAGAAAGTAAGATGGGATCCCAAAGAATAGGAGGGACCATTAAGGAAGTTAGGTAAGTTTATAAGAGCTCAACTCGAAGAGAAAAGGGAGAGAAGTCCAATGAGGAGGACACACGACCCGAGGAGGAGACTAATGTGGAACTGCATGTTGCGATGCAGCAACTATTCTAGGAGAGACAGGAACCCATAATGCAAGGTAATCCTATTCCCCAAGCTTCTTGTAGCACTAGTCCTACCCTTCCCCTGGTACTCTATCATCCACCTGATAAGTTTTTTTTTTAAGTTACAAGAGTTTAGCAAGTTTATTAGTAGTAAATCCATAGTAAAGATATCTACTAGCAATAGTGTTGGTAGTAAAATCTCTCATCCGGGAAGTAGAGGAATTTTTTTAGTACCACCAACACAAGGAAAGATGGTAGGCTCATTCACCCAATACCCAAAATGTTTTGGAAAAGGTAACAATGATGTGGAGTAGCACTGGTACCTCTGCAAAGCTATTTGGAGAGCTTGATAGACACCAGATGTAGTCAAGTTAATTGAGTTCCAGACCACGCTAAGAGAAAGAGATTTGTGTTGGTTCATTAAATGGTCAAAATCACACCAAAACCCAGCAACAGATGATGTGAAGAAAAACTTTTTCAAAGAATTCAAATTGCTTCAGACGAATCAGCAGGGATTGTCCCAGATATGGGAAATCAAACAGCAATAAGGAGAAACTGCCTGGGACTTAATGAGAATATTTAAAGATGTAAATGGAAAGCTAATTTATCCAATCAATCCAAATCACCAGCGGGATTGGTTCATCAAAGCACTCCTACCATTGACAAGGACACCGCTGATGCAACAGAAGATTGATACCCTTCATGATGCTCTTGAGCAAGCTATGAAAATAGAAGTTATGGTGGGTTACCCGCAGGAGTTCAGAGGAGGAGCAGCAATACAATATCCTTCCATACTATGACTACAACATCAAATAGCCAGTTTGATGGAGAAGTTGAAAGACATCTAACCGGTACAACCTGCAAGGCCCAACATGTGGTGCACAAATTGTTTGATGGAAGGACACGTTGCTATAGAATTTCTGAGGTTGCGAGGGGAAAATGTTGGAACTTCAGTGACTGGAACACAGGGGGCTCCACTAGTAGGAGGAGTTGCACAGATAAATACACAAGGACTATATCAACCGCAACCCCACTTCCTGGGGTTCCCCAGTCAATAGAATCAAACATCAACCAAGTGTTGTGAAATATGCAAAGGTATTGGTCATCCTCCACGACTGTGTCCAATTTTGCAAAAATATTCTAATGTTCCAAAAAATTTACATTGTGAATTTTGTGCCTTAACAATGCATAATACTGAGCAATGTAGAGCCATAGATGCATTGGCAGAACGATTGGACAAGCCATCTTATAGAGTGAATGAGACTCTAAGGGGGCAAGGAGGAGGAATGAGAGGTAGCGGAATTGGAGGAAGAGGACCAGTAAGATGTTATAACTGTGATAAGGAACGTCATGTAGCGAGAGAATGTCCACTACATAGGAGACCATGGTGCTCTCAATGCAGAGGTAACACACATGCAACTGAAGACTTCCTAGATCTAATTAAGAGATGGGAAGAGAGAGCCATACAAAAGGGGGCTAACTTGGTTAATGCAGAACCAAGAATCACAGAAGCTCATCCAATGCAAATTGTAGCTATAGTAACACGAGGAGGAAAGAAAACAAGAGAAGATGCTCGAGACATGGATCCGATAAAATTAATCAAACCAGAATCCCCAAATAAAGCTTTCATCCTAGACAGAAAGAAACAATATTATAAAGAAGCATTAGAAACATTTTCCCAGATAGGGAGACATCAAAGTATAGAAATTCCACAACTGTCTGGTGAAAGAGACAAGGAAATCCATACAAGAACATTGATCGAAGAATGGTTCCAACTGTTCCTGAAAATTGTAAATGATGGACCAATGCTAGAGAAACTAAAGAAAAATTTAGAGTTGGTCATGCAAGGAAATGCATAACATGGAGACTCAGCAAATTCAACAAAAAAATACATAAGAAGGGTGAAAAGAAACAAGAGAAGAGTTGGAAAGGAGTTCCGAATGAACACTCAGGTCGCGAGATTTCAAATCTGAGATATAATGCTTGATCTCCAATCATATGTCAACATTCTACCCCCAAAGACGTGGGAAGCGTTGGGGAAACCATAGCTAACATATTCACCAATACAGCTCAGAATGGAAAATCAATACTGTACTATACCAATCAGAAGACTGGAAGGAGTTGAATTCAATGTTGCAGGAGTAAATACCTATACAGACTTCAAAGTAATAAACATCATGGGGGACAAGGATCCCTATCCTACTTTACCAGGGATAAATTGGGCCTTCGAGAATTATGCAGTGATCGATTTAAATAAGGAATTAATGATATTCGAAGATGGGGAAGTCAGAGTAGTTTAGCCATTGGGCCCATATCAAGGACCTTGATACACCGAGACTATTGACAAAAGAGAGGACACTCAGCTTCTAGATCAACTCTAACAGATGACGGCAGGAAGGAGAGAAGACTATATCAATCCTACAGCAGGAGGAACCATAAGCTAGAGAAGTGTTCAGAGTTTCGACTTGGGATAAGAAGTAGCATGGGATGATTTGAAACAAGGAGGATATGAAATTAACACCAGAAGATGCGCCAACATTCGTGGATTTAACTGGATTGGTACAGAGGTAAGAGGATATCCAACTCTTTCCAATATGCATGTTGTAAATACATTCATTACTAAAGTGGAAGAAAAAGTACCAGTAGAACATAGAATCCCTCTCATGGACGTATCACTACAATCCACATCGGAAAGGTGGTGGACTACCCATCACTACTACCCATCACGATGGGAAGATATTGCCAGAGCATTAAGAACTATATTCCATGAAGCTTTAGGACCGCAATTTAGGGAGAAGTACCAATGGGATTCTGACCCCCTGGCACAATTAAGAAGTTGTGAGTATAAGTGGAGGAAAGAAGGGTATCCAGAATCTTTGTAGGTGCACAAATTTATACATTCACTAGACACCATACCACAGGCTTGGTACATGACAAAAGAGAAAAAGAGAGGAACTAGTACCTGGGAAACAGTTGCAGAAATATTTACGCAAATTTTTTCTTTCAAAGGAGATATAGAAAAAATCACAGATGCCCTCGAAGCAATTAAAAGATTATTGTTCTTTCCAGAGCTTTAGGAAGATGAAGAGATACTGTTATCAGAGTAGAAAGTCAAAGAATTAGTAGCATGTAAGAAGATAGATTGGGAGATAGACGATGATGACTTAGAGAATCTCTGACATCTATACTTTGAAGAAAAAGAGGGAGAGCGGGAAATACAAGAAGAACTAACTGCAGAGGGACTACACATGTTACATTTGAAGAAGAAGAAGCAAAATATTGGAAGTGTAGAGAAGCCCAAAATTGCATCTATTGGAGATTATTGGGATACAGATACAACAAAGGAAATCTTTGACCTGTTACAGGAATACAAAGACTTGTTCCCATCTTCAGTGGTAGAGCTCAAAGGGTTTAAAGGATATTTGGGAGAAATGCGCATAATATTAAAACCAAACGCGAGGCTAGTAAAGCATAGGCCTTACTGCCTGAATCCAAGAGTAAAAGAAAATTTTAAAGCAGAGATAGATAAAATGCTGAAGGAAGGTTTGATTTTTCTAGTTGAGGAAGAAAAATGGGTCAGTCCCATTGTAATACAGAGTAAAAAGGAGAAATCATAAATTAGAGTATGTGTAGACTATAGAAGTCTCAAAAACACATGCATTCATGATCCATTTCCAACTCCATTTAGTGATGAGGTTCTTGACAATGTAGCATGAAACAAAGCATACTCATTCAAAGATGGCTTCTAAGGATATCATCATGTAAGAATAGCATAAGAAGAAAAAAGGAAGACTACTTTCACAACAGAGTGGGGATATTTTGCATACCATGTCATGCCTTTTGGACTAAATAATGCACCAATCGTGTTTTCACGAATAGTGATAGCATCATTCAGAGACTATATACATAAATTCCTGGAATTATACATGGACGATTGGATAGTTTACAGTCTACTGAAGAATCATGCAACTATGCTCTGAATAATGTTTGATAGGTGCAGACAACTTCAAATTTCTCTCAACCTTAAGAAGTGCACCTTTGCAGTACCTTTCAGAACGCTCTTAGGACATGTCGTTTGTAAGCAGAGTGTATGTGTGGACCCAACAAAGGTAGCAGTCATTGTAAACATGGAAGCACCAGAGACTGTGAAACAATTGAGGTTGCTACTGTGACACACAGGGTACTACAAAAGATTCATCTGCAACTATGAAAATATAATAGCATCGTTAGAAAAATTGTTATAGAAGTCAGAACAATTCATGTGGAATGGAGAATGCACGAAGGCGCTAGACACATTTAAAGAAAAACTAGCAAGTGCACCCATTTTTACCCATCCATATTGGGATAAAAAGTTTCATGTCCACATCGATGCCTCAAGAATTTCTTTAGGAGTAGTGTTAGCTCAACCAAGAGAAACTTCCATAGATAATCTTGTGTACTTCACAAGTGGGAAGTTATCCACAGATGAAAGAAATTATACAACCATAGAGAGAGAGGATCTTGCTATGGTGTACTCTCTACAAAATTTTCTTCACTACGTATTGGGAGGTACATTCAAGTTCTTCATAGATCACTCATCATTGAAATATCTAGTTTAAAAACTTGTACTTGAAGTAAGAATCTGTAGATGGCTCCTACTATTCCAGGTGTTCACTTTTTAAGTAATAGTAAAACCAGGAAGGCTAAACGTGGGTCCTGACCACTTATCAATATTAGAGAATGGGGAAAATAGGGGATCCCTTGATGACCAGTTGTCGAATGCCAATCTCTTCATAGTAGAATCCATCCCAGACTATCTAGAGTAAATAGTGGTGTCTCTGGCCACATAGCAATGCCCAAAAAAATACACGGCAACCCAAAAGATACATCTAGTGGTGAAAGCGACCAAATATCAATTAATAGCAAGATAGTTATACAAAATGGGATTGGATCATATATGTAGTGCTCAACTTAGTGTTCCTAAATTGAGGTCATAAATTGTCAACCAGGGCTAGTAAACTGCTGAAGTGAGGTGCACTATATGTGCCTAGGTATCTGTTTCTCACTACGTTGTATTTAGTGTTTTTCTGATGTTTTTGGTTTTATGGTTTTATGTTAAAAAGGAAAAGAACTAAGTGTTGGTAAATAGAAGTGGATGGTTACACTAAAACAGAGCAAAACCCATTCTAAACTGTGTATGACACTAAAGAACAGAAAATGCAAAGCTTGATAATGACTCCTAGCAAGGAAATAAATCACAACATGAACTCAATAACTCATATCATGAACTCATCCAATTCATTCATTAGGAATATGTTGGAATAGTTTGAGAAAAGGACAAGTTTAGTACAAATGAGGTTCTCCTAAGTACACAATCATCTTACAATATTACAAAGAATCTCATCCATGGCTCAGAAGTTTATTGGAACACAATTGAAAAGATTATTTGTAACACAATAAGATTTCTACTCTGAATTGACTTGTAATTCTAATATTAGTCCATTCTGCAGCTCAACTTGTCACTAATAAGCCTCATATGAAAGTTAGAGTTTTTCTATAATAGTTTTGGGAGAAAGGCTTATTTGTGAAATTACAAAATATTGCAGAACAATCAAGGCTTTAAACTGATATCACTAATTCATTCCTTTCCATATGATGATGCATTAATAGAAATTCAGAACAAAATTAGTTTGCAAACAATTAAGGCTGTGAAGTTTAATTTTGATAGTCAACACAACTTAAAGAACAATGGATGACACTGAACTAGAATGCAATTGATCAAACTTGAAACATAGTGATCACAACTAAACTAGAATGCTTTTAGCCTAACTTTGAAATACAGTGAGCTGGAACTAAAATAGAATGTCACTAATCTAACTTAAAGTACAGTGGACAAAGTTATACTAGAGTGCCATTATCAAACTTGAAACACAGTGACAGAATTAAACTAGAGTAACATCTACCTCCGGAGTATTACAACTAGACTAAAGATGCAACTAATCACTGAAATGTTTTAGCTCTGTCTCATTCGAAATTAGTGGTATTTTGCAATATTTTGTAGAACAGGACTGGCTGCAACATGTTATGTAAATGAGCATCATGTTATGTAAATGAGCATGAAAACATAAAATTCAACAAAACACAACAAAGCTCTAAAACACCACAGCTATGTCTCATCCGAAATTAGTGATATTTTGGAAGAGTTTATAGGGTCATGACTAGCTGTAACAACTGATGTAATTGAGCACAAGAACGTAAAAATAACTCCTAAAATACTACAGTTACACCTCATTCGACATTAGTGATATTTTGGAATAATATGTAAGAACGAGACTAAACTGTAGCATCCAATGCAAGTGAATATAAAACGCAAAGTTCAGAAAGTCAATTGAACTAAGAATGAAACGAGGCTAAGTTACTTATATAAATCATATAAACAAAGCTTCTCAGGTAGCAGGGGCCCTATACCACTAGAGTAGCACGCAAATCTACTCAAGATTGACTGAGCTCGTGCAATAAAATGATGCTTCTTTCATTAAAAGAAAAATTCTTCAAAACAGAGGATTACGTCTTCTGAGATCTAGCAACAAAACAAAATCTAACCAGCTATTTCTCAGTCTCCCGAGTCATACTTATAATGAAGTTACATAACTACTCTTGCGAAAAATAGGGATAAGTGTCTTTCCCACTTCTAATCAAATAAAAACTCTTATTAACAGTCATGTACTTTACTGCGGACATCTGTAGAGTCTATGTCTTGATAGGAGACTGCTTCTCCTCTACGTGCATAACCGCTTGGATACTTTAACTCAGACTTCATGGGGAGCAAGAGACGATGGGGAAGTGTTGTGGATTTCATCCATATGCCTTTTTCTTTGCAATGACACCTGGAACCTATGTAAACATGAGGATGGCTGCAGAACAGACGACTGGCTACGGAATGCCTGTATTCTGTAGCCGAGTCTTAGTCAACAATTACTACACCAACAAAATCATGAAAATATAACAAGTTAGTCATTATATAAATTCTTAAATCAATTTTAATTAATCTTATTGATCATTTAAGCCTGTAATTGCTGAGGGACAAAGAAAATGAAGTAGAATGTGGTGAAAGAGAAGAACATCTTTGGGGCTCAACAATATCTTGCGAAGATTTGTATTGGATCATGAAAAAGAAAACATATTGTGGGAGTGTCACGGAAGAGTTGCGAGAGGCCATGTTGGTGCAAAACCAACTGCAAGGAAAATGCTACATGCAGGGCTATGGTGGCCCACAGTACACAAAGATAGCAAGGCATATGTGAAAATATGTGATGTCTGCCAAAGTACAGGACGACCGTCACATCGGGAGGAGTCACCACTGCACCTTGTGAGGACTATGCAGGCATTTGAGAAATAGGTCGTTGACTTCATAGGACCAATTGCACTAATGGCTCGATAATCATAGGCAAGGTGTATAATTACCGCAACAAATTATCTCACAAGATGGGCAAAAGCGGCACCTATTAGGGATTGCACAATAGATTTTGCAGCCAGATTCATTTTTGAGAACATAATTAGCAAATTCGACTATCTTAGGAACCTAACAAGTGATTAAGGCATGCATTTCATTAATGCTATATTTAAATCACTACTAGAAAAATTTCTGGTACAACACCACAAAATCATCCCATATCACCCTCAAGCGAATGGAACCATTGAGGCATTCAAAAAAATCTTGGAAAAAAGACTAACAAAGATATGCAACGCCAACCGTGATGATTGGGATGAAAGGATAGCATCCACATTGTGGGCATATAGGACAAACATGAAGAGACTGCACAATAAAACTCCATTCCAGTAGGTATACGGAAAAGAGGCAGAAATACCAGTCCAGTTTATCATACCAAGCCTCTTGATTGCTTCAACTACACATATGACAAATGAAGACTCCATCAGTGAATGCCTCCATGAATTGCAGGAGCTTGAATAATATAGATTTCTGGTGAATTTCCATCAAATAGTACAAAAAGAAAGACCGAAAGCCTGGCATGACCATCACATCAAGAACAAACCATTCACCATTGAAGGAAAAGTCCTGCTATACGACAGCAACTTCTCAAAGTTCCCATGGAAACTCATAATGCACTAGATGGGACCGTATCATGTTATAGAGATTAAAGACTCAGGCACAGTCATACTGGCACAACTAGATGGACAAATACTACAAGGATAGGTGAATGGCGCATGCGTGAAACCCTATCATGAGTAAGTTCCACAATTTTTTTTAATAACTCTCGCACCCGAGAGTAGTCAATAGGGTAGAGTAGCATAGATAGAGTCAGTAACTCTCTCGCAACCGAGATGAGGCATAGAATTACCATATTTTACGCTTTTAGAATATGAATTCTCAATAAGAAAACCGCACTACAGTGCAGAACAGCAATCGCACCTGTTGCGATGCGGAGACCGCATCACAACCAATTATGGTCGGGGGGGAGAGTATACAGTGTCAGATAGCCTAAGTGTGTCAAATATCATTCACTCATAATGACCCATCATACCGTTTTTAGTCTGTAGGATCACCCGAATTTGAAAAATAATTGTCGTAATTAGTAACCACCATACCGTAATAAAGTTTTCATATTAAGCCATAATTATCACCCATCATGTCTACCTTGACTCCCAAAGCTAGCATCAGAAATTTTAGAATACACCTCACCATGGTAACTAATTGCATGATTATAGCTGCAGGAAAGACAATAAGAATTAATTAGTTATGGGGTCATATCAACCTCATTCATGCCGGTAACATTACTTAACCTGCATAAAATAAGAATGCACCAGAATGCCAGAAAATTCTGAGTTAGCAGAAACAAAAATAGCTACAAAGACAAGCACAATTTCAGCAGCAGAATTTCAAAGAAGTAGACTAGTAGCAGAAGTTCACAGCAATAGACCAGCAACAAAAATTCAAGTGTACAACAAAAGAAAGAAGATGACAAAGATATCAACCTCATTCATCGAGCCCGAGCTCGATGCAAGGATTCAAAGAATGGAGTTGATGATTGGTAAATACAATAATGCCTCACTAATAGATATAGATTTCACCGACTCGTACCAGTTCTTGGCCATGAAAAGGCATGTATATATTGAAAACTATGCAACAGAGGGAGGAGGTGAAGCAGAAAAGATGAGCCCAAACTTCAGAGGTATTCAGAGGTCGACTATCCTACAACTCAAGAGCCACCCAGTGTTTGGGACAATGGGAGAAGCAATGCAATACACAAAGTTCCTGATGAGCAGAATTCAAAACGAATCGTTATGGATTGGGATGGAGATCCCAATTCATGAAGAGGACACACATAGACTCATAGGATTATTAGTGGGGGGAAGTGGCGTCTCAACGGCCTTCCAAAATGTGTCCAAAAGAGCTAAAAAGACAGGGGATTGTGATTACTACAAAAAGTATGAGACAAGAAGAGGTGGGAAGGGAGAAAAAATTGACCTCATCAACAACCTAGTGATAAATTTTTCCTGCTACTTGATATCTGGGAAGGCAATAAGGCACTACACTAAAGGAGAGTGCACCCTAGATGCAATCTCAATCATGGAACACTGCATTCAAGGGGCACAGTTGAACTGGTGCACATTTCTATTGAATGAACTATTTGAGGCTTGAGAGGATAACTACATGCAAGCCCTAGGATTCATCTATGGTTATCTCATCATGGCCTTTGCAATGTGGAAGTGGACTCACCCAGGGATCAGACAGCTCGCAGAAATTACTCATGACCAACCAATGGCACTAAGGTTCACGCCCTGGAGAGTATCGGGAGATCCAAGTACCAAATAAGTCAATGATGAGGCATTTACATTCTGGTACAGACAGATGGTCGACATGGTGGGGAGCCATCAAAGGGTTCCAAGGGACATACTGGATAGATACTCTCCACAAATATGGTTTGGAGTAACCCATAACAAGACTTATATCTGACCAAGTTGCGTGGGTGTGAACACTTTCCAAATGTGGCCACTGAAGTTCCAAGTAGAGGAGGAATCCTTCCACACAATTTTTTTTGTGTGGCCAGGAGTGGATATGGAAGTTAAAAGCGGGATCCCACATTACTCATTTTAGAAAATGCTACCCAAAGCACTCCTAGGAGAGATGTCGGAAGAAGTAGCACAATGGATCTCACAACTACAACTACGACCACTACTGGACCAACTCGATACATGGGTAAAAGGCTTCAAACTGGTAATATAAACTCTTACGAGCACATATACTATATTTCCTACTTTTTCTTAGTTCTAGACTATGAAATATGCATCCCCATTCACAACCAACCCCATCATTAGTGCCCTACCATCCACCACATTCAATTCCCCTTCGTTAACCATAATTACCCCAATTCGTAAGACCAAGGCAACCAAGCCTCCAGTACCTGCACCCAAACCAAAGAAAGCATGAATTATAGCACCCAAACAAGTAGTAGATCTCATAGGGGAAGACCAGCCCCAACATATAGCTACAGGCGTACTAATTCAAGAAGATACAGAGGTTGCCACCCAAACAACCTCTGCTCTACCTATGTTCTATCCGTTCTCAATCCTAAACATTCCGACATCATCTCCACTTGATACGCACAATTCTTCACCACACACTTCATTCACATCCAAGGACCACCCCACCCACACTCTCTCCATCTCAGCAACCATTTCAAATCCAATAAAACTAGGGACAAAAAAAAATGGTGATATCGAGGTAGAAGTTAACTTGGGTATGGCTGGAGTACCCAAGGTTGACCAAACCACGGTAGCACAGGGCACCTTTCTAGAGTTGTTAGTTCAAGGAGGGTCTTTAACTTCTGATACAACACCCACCCCACTAGAGCTAAGCCCTTTCCAGAAAACAAATCTAATATTGTAGCAGTTCATACCATCCACTAGTATGAACGTTCCAGAACCTCAACTACCACAACTAAATCAGCCAACGTCTCCACGGGAACATTAAGAGAAATCAATCGCTAGTGGGAATCCACTTAGAGAAAGACATCCGACCCAAGAAATGTCGGGCATTGAGAACTTACAAATTTTGGGAGCTAGCCAACTATAAAGTTTTATCTAGATGGAAGCACAACAGGCAGAAGGACTGCACAACGACCTCTAACAGAGGTTCAAGCAACAACAGCAACAAGTGATTGTGCTTAGTGATGAGTGCAATCAACTCAGAAGTGAGAAGAATACCCTACAGGAGTAGGTCCAACAAGTGACATAGAGCTTTAAAGACCTCTGGCTGACCATCATTGCCCAAGATAACAAATCACCAGAGGATATTTAGACATGCTCAATGGTGAAAAGATCCATTCGAGTGAAGATGGAATGAACAAGTTTGAGCAAAGCAAACCAGGAACTCAAATAAGTGCTTGTAGCTAGGCCAGGATTTCCAGATCCCTCCATGATATATGCTGAGAAGGTCACAGACAGACAAAGGTAATAAGGGAAACCCTTGGGAAGATAGTTAAAAAGGCGTATAGCCTGTTGGAGCAGTTACACGAGTGTTCCAACTCATTGACAACGAAAGCACAACCAATTTCAACGCAGTTTTAGAAAATTTTCCAGGAAATAAAAGAAGCCAGCGATCCGATGAGAAAAACAAAACTGTATGATCAGGCAGATGCACTTCAAACCAAAATACAGAAAATTGAAGGACACTTAGCGGCCACAAAAAAACTTCTCAGAGAACTAAGGTGACCAGTAAAACAAAAGGCTAAGGCAATACAACATATGGTGGCTGAAGCAGATCCAAAGATACAGGAGGTTTTCAGCTAGCTGCCGCCTATGGTGACTGAAATAGAGGTCGAAAGAGTTGTCACCCAAACAGAGAATTTGCTTAAAGAATGGAAATAGGTGATAGTTGTGTTCACAGAACTCAAGACATCAACATTAAGCAAGGTCCTTGAGTTGGGGCCTTTGTTGGGAAAGGGCGAAGCAACAGGAGAAATGAGGCCAACCTTGGAAGCCGACAGACCATCGAAAGCCACAACAATAGGGAAAGATTGACTCGAGACGAGTTAATAGCGTGTGGTCGGGGCCTGTTGCGGCCTTTGTTTTTGGGATAGAAAAAATTTGAGTTGTTGAAAGCTGGATGATAGGTGGTGGAATGTAACCATGGTAGACAGGGAGTTTTCACAGTTTCGAAAAGCCAGAAGACAGGTGGCGCGACATTGGCAAAGAACAACACAAATGGTAGAGGTGGGAGACAAAAAAAATTAGCAGAACTCCCAGTGAGAAATAAGAAAGCGGAGCAAGGACTGACAGTTTTAGTCGGCGAAAAAAAAATAGGCAAGTAGTCGGTCAGTTTAGGAGTGAGTTAGGTAGTGGGTCAGGCTGATAAGAGGGAGGAGAAGTAGAGCCTCAGGAGAGCTCTGTGTGAAGTCTTTTGTACTGATTAACACTGTAATAGACTCTGTGGAGAACATGTATGTTGTTTTGATATTGTTAATGAAATTGAGATGTTTATGTGTGTGTGATGTTGCGAGTTGATTATGGTTAAATTCTTATGGTGAATATATGCCTAGATCAAATTTTTAATTCAGCATTCTGAACTTGCCCTGATGAATGATAGATCCTTCTTAGAGTTAAGATATATATGTGGCTCTTATGTCTCCTTAAATATTATCAATGTTTATATTTGTCTTCTACATGATCTAGCTTCTAATCTTAGCAAGGTCACGACATGCCTTGGGTGAGACTCCCTACTCCCTTGAGTAGGGTGAAAATGTCGACATTGTTCTAGACTATTGTAGAAACCTTGTTGGCCTCAAACTAGAACCTGGGTCTTGCCCTGAGACCTCCTTTTTTCTAACATCTATTATGGAAACTAAAGGTTGATCTGGAAAATAGACTTGATAAGCTTTCCAACAAGCCATTTTGGGCCTAACTTGGACACCTGTAGGTCATCCAAAAGTGACCCAGAACATGGAGGGCACAAATGACATTGCCAGGGCGCAAATGCACAGTGGAGGGCGCAAATGACCAATTTGCTAATTTTTTCCAAGTTTCTCTGAAATTTTGAATTTTCTTCAACAAATCATGTTTCTACTTATGTAATTAATCATGGTAAATGTAATTATGTCAAGGATAAGTTACCTAGGGGTATACTCATCAAGTAAAATTCATCATTGAGTCATAATGACTCAGTTGAATGTAATGAGGAGTGAGTCACTTGGACCATCCTACAGTTCATTTTTCAGTTCAGACTTTGGTGGATCAGCTCCTCAACTTAGGGATTCGACCCTTGAGGTTGGGAGAGGTTTTTTGAGGCCTATATATTGTACTTTTTGATTCATTTTCAAAGGTTTTAATCAATTTGGATGTTATTTTATTGATCAAGGAACTATTGTACTATGTTTTTGGCTAGTTAATAAAGAAGAGTTTCTATGTTTTTTTTGGGATACTTGTGGTATGATGTTTATCATTATTTTTCCTTAAGTTTCATATGTTATAATTTGTTGTATTAATGTTCATTCCATCTCTATTGTATGATTTCTTTCAAGTTAATAGGTAGAGCACATGCTTGCTCATGCTCTGTTTTCGGAAATATTTCATAATTTGTCCATTTTCCTCTGTTTAGGAAGAATATATCTCCCATTCTCTTCCTATATTTTCATCGGTCTTAAAACTATTTCATCACAATCAGATTTAAAGTGGCAAGCCTTGTGCCTACCCTACCCCATTGATCCCTACAACCCTATCTCATTTTCCCTAGCCTAGCTCCCTTGACCTAATTTCTTCATCCAGCGATACCCTAGCCAAATCAAAATCAAAACAATGCTTGCACTCATATCTAGCCTAAAAACCCTAATTCCTCCAACATTCTTGGTTGTGATTTTGTGGAGAGAGCCCTCTCTGACTTGGTAGGGCTAGCTACCAAGTCAAAAGCTTCGGCTATGGTTACCTCTGTTGGAATTTTTTATTCAGCCTTAGGAATCTGGTGGAGTGATAACATTTTGGCGTCATTGCCGAGAAAATGAAATATCAGAATATTCCCTGGGAAAGAACGACAAAGTTTAAATCTGATTGTGGATGGTGAACAAAAATCAGGCACAAGAAGGTTGTGCATCATTCACCTGGCTACTCCAGTGTCGAAGAATCCAAAGGTTAAGAAATTTTCATGGCAATCCCACTTTTCAAGAACCAGTAGTTTGAAGATATTATTGGTGACCTCAATTTTGATCAAATAGGTATCCTCTTTATAAATTTGTCTGAGTCTTTTTCAAATTTTTAGTATTTCATTTAGTCTCAAAATAAAAATGTGTTCATTGGTTTAGATTGTTAGGTGTTTTCTTCTTCCACCATGACTAGGTTATTGAGATAATTACTACTGCTTTCACCTCCATGGTCAATGGAAATCATCATGGTCAAGTCATTCAGTTTTGAAAGATTCCCATCATCATCATGGTCAACATTTAGCTCGTTCTTCCATGTTGTGCCATCATTAGGTCATAGGGTCAAAATCATGAAAATTGGTCATTTCACCATCAAATTCATCTTTTGAAGTAGTAATAGTCAAAGGTCTTCAACAATTTTAGGTTACAAACTAACATTTACAAGTAAGTGGTTTTGTGTTTACCATATTTGTCTCTCATTTTTTCTTGGAAAGCTCATTTCCCTCTCCTAGGGTTTTTGAGGGAATTTTTCTTGGTTTCATGACTTCCATGCTTTAATTATCCACAAGACTTGTATCTTGATGCTCTTACACCTTCCCCTATTCTTAATATACCTTCCTAAACACTTCCCATCACTCTTATCCCTCAAAATCATCATTTTTCCACAAGCCCTAACCTATTGCTACAATTTGACATTTTTCTAGACAAGGTTTGTGTTTTGCACTTTTGGACCCCTTTCCCTCACTCAATCCTTGAAATTCCACTTTTCCCTACTCTATAACATCTATCCCTAACCCCCAAAATTTCCCCAAGAATTTAGACAGCCCATAAACCTTTCATTTCCTTCCCTCTACAAGGTAGTCCTAAACGCCCTGTTTTGCCTACACTAAACCCTAATTTCCTCTCCCACTGAGCTAGGGTTTGCTACGGAAATAGAGACATCTAAGAAGAGGAGGCATAAGGTAGGTTATTTAAGTAAGTATGAGGTAATTTCAGCTCATAAACATCATGTATCCATCATTTTTCAAGAATGCATTCCAAGAGTCAAATCATTTGCCACTCATAGGGCTAATTTTTCTTCAAACTATGTTTCTGACCAAACATAGATGAATTTGAAAAAAGTGAGAGAGGTTTTTGTCCATCATAGGTCAAAAAAAAAAATCCTTCATTTTTTACACAGGTATCATGGTTTGAGAGAAATTTCAAAAATATAGGTGCTACAGGAGGTTTTATGCACTTCTAGAGTGACCTTAGGAGAATCAATTTTTGACAGGTCAAATCAAGTCCATTCTACAAACGGAATGTAGATATGGAAACTAATATTCATAAACTTCCCAAAAATCCATCTTAGGCCTAATTTGGACACATATAGGTCAGCCAAAAGTGACCCTGAACCTGAAGGATGAAAATGACACTGCCATGGCACAAATGCACAGTGGAGGGCGCAAATGACCAATTTGCTAATGTTTTCCAAGTTTCTCTGAAATTTTGACTTTTCTTAAACAAATCATGTTTCTTCTTATGTGATTCATCATGTTAAATGTAATTATGTCAAGCATAAGTTACCAAGGGGAAGATTCATTGGGTAAAAGTCATCATTAAGTCATAATGAATCAGTTGTATGTAAGGAGGAGTGAGTCACTTGGGCCATCCTACACTTTAGCTTTCAATTCAGACTTTGGTAGATCAGCTCCTAAAATTAGGGATTCAACCCTTGAGGTTGGGAGAGGCTGTTCGAGGCATATATATTGTATTTTTTGATTCATTTTCAAAGGTTGGAAACAGTTTGGATGTTATTATATTTATCATGGAACTATTGTACTCAGTTTTTGGCCAATTAATAAAGAAGAGTTGCAGCTATTTTTTTGGGATACTTGTGGTATGAAGTTTATCATTGTTTTTCCTTTAGTTTCATATGTTATAATTTTTTTTATTCATATTCATTCCATATCTATTGTATTATTTATTTCAATTTGATAGGCAGAACACATGCTTGCTCATGCTCTGTTTTTGGAAAGATTTCATAATTTTTCCACTTTCCTCTGTTTAGGAAGAATACATCTCCCATGCTCTTCCTAGATTCTCATTAGTCTTAAAACCATTTCATCACAATCATCTTTAAATTGGTAAGCCTTGTGCCTACCCTATCGCATTGATCCCTGCAACCCTATTTCATTTTCCCTAACCTAGCTCCCTTGACCTAAGTTCTTCATCCAGTGATACCCCAACCAAATCAAAATAAAAACAACCCTTGCACTCATATATAGCCTAAAAACCCTAATTCCTACAACCCTCTTGGCTGTGACTTTGTGGGGAGAGCCCTCTCTGACTTGGTAGGGCTAGCTACCAAGTTAAAATCTTGTTATGTGGGTGCCTTTGTTGGGATTCATTCTTCAGCCTTAGGAATCTGGCTGAGTGATAACATACTGGTGTCGTTGCCAGGGAAATGAAAGATTAGAATATTCTCTGGGAAATAACGACAAATTTTAGATCTAACTATTGACGGCGAACAACGATCAGGCACAAGAAGGTTGTGCATCATTCACCTAACTACTCCAGCATCAAAGAATCCAAAGGTCCAAAAATTTTCATGGTGACTCCACTTTTCAAGAACCAGTAGTTTGAAGATATTCTTAGTGACCTCACTGTTGTCAAAATGGATTTGATTGCTCAAAGGTATGCTCCTATTAATTGAGCTCATATTCCTAGTTTTCCAAACCGTATTCATCGTATAGATTAGCAATCAGAACTTTCAAATTTTAAGGGTCAAGAGAGCGAAGATGCTAGTTTGCATTTGGTCAAATTTCATTTGCATATTCACAGTCTAAAGATTGATTTTACTTAAGATTGTTTGATGAAGATTTTTATGGCTAACTTGTCCACAATGGAGCTTTATTTTCATCTGTTACGGAATCAATTTCCTTAGTTTCCATCGACTCGAAGCTCTTTATCCTTCATAAACTGAATTCAGAAGAAACTGACCTCTAGACAACATCATTGTGGGAAAGGTCGTAATGGAAGAGGAATTATTACCGCAAGACATAGGGGAGGGGGTCACTGATTGAAACTCTCGCATGGGCCCATGAATGCATGCCTTCATGTTATGAGAGTCTACCATCTTCTAGTTTATATTCTCTAAAGGACTTTCATTCGGTTTTATTTCAACATTATCAAAGGTCTAATTATTCCTTTTTGATGATTGATAGTTGTTGTGAGATCTATGATAATTTCATTGAGTTTCTTAAAAGGTTGTATGGGGATGAAGAGTATCTAGATGATGATATCATAGAATCCCTTAATGATTTTTCCTCCCAACAAGAATCAACAATTTCCTCCTTGGATGAAGAGATCCTTCAGCCTTTGCATGAGAACCCTTTTTATCACCAAAAAGAATCAGTAGCTCCCTCCTTAGATGAGGCAGATTGGAACCAAGAAAGAGAAGTGCCAATTTCCGGTCCTGAAAATGAAAATCACCAAATCAATGTAAATTTCTTTAAAACTTTGTTTTCTCCTTTGTCTAAAGATGAAATAGATCAGCTCTTGAAAAATCATGTTACAGCCCAAGAGAATGCATATTTTCATCTCTTACAGTGTTCACATAGTCAAGAATGTGTGAGTGAAGCATATTCCATTAATGAAAATGAAAAACTGGGTTTGAAATATGATAGTCATCAAAATAATGAAGCCATACAGGAAGTTGTTGTGAGTAAACAAATTTGTGATGATGATTTTCTGCAAGGAGATCAACTAACATATATTGTTTACTTTCATGAAGAAGATAGGGTTGTCATGTTTAACAATCTCGAAGAGTGTTTTTTGTTCAAAGATGATTTAGAATATGAATTTGAGGAGTATGGGCCTAAGAGATACAACTTGCAAGTGATAGATTCAGAGTTTCCCGTGCTTCAGGAATTTGTAGCCAACATTGAGATATCATAAATTCGTACTTCCCTATGCTCTCCTGTTATAGCATCATTTTTCACCCTCATGTGATTCATGATTGTATTTTTGGTCTTGGGCACCCATTCCCACAGACTTGAATAAAAGTTCATAAAAAACAGTGTTTAAAATCCCATACGCGGGTATGCCCAAACTTTTCCGCGTGTCTACACGAGTCCGGAGATACTTTTCCACATATGCCATTAAAATCATTAAAAATATATATAAAAATCCCTATTTTCGAGGCTGGGTTGATGGTTATTCCCGTAATTCAACCACCCCAGCCCGTGGCCAACTGTTTCCAACAGATTGAAACTAATTTGAGGGAGTATAAAAGCCCCTCATATGCATGGCCTAAGGGAGGGAGAAAATTATAGACATTATACTCTGTTGGAGCCCAATTCAAGTCTGATTTCCCGTGCCTCCTGCACTTCCCAGATTTTTACAGGAAACCCTTGTTTCCTGGAGATGTTCATCAGTTTATATGTCATCTTGTGTGCACAAGTCTTGAAAGTATCCTAGCGAGGCAAGGGCGGGACGGATCCGGACGACGGTCTGTTCGAAGATCGTGGAAGGATTCAGGTGATCTCTCCACCTTTCTATTACTGTACATGCTGTTCGTAATGAAGAAGAACCATCTTGTTCCCCAATTCACGTGTTAATATCTGCTTGTATATGTGGAAAGATTGTTATTTAAGAATTTATTATTGTTTATATGATGTTTCACATGGATTACACTAACATTTAGGAGAAATATATGCTGTACAACTAGATTTCCGTGCACGTTTCTTCTTGGTTTTCAGGTTGAAGAGGAAGAAGGTAGTTGGGGGTTTGGACCCCGCGGGATCTACATCAAACGTAGGATCTACGGGTGAGTTCTACAATCGATGTTATCTAGTTTTTAGCATACAAGTGTGGTTGTGTGAGTCCTTCTTGAATAGCATGCCCTGATCTGTGGAGGTTTTGACCCAACGACCTCTAGGGAGTTAATTCCCGAAATAGAACTGGCGACTCCACTGGGGATCGCATTCTTGTGATTCCCCTGTTGGGTGGTTTCAGCTGTTTTAAAGGCTTCCGACAGTTTTAATCATTATTTCCAGTCTAGTTAGTCGTTTCTCAGTCAGACTGAAGACCTGGCTTTTTAGCCAGGCTTGATCTTTTTATTTTTCATTATTTACCTTTTCATACACGAGTTTTCTTACACATAGTCGTGTATACACGCTGTTTTCTGTAAAGGAAGTCGCATATACGCGGGTTTCCTTTGCCACAGTCGCGTATGTGCACCTATTGAAAAACTGGTAAGTAGCGTATGCCTTGGCAAATTTTGAAATTTTTGATTTCTTGACTTTTTGGTCTTGTCTGCCTGTGGTGACCTGTTCCTGCAGTGTCCTTATAGTCTCTAGATTGTGTTGAAAGTGGTTATTGGTCTTTTTCTCTCTTGTTTGGTGGAAAATTGGCTCATTTGGGAAAATCTTGTTTTTTAGTGCTTGCATTTCTGGTTTGAGTACCAAGATCTCTTTCCGGGGATTCTTGGTTGTTCTGCTTAATCAGGACAGAGAGCTTCTACTCATATGTTCTTTCCTAACTTTATGTCTTGCTTTGCACTTTAATTTTTGCCTGCTTTCCGGTTGGTTTTCTTGATTTCATTTGACTAGGTCTTGTTGCAATTTTGAAGAGTCATTTTTGGGCCTTTGAAGTTTTATTTGCTGCAAGATTGTGCTATTCTTCTGGGCTGAGTTACTGAGTTTCTTGTCTTCCTTTTGCTCGTATAAATCTTGCTACTAAGTGGCACTATAAGATTTGGAGCATTTTTGTTGAATTTTTTGCTTGAAATTCAGAGATTGTTTGGCTTGGGATTGGATAGTTTTCTTGGTCTCTTTGAAGTCTTCTTTTATAAAATTCAAAAAGCTCAAAAACATTTTGTTTTGGCTTTGCTTTGGTTTTGCATTTTTATTTTGGTTTCTTTTCATATTTTGAAGCTTTGTTGAGATTTCTTGCCTTCGGTTTCTGACTTGATTTGAGAAGGGAATTTTCATTGGTTTTTTTCTCTTATTTCAAGCATATTTTGGTGTCTTTATACTAAGAGTTTCTGATTTGGGAACTAGCTTTGTGGACAACCGAGAAAAGTGATAGAACTGGGGGATTCTTGGGAATTTCTCTTTTCTTTGTTAGATTTTGCATCTTAGAATTGGCATGCTCTTAGTAATTTGCATTAGGTGCACTTAAACATTTGTAGTCTTTTTCATAAATTTTGCGAGTGTGAGATTGTTATCTGAAAAGAAAAAATATAGTCTCGTAGAACCCGTGTAGAAATTTCTTTTCATCGAAAGGCAATTACTGCATTTGCATGTAGTTTGGTTTTCATTAATTTCTTTTCTGCATCATAAAACATCACGAGTTTCATTGCCATATTCCCTTGAATTAATATAATAGCCAACTAAAATAAGCGCAATAATCTAAAAACAACTAGAAATTTTTTTATTAAGTGTCATACACCAACTAGCTAGGTTGTAGGGCCTTGGATTAGGTGAGTGGAGAGTTAACTTTCCAAGGCCGCTCAAACTAAAACATAGAAGTTTATTAAATGAGCGAAATCCAACTCCATTAGGTGGACCGGGAAAGCTCTCCTCCAGAGAGTCAAGTGCTAGGGGAAGTGAAGGCTGAGAAGAGAGATACCCCCTCTCTGATTTGTTGGATCTTGCCTCAAGACCGTTCCGCCTGGCTGCTGACACGGATTGGTGCCCTTAGTTGCCATTCCTAGGTTCCACACAGGTGACTGTGGGGGGGAATACCCGTGGTACCTAAGGCAGACGTCGTATCACTTCCAGCAGTACTTCTGGAGGGTGCCCCAGCGAAGCTTGGGTACTTGCATCGGCAAAGGCTATTGTTAGGAGGTCAGCGTAACTGTTTCTGTTACCTTCTCTAGTAGGCCTGGGCCGTAATTATCCCAGACTACTTTTAGGAGGTCCTATTTTTTGCTTTCTCGTATTTTGGTGTCCGGTCCTAATCACCCGGAGCGGAAATACCTGAAGGCTGCTTGCTTGGTTGCATCTTAGGGATTTTTGTAGTGAGTGGTCTTTGCTCCTAGCTTGCTTAGCTTTACACTTTTTGAGTCTAATTAATCTGTTAAAGTGGCTGATCAAGCGCCTCGTCGAACGAGGAGAATTCGGGGGTTATCTCCCGAGAGTGCTGAGCCTTCTTCAAGAAGGCATAGGAGTAATATAGTAGGTGAATATCACCCGGTGGTATCTGACGTAGCGGAGAGAGATCCTCGGCAAGGGCTTGAAGGTTTTGTAGTTGGTCCCAGTGTTGGTTCTGAGAGGAGCGTTCCACTCACCTCGAGAGTCTTATTTCTGCGAGAGCTAGAAATAGAGGTAGAGGAAGTACCTGAGTCTCCTTAGTCACTTCCATCTCCTCTTCCTACTAATTATCCGTTTGTTGTTGAGTACATCGGACTTGAGTCTGAAAGACCTGAAATTCCTTATCCATCTTATTCATACCTTTCGATGGCCACGACTGGGAACGCGGCTTTGGCTGTGAGTGCTGCAGGCATTCAGACTCCTACTTCAGTAGAAGGAGGAGGCACAGTTGCTATATCTACAATTTCTTCTAGTACTGCTGTGTTTGGCTCTGGTTTCACCCAAGCACAAGCTTCTCAATCTGGTCCCTTTTGTTTTGGAATTCCCACTAGTAGGATTTCTTCGTTTTCCTTTTCCTCTGCTGCAATTGCATCTGCACCCATGTCTTCTATGGCTAGTGGGTTAGCTTCTTTTCAAGGGTTCCCCTTCGGAACTGGACATATTCCTAGTTTGAATCCTTCCTTAGGGTCTTTTCCTTTTACTTCTCAGACTCAGAATTTTAACCCTTGGTCTCGAGGTCAGAGTTCGACTACCTTTACAGGTTGGAACCTTGTATTTACGGCAGTGGGGGCAGGGAATCAGTTTTACGCTGGTCAACAAGGGAATGCTTCATTCCCTTTGTCGAGTAATTATCAGACTTTTTCCCCTCTTTCTAATGCTTGGAACCCCTATCAGGGGCTTTCCTCTTCATTTATTACTTCGAGGGGGGGAACTGATCCGGTCTTTGGTAACTCTACGTTGGGAGGGGGTCCTTCTCCGAATGCTGGGTCCTTTGGCCCAACATTTTCTACGAGTTATTTCTGGCAACCTGGTGCCTCATCAAATCCAGGTTATTCTTTTCAGAATGTTGGGAATCCGTCCCACCAATGATGGAATCCTCAGGCTCCTCCTCGTTTACCTTTTCTAGCAACTTTGAACTTGCCAGATTTTTCGAAATTGACGAATGATCCGATCCGATATAGTCCGGGGTGGCCTTCGGTTCCTACCAAACTACCTTCAAACATTCCAAAGTTTGAAGGCAAGAATGGAGAGGACTCGGCTGATCATATCACCACCTTCCATCTATGGTGTTCATCTAACTCCCTGATCGAGGATTCGATTAGGTTGAGATTGTTTCAACGCACCTTGACTGGAAATGCTGCCAAGTGGTACATTGAGTTGGCTAGGGGCAGTTTTGCTACTTTTGGAGATATGGCTACTATATTTCTAAATAATTTTCAGTTGCCTGTTTGGTATGATGCTGGGACTAAAATCCTAGCCAATTTTAAGCAGGACGATGTAACCCACATTTCTGATAATATTCAAGAATGGCGAAGAAGGAAGAGGCTTATCAAAGCTTATATTCCGGGTGAATTCCTTTTGGAATGGTTTTTGAAATCTCTACAGTCAGATATTTCTAAGGATGTATCCCTGTTCGGGGTATTTTCTGAGGAATAGGCTATTTTCAGGGCCCAACAGCTCGAATTGATATATTCTCAGTCTGGTGTCCTTCATAAATATTTGCCTAATGCTCCTCGCTCCAAATTAGACATATCCAAGACTAAACCTGGTCCTCATGGTGACGGACTTATTGGGTCGATCAATAGTGGTGCAGCTAACCTGCTTAGTCAATTACAGCAGTTGTCTATACAATCTGCTCCTTGTGGTCAGGCTGTGCCTGCTGAGTCACCGCCTTCTCAATATTTTTCGGTAAATGCCGTTCAGACTTCTAACCCTAAAGAAAATCAACAATCCGAAGGGAAGAAGAAGGGACGAAGTAATAATAAGGAAAAGGGCAAGAATGGGAAGGGTAATGCAAATAAATCCAATGAGCATGTTGGTGAGGGTCCAAAGGATAAAATGAAAGTGAAGTTTCCATGCAAGTTATGTGTTGGAGACCATCTTACTCACCTTTGCCCTAGAATTCAGGATGCACAGCGCTTGTTAGCTCAGTAGGGTTCTTCTAGTTCCCAGGCTGTGTTGACAAACCATTTTCCCTAAGGGAAATAGCTAGTTGTTGGCGCGAATCAAAATAATGGGGCTTCCTTTGGGGCACCCAGGAAGAGGAAACTCCATCAAACATATACATGATAAGTGCTCACGTGGATATCGCCACGAGATCTCGTGATTATGGCGAAGATGAGTCTTTGAAAGCCAAGGGTGCTCCCGATGGTACTGAGCCGCTTCATATCATGAGGCCTACTGTTGAGCCTATACCTCGGATGCCAAAAGCATCTACTAAGCGTACGATGATTAATCCAAATGCCAGGGCTACCCAAAACTACTCTATTGTGGAAGATCTGGCGCAGAGTCCTTGTGCCATGTCGGCTCTAGAGGTGCTCCAGTCTTGTCCTACTCAGCGCAGTGCTCTGCTCACTACTATTGGGGTTGTTGATCCAAAGAACTCTCTTGTGATTACATTCGATATGTCTAATTTTAAAAAGAGACTCCCCCATCATATGGCTTTCCATATCAAATCATCGTATCGGAAATTCAATATCTTTCGAACGGTTGTTGATGAGGGTGCTTCCACATGTGTGATGTATCTCACATGCTGGAAGGGAATTGGATCTCCCGCAACTGTTCCATCTGCTACTCTTCTGACTCCATTTGATGGTCATTCTCACAGACCGCATGGTATTGTCCCAGCTTTTCCCATCTGTGTTGGGGGAAAAACTGTAAATATAGAGGTTGATATAATTGATGCAAGCTTGGAATACAACCTTCTGTTGGGGCAAAACTGGATTTATGAGATGGATGCCATTGCATCCTCATTATTTCAGATTATTTGTTTCCCTCACGAAGGGAATATTGTTACAGTGGATCAACTGGACTGTTCTCCTGTAGACCCGAATGCATCTACTAACTCAACTATTCCAAAGTTGGATAATGCCAAGCCGCCTGTTGAGAATTTAGGGGTTGGAATGTATTCTTCTTTAATGGGTACTTTTGATATTCCACCTCCTACTATTCATATAAATGCGATTTCATCCTCCAGGGCTCCTCTTCGAAGAGAGTTCTTTAGAACTCATTATTTTTCGGATCCTTGGACCTTGCCTTCCACTACCTCCACATTAGCGAAAGGTCAAGTGGGTGGAATGGCATTTCCCATGTCTACAGCTGAGATTGCTTATCAATCTATTGTTGACTCTGCAGAGTCCATTCCAGCTCCTCTTTCTCCGGAAGAGTTGGATGGCGATGTGGCTCCGCCTTGGACACTTAGTTCTTCTTCCGCCCAAGATTGCCTTGATACCACTCTTCCATCCGAAGAGGCCATCCTGGAAGCTATGACTGGTATAGATAGACTGTGGGATGACTTGCATCATCGGTCTTACTTATTACCTGATTTGAGCGAAGTTGAATCAAGTTTTCCAAGTCCTTTGTCTCCTGGTCCTGTTCACCCAGTCCTGAGCCCTTTAGCACCAACACAGGTATATGCTAAAGGGAACATAGTTGTGATCTCTCCAACTATCCCAGTGAACATTTCCAGGGATCCCAATGTTATAGAGAATTTCTTCATCGGAGCTGAATGTTCCCCTGAAGAGATTCAGATTTACATCGATCTCTTTAAAGAGTTTAGGGATGTGTTCGCTTAGTCTTATGAGGAAATGCCTGGTATAGATCCATCTATTGTTTAGCATGAGATCAAGACTTACAAAAACGCTAAGCCTGTGAGGCAAAAAATTCATCCGGTCAATCCTAGGAAGGCTGCAGCTATCAAAGCCGAGGTGGAGAAGCTGCTCAAGGTGGGATTTATTTTCCTTGTTCCTTTGACTGAGTGGGTTTCGAACCTTGTTCCCGTAGATAAAAAACAAGGAACAATTTGAGTTTGCATTGATTTCAGAGACCTTAGTAAAGCATGTCCTAAAGATAATTACCCCACACCATTTATAGATCAGATTATTGATGAGTGTGCCGGTAATGACATTTTCTCCTTCATGGACGGTTTCTCCGGGTATAGTCAAATTACTATCTGTCCTGAAGATCAGCATAAGACTGCCTTTATTTGTCCCCGGGGTACTTTTGCTTACAAGAAGATGCCTTTTGGACTTAAAAATGCTGGGGCTACGTTTCAGCGGGCCATGTCATATGACTTCCACGACATCAAACATATTATCGAGGCGTATTTGGATGATTTAGCTGCTCGTTCTCGAAAGAGAATTGATCATCCTGCTCACCTCCGTCAAGTATTTGAACGATGTCGTTTCTACAAGATTAGGTTGAATCCAAACAAGTGTGTTTTCGTGGTCACATCCGGTCGGTTATTGGGATTCATTATGTCTAGGGAAGGGATTAGGGTATATACCTTCAAGGTTGAGGCAATACTTCGGTTGCCTCCCCCGTCATCTATTCGTCAACTTCAAAGTCTACAAGGAAAGGCTAATTTTCTTCGGAGATTTATCATAAATTATGCTGAAGTTACCAAAGGATTTATGAGATTGTTGAAGAAGGGAGTTCCATTATTTTGGGATGACTTCACTCAGCGCTCATTCGATGCTTTGAAAAAAGCATTGACCTCTGCTCCTTTATTGAGTCCACCTGATTATAGCAGGGATTTCCTTTTGTATCTTGCAGTAGCCGAATCTACCATTGGTATGGTTCTGGTTCAGGAGGATGCTGCTCTTGCAAAGCATGTTATATACTATCTTAGTCGAGGCTTGGTAGGACCTGAACTCCAGTATACTCCGATAGAAAAGCTAGCTTTAGCAGCTGTTCATGTTGTACAGCAACTCAGACATTATATTCTTCTACGAAAAACTTATGTTTTGGCAGCCGCCAATCCATTTCAGTTTTTTCTCAATAGGCGAGTGATTGGGGGAAAATACAATAGATGGATTGTGATTTTGCAGGAATTTGATCTTGAGTTTATGTATGCCAAGTCCAAGAAATCATTGGTTTTCGTGGAATTAATCTCTGAGTTGCCCTGTGGAGAAGAGATGGTCTATGATGAATCCTTCCCGGATGAACATTTATTTCTCATTTCTCCACAGGATCCTTGGTATGGAGATATCATTGTGTATCTTCAGAATGCGAAGTTTCCCTCTACTTTTTCGAAAGATGAGCGCCATAAATTGCATCACTTGGCTAAAAATTACTTGATTATTGGTGATGCTTTACACTGTCGAGGGGTTGATTCAATCCTGAGACATTGCTTAACTCTCGGAGAAGCTGAGGTTGTGCTGAATGATTTCCACAGTGGAGCCTGTGGCGGTCATTTATTTGGGCTTGCTACAGCCCAAAAAATCTTGCGTGCTGGATACTTTTGGCCTTTGATTTTCAAAGATTGTATGGAGTCGGTCAAAAAGTGTCATCCATGTCAAGTCTATACTCAAAAAATGTGCGCTCATCCAGCTTTGATTTTTCCAGTCATTACTGTAGGTCCCTTTACAAAGTGGGGTATTGATTATACTACTTGTAACCCACCTTCGGCTAAAGGTCACAAGTATATTATTGTAGCAGTAGACTACTTTACGTAGTGGGTTGAGGCTATGCCTACTTTTGAGAATGATGGTGAGACTGCAGCTCTTTTTCTTTTCAACCAGGTTATTGCTCGTTTTGGTATTCCTAAATAGATTTTCACTGATCATGGCAGTCATTTTTAGAATAGCATGATGGCTGAGTTGGCTCTAAAATTAGGTTTTCGGCAGGAGCATTCATCTCCGTATTATCCTCAGGCCAATGGGCAAGTGGAAGCCGTGAAAAAATCCTTGAAGACCATTCTTCAAAGGACAATTAATAAAGCTCGATCCAACTGGCATATCATGTTGTATCCTGCCCTTTGGGCATACAGGACGTCAGTAAAAACTGCAACTGGATTTACTTCGTTTCAGCTAGTTTACGGGCTGGAATCCATATTTCCCATTGAATGTGAGATTCCTTCTCTTAAGTTAGATGTTGAGCTTCTTCCTGACACTTCTAGTCTTGAAGAACGTCTCCTTCATCTAGAACATCTTGATGAGCAGCATCAGGATGCCGCCATGATGAATGAGGCGCATAAGAAACGATTCAAGGTTCAGTACGATAAGGCGGTCAAACCTTTGGTGTTCTCAGAAGGCGATCTTGTTTTGGTCTATGCCCAAGAGAAGGATGCCTTGGGTGCAGGAAAGCTTAAGTCTATGTGGTATGGCCCCTTCATCGTTAAAAAATTCCTTAAAAAAGGAGCGTATACCTTGGTTGATTTTGAAGGGAATGAGTTGCCGAAGCCCAGAAATGGGCTCTATTTGAAAAATTATTATGCCTAGGCTTTGGCTTGGCATTTTTCTTTTGTATATAGTAGTTTTTGTTTTGTACATATCTGCTTTTTGGTCTTTGATGTGATGGTGATGTTTTTGATCTGCTTTGGTAGGTTGTGTCGAATGTCATGAGTCATTATGGTTTCACCGATGGTGCTAGTAGACACACCCAAAACTTGGCTTCCACAGCTTGGGTGCTTCATCATCCATCTGGTCAGCTGTTAGTATCAAGAGGAGTCTGCATTGTTCCTACTTCCAATAATATAGCAGAATACACTGCAGTTATTTATCTACTCTCGGAGGCAATATCTTTGGGTGTTGATTCGTTGGTAGTTTTCTTGGACTCCCAGCTGGTGGTGTCACAGTTGAACAATACTTATCGGGTTTGAGATCCATTTTTATTCCGGTTGTTTTTTAGGGTACGTTTATTACAAAGATCATTTCAATTTTTAACTTTCATTCATATTCCTCGAATAGACAATTGGATGGTAGACTTATTAGCTAATCAAGCAATTTATTGGCATATTAATCATTCCATACATTTAAATTTAATCATCAAAAACATCATGCATTTTTTATACATTTTTCACATCACATCAAAAATCGTTGTATATATATATATCATCAGAGTGTTCAAAAAACTATACAAAATTTGGATCCATAAGTCATACAAAAATTAGGGCTTATGCCCGATCATGTCAATATCAAAAAATATACAGTCATCCGGTAATCATATCTATCTACTCCTATGGTCCTTGCCCAAAATTCGTGTTCCTATAGAACACGAATGCAGTAGAGACTCGACGGAATAACCGCACCCAGTCACGTGGTACTCCTACCACTCGTCTCTGGATGGCCTCAGGCATATCTTCCACTGCAGCCATAGGCACTTGGCGGGTTAAACCCTCCAAGTTCCTCTGTACAGCATGGAGGGTCCTGTCTGAGTCTACTGTATCCGCCTCGCCTCTGCGGCGCTTATGCCGTGGGTAGCCCTCAGGATGGACTGGTCCAATATCTGTATCATGGTCATCATAATATTGTAAGTCATTTTGGAATCCAATCAAAACATGTTTTGTTTTCACATTTTTTCACATATATTAAAAAAAAAAAAAATCATATAATTTAAAAAATTGCAATCTTACCAATTGCGCCCTGTTAGTGTCAGTCTTTGCAGCCTTCCTTCAGTGATAAAAAATGCTCTTACAAAGTGATTTTAAGGTGTCAAGGTCAAATTTTGTCATTTCAAAGAGTCTTCAAGCAAAATTTGGTCACTAGGCATTAGGTCTAGGGGTTGCTTTTACTCTTGTCAAAGTTGTCCAAATGTCGGTCCATGTCACCATTCAGCTGAGTGTATCATCATTCATAGGGTTTTCATCATCATTTCAAGTTCCATTGAATCATTTTACATCTTTTTCATGCTTCAGTTGTGGCTTGGTAAGGTCCATTTCCCTCACCTAGGGTTTTGGAGGTAATTTCTTTTGGATGGTCAAATCATCGAAAAGACTTGTATCCTGATGTTCACACACCTTCCCCTATCCTTAATATACCTTATTAAACACTTCCCATCACTGAGATCCCCCAAATTCCTCATTTTTGCACAAACCCTATTTTCTTGCCACAACTTGGCAATTTTCTAGGCTAGGCCTGTGTTTTTCCCTTTTGGACCCCTTCCCCTCACTCAATCTCTGAGATTCCACTTTCCCCTGCTTCCTAACATCCCTCCCTACTTCCTAAAATTTCCCCAAGAATTTAGAAGCCCCTTATCTCCTTCATTTCGCTTCATTTCGACAAAATTCCTTGTTTCACACATCGGGATAGGTTTCACTCAAATGATGTTTCAGAGCAATAACAGATGAATTTTGGAACATTGAGAGAGGTTTTTGTACACAACATGCCAAGGAAGAAAAATATCCTTCAATTTTTACACAGGTATAATGGTTTTGGAGAAATGTTAATAATACCGTTGCCTTAGGAGAATTGATGCACCTACAGGAAATAGTGTTGGGTGATTTGATTTTTGACAAGGTAAATGAACTCCAAATTGCAAAATTCCACTTGGGTTGGATATCAGACATCCAGGGATTTCCAAAACGCTATCATGAGCTTGATTTTGATGCTGGGAAGTGCCCCAAAAGTAGGCTGAAAGGCGCGCTACGCATATAGCTCAGGCGCGCTACTCATACAGATTTTTGGTCCATTTTTCATCTTCCAGCTCAGGATTTCGGCCAGTTGGACCAGTTTTGCTTGTGGATGTAATTTTTGAGTTATCTTGATGTAATTATATGGTTGGCATGTAACTTGGACTCATTTTTACCTATTCTAGATGATTCACTCCTAAAAAAGTAAAAATCAAATGTAAGGATCAGTTTCCTTCCTTTTAGAGGCAAGTTGTTTGGCTGCCTATATTCTAGCTCCTTGTTTAGAATTAGTTGGAACTGCTCCTATAAGGAGGAATTAGACCCCTAGAGGTGTGGAAAGGGGTTAGGATGGTCTATATGATGTAATTTCTCAATCATTTTCAGAGGTTGGTCAGGTTGGACTCTTGGGGAAGATTTTGGCACACTATTGTACATATTTTTCATATTTTGGCTAAGGAAAGATCAGAGGTTTTGCAGCACCTGTTGGGATTCTTGTGGCTTTCAGTTCTTGATGGTGTTTTCTCTCAGTTTATTATAAGTTCTTTCATGTTTAATGTATGCCATTCCCTTCTTATGCTTCTGAAACTAAATGAATGAGTAAATGAGGTTGAATCCATTGTTTCCAGTGCTCTGCCTTTAAATTTGTTTAGTTTTACATGTTTTCGCCTGTTTGGAGAGGATCCATGTTCTCCCTTGCCCTCTTCAGCTCCTTGTCGTTCTGATACATCCATTGCCGATCAAAAACATCAGAATACTTGCTACCTTGCCCCAACTCAGATGCTGCCAAAGATCTAGCCTTATCTAGGACCCAAAATTGTTTTCCCATCTTTTCAACAAAAAACCCAAAAACTCAAAATCAAACTTTCCTATCTCTTTACTAGCCTAAAATCAGTACCAATTATAAGTCATCTCAGCCCCTTTGAAGACCTTTTGCCGAGATAGACCCGGAGAGAGCCCTCTCCTGTCCTCGTAGGGCTAGCTACGAGGCTGAGCGTGGTTTGATGTAGCCTTGAGTTTTACCTTATTTCAGCCTAAGGTAGATTTGAGCGCTAACACGCCCCATGTCGCGCCAGGTGGAAGGACGAGGTCTGGATCACCATGGAAATCCATACCGGCATAGAGGTAATCCTCCACAGCGATGACCTGTTCCGCCCACCATTGGAAGAACTCATCATCCCAAGTAGTTCGGGGAACTTCACTTCCCCCCAGTCTCTTCATCAGGCAGCCCATCGGGCAATTCTTGGGTCTCTTGGGTTGTTGATGGAAGAGATCACTTTGGGTCGAAGCCCAAGAATCTTCTCGAAGAAGAATGTCATCAAGATGGTCCCATACCCAAAATTTTTTGTTTTTCTTTTCCGGATCGAAGTCAATTGTTGCTTCATATTCATTAGTAGAGCTGTGCACCAATCATATAAATGAGTTAAGCACTCCACAGCTATACTCATTTGAGTCCTAGATGCCTGATGCAAGGAAGCAGATCCTGCTACCATGCCAATGGTAAATAGGAGAATTTTCATGTGCAAGTCTCTTAAATCTCTTATAGCAATTTGAGTCCCAACTTTCTTGGACCCCTCTACACAGTAGACGTGGACATAGTCATCCACGGTAAGCCCTCCCAAAGGCTTGCCATGAAAATCTACTAGGTCTCCCCTCCGGGAGAGTCCAGTAATAAAATAGATGTCTTCCACCTCGATGTGTATTGGCATTTGATCTATTATGAAGCAATATTCCTCCGGTTCCCAATAATTTACAAGCATTTCGAGCAACCGGACATTACTCTTCATATTTGGCATTTTGAAAAATTTGAGCAATCCACAATTTCGGAGAATATTGAGCGATAATTGATCTTGCATTACTTCATTGTCTATTGCACTATGCTCATGTTCCCTCCAAGATATAGTCATCCTGAAAAAATTCAATCATTTGTCCATTAGAAACACGTTTTTTTATTTCAGGTTGCGCATACGCGACCTACCCTGTACACAGTCATGTATATACGCGGCTTGGTCCATATAAATCCGCGTATGCGTAGAGCCGCAATTTTAAATAAACATTTCTACGGTGAAAATTCAAAATTTTTACTTTTGAAATGGACAAAATTGATAACAATGATGGATTAAGAGCTTACCTGACTAGTTCGGCGAAGTTTGACGGTCGATTGCTCCTGTTTTGACGAAAGAGGATTTTTCTCCAGAGCTCTTTTTTCCAAATCAGCAAGTAACAAAGAACCAAATATGAGGTAACATGTGTATTTATGCCCAGAATTTGAAAATTTTTGCAAAAATTTGTTATGCTTATTTTTTCAATCTATCTTAAGCTGCATAACCCGGATGCTTGGAAGTGCCCAGATTGGTATATTTTCAGGTACATTTTGATGAATTTGAGATTTTTCCCGGTTTTTTATCCATGACTGCTGACCCGTCATGGCAGGTATATGATCTTCACTGGCATATAGGTTAGGGAATCCACTTTCCATTGCATTTTGCAGACTAGCCTCCATACTGATCACTTGCCATAGGGTCGATCCCATCAGGTCATGAGTATTACACCCATTTCACTCGCCGATTATTTAATCATGACTTGGTGGTAGAGCCTTCCTATACATGGGCTTCCTAGTTAGTTCCTCGCTATCACTTGTTGCCCATGCTGCGTTTTATGTAGGCTCGGGAGTCCTCTTTAGTCCTGCCATGACTTATGTGTTGAAGCTTCATTCTTCTTCTTCCTCACTATCATTTTTCTGGCTATTACCCTAGAGGCTCCTTGGTGTTGTTGAGTTGTATTACTGCATTGCATATTGGCTACTTGTTTATCCTGGCCTTTAGCCGGCTTCATTTGGACTCGATGTTTAAGCCATCTTTTGACCTTGACTGTCTGTACAAGTTAACCATTGCATGCACTTAGCTATCGCGACTTGACACCCTTTTTTACCCATGGATGGAACATTCCTTTGAGTATCGCTTACCAGTTTCCGCCACCTTGCATTGAGCATAGGATTGTTCCTATCCCAGGAACTAGTGCATCTATTTCTTGATACTCGTTCTATCCATTGTACCATAGCATTATTTTATTCTTTTTCAGGCTTATTATATGAAAAAGACAAAAAAATTGAAAATGACAAAAAGAGCGGGAACGGGATGTTACTTCATAATTTGATGGCAGTACAGTATCATTTTTTTGCCCTTGAACAAAGCACCTACAGTCATATATTTCCTTCATTTGGGATGGTTTTAGTTTTGACCTAGGTTCAGCTTTTTCCCTTGTTTCACTGGTCAGTCCTCCCCCGGTTGGTTATCTCTTCCAATCATATGGAGAGTTTTTTTTGCCTCCTGCATAACATACTTATACAGTGTCATTTTTACTACCATGGTCATCACGAGTCGTGCTTTTGTTCAAGGGAAGTTTAACCAAAGTCGGCCATTCTGCAGTGTCTCTTGACTCATTATTCAGTCGGCCTTCCCGGTATTGTCAGTATCTTGTTCTATCACATCAGATGTTTTGGTCTTCTGCTCTTGCTGGTTTGAGAAGGTCTCCATTGACTTCTTGCTGGCGGGTTTGTCTCTTATCGACTACGACATATTGCTCTGAGAGTAAACCTAGAGCCGCACCCTAGCCCTATTTCCATCATTGATAGGTGACCTTGTGCTCGGCATTTGATCATCATTATGGGTCTTTGACTGAGTGGTTTTCCTTGTGTTCGACGTCAGCATACATTATCACACTTGGGATTCATGCAGTACCTTGATTTCCATTTGACCCTATCGGTGGATATCTCGCCTCTGTGTCAACTTTCATTATTGGTTGGTTCAGAGGGTTTCTTCCGTGCGCTAGCTTCATCTTGTGCATGTCGGAAACGTACTTCGGTTTTGGTTCCATCACTCTACTTCGTCCGATTCCTTCCAAATCTTGGCCTGCGGGTCACACTCGCGCTGGACTGATGTGAGATGCCTTAATGCCTTCCTTCCAGCAGATCTTTTCCCATCGACTCCGACTCATTGCTCTGGGAATAAGGTCTAGAGTCTTTTTGTCAGTACCTTAGGGTTTGCAGTCATCAGTGGCAGACTCTTCACTATCGACAGTGGGGATTCATCATTGCCTCTTGATTGGTAGATTCTTTCAAGTGTTCGACTTCAACTCATTCATTCGCACTTGTTAGATTGTACTGGGGCACCTTGACACTCATTATCATTATCGGTGGGTTGTCTCGCATTGGTTAACGGGATACATCATTGCCCGGTAATCCAACGATTTCTCACATGGTCGACTTCAACTCATTTATTCCCATTGTGTAGAATTGTGCCATAGTGATCGGTGAAGACCTCGGGTTGCATCAGCATTTTTTCGGTTCACTTTTGACAGTCCATTCAGTTTCTGCCAATGATGTCGTCCACCCTTATATGTTGCAGTGTCAGTACAGTAGCATCCGATATGTTGGCTCCCGAGTTGCGTGATTGTACCATGTGTTCCACCCTTTATGATTTGGTACCTGGGGATTCAGGTACTTTTGTGATCAGACATCCATTTTTAGTATTATTGATCAGTTTTATATATGTGATACTTGGACATTGATTCCGACTTGTACTTCCGGGCCGTGCTCAGATGATTCATTGTGTACTTTCAGTTCAACTATACTTGTATACATTCTGGATCTATTCTGTACTTTCTATATGGATATATTTTTGACTGAGCATGGGTATGCCCGCCTCAGACATGAGCTGACTCTCTGTTTTCTTTCATTGGTTTTTGGCAGGCTGAAATCTAGTGAAGTCCTCTCTTGTCCTTGCGAAGTTCTTTCTATGCACATAATACATTTCAGCCATCATGTACCCCTTCTGACCTCATATATTAGGGGGCATCTGTTATAGCATCATTTTTCACCCTCATGTGATTCATGATTGTCTTTTTGGCCTTGGGCACCCATTCCCACAGACTTGAATAAAAGTTCATAAAAAACAGTGTTTCAAATCCCATATGCGAGTATGCCCAGAATTTTCCGCATGTATACGTGAGTTCAGAGATACTTTTCCATGTATGCCATTAAAATCATTAAAAATATATATATAAATCCCTATTTTCGAGGTTGGGTTGATGGTTATTCCAGTAATTAAACCACCCCAGCCCATGGCCAACTGTTTCCAACTGATTGAAACTACTTTGAGGGAGTATAAAAGCCCCTCATGTGCATGGCCTAAAGGAGGGAGAAAATTATAGACATTATACTTTGTCGGAGCCCAAATTCAAGTCTGATTTCCCGTGCCTCCTACACTTCCCAGATTTTTACAGGAAACCCTTGTTTCTTAGAGATGTTCATCAGCTTATATGTCATCTCGTGTGCACAAGTCTTGAAAGTATCTTAGTGAGGCAAGAGCGGGGCGGATCCAGATGATGGTCCGTTCGAAGATCGTGGAAGGATTCAGGTGATCTCTCCACCTTTCTATTACTGTACATGTTGTTCATAATGAAGAAGAACCATCCTATTCCTGAATTCACGTGTTAATATTTGCTTACATATGTGAAAATATTATTAATTAAGCATTTATTATTGTTTATATGATGTTTCATATGGATTACACTGACATTTAGGAAAGATATATGCTGTACAACTAGATCTTCGTGCATGTCTCTTCTTAATTTCCAGGTCGAAGTGGAAGAAGGGTTGCTGGGGGTTTGGACCTCGCGGGATCTACATCAAACGTAGGATCTACGAGTGAGTTCTACAATCGATGTTATCTAGTTTTTAGCGTACAAGTGTGGTTGTGTGAGTCCTTCTTGAATAGCATGCCCTGATCTGTGGAGGTTTTGACCCAACGACCTCTAGGGAGTTATTTCCCGAAACATCTCCTATGGATAAAAAACCAAGTGTTCTTTCACATCAAAATGAAGAGTGTGCTTTTTTTTTTGCTGAATCTCAAGAAAAGGTAACATTTAATATTTTTGAAGATACTTTTACTGATTTGCTACAGTTAGTAGGGAAGATGTAATTTCTTTTTTTCATGGACCAGAAACACATGTTAAGTAGACACTGTTGGGCCCAAATTAAGTTATGATTCTCACCCTGTAAATACTTCAAATTATGTTATAATTTCAAGGGAATTGATCTTCACATTAACAATAAGGAATAAAAGATCACGAAAATGGGAACAATCGGACTAATGATGAAAAGGATGTTTTATAATAGGAAATTGACTTCTCTTATATCCACATGAAGTAAAGCAGAATGCCTGGACCAATAGGGAATGGAAGCCAACCAACAGACGCGAGCATATGAAATCCTAGCAATTCCAACAGCCAGTAGAAGGAAAACAAACAAATCCAAGTCCAAGAACTCAAACGACAGCCACGCGTAGCAGGCTGTCATTTGAGAAACACTTTCGAAATTCTTGAAAATCTCCTGTAAAAGGGAAAAGGATGGAGGAGAAGGGGAGTCAAAAAACAAGACAGGAAACTCATTCTGTAATAGACAAATCAGAACAATATGTCTAATTACGTTTTTGTAACGTCGTTGAATGTAATATAGAGCTCTGAACAATCATCTTTTGAAGTTTTTACAGTGCTAAGGCTTCTGGTGATCTGGGCCCAACCTCTGGAAGCTCCATGCAAATTTTCATACTCTGAGTAGTTAAAGAACCAATGCTTATGAATATGATGAAATTGTAATGCATATTTCCATTCAATACAAATATAGTTCTCTTTCTTTAAGATTGTTAGAAACTGTGTTCTTAAAGTAGGACAAGTGCAATCATATTTTCCGACTGATGACAATGTTTTGTTATCAATAGATAGTTCCAGTTCCTTTGATGTCATTTCATTTGAATTACAGATCGTAGAATAAGATGATTTTAGCATTATCTGTCTTTATGAATTGTGTTCTCTTTCTAGCATAACGAAGCGTTCAACCATTGATCAATGTTTATTAATTAAGTCATACAGAGAACTCCATTAAAAAATTACTTAATTACTTGCTATACGAGTTATTTAATTCGCTTCAGTCACACTGCTGTTTCATTACTATCCAACTTAGTCATACTGTTGTTTCATTACTATCCAGCTTAGTCATACTACTGTTCCATTATTGCACAACTAGTTATACTGCTGCTTTATTATTGCTTAGTTAGCTATACTGTTGATTCAATTTGATTCCATTACTAATTAGCTTAGTTAGACTACTGTTCCATTTAATTCCATTACTGTTTAGTTCAATGCCTGCTTGGTTTATCTAGATTGTTTTTCAGTTTAGTTAAGCCATTGTTTCATTCCATTAGAGAAACACAAATTCTTGTTGCTCAATCCTAGGTTAAAAATCCATCCAAGTCACCCTTCATAGGATAAGCAAGTTCAAGAAGTTAGTAAATTCTTCCTCACAATTGACAAGGAGCATATGTAGACAAACTGACTCGCATATATTGTGCCGACACTCTTGGAATAAAAAGACTTACCCCGGGTTGATAATTAAATGAGGAAGCACTAGAGTTGTAAATAAAAAGTCACCTCTATAAGAACCAACATTTTGGCGCCATTTCCGGGGAGAGTGTTAAGATTCATCTCCCTTATTTCATCTTTTCTCCATTGCTATGAAGAATTGGGTATTGAAAATGAAAGGTAAGAACCTGTGTACCGGCAAGCAACATGCTTTCCCTTTAGCCCGCTCACCAGCAAGTTGTACAAGAACCGTAGGATAGGTGCTGTTGTTTTATGCCTAGGAAAAAGAAGATAGAAACAATCCAAAATCATTCGCAACCATCCTCACAACCTAAAGGATTGGTGATCCTTGGGAGGACAACATATATAGACAAAATCATTAGGAAAGCTGAATCTCAGGCATCTATAGGACCTAGAACTGTTTCCATTCAAAGTCCTAATGCACTCCCTCAGGCATCAGCCTCACCATCTGTAGCCTACATCGAGATTCACAGCAAGACAAAGGGGTCTAAGAAAAGCCTACAGACTGTCATTCATAGAGACATTGACCCTTCAAAAGAGGGAGGCTCTTGCAACCTGTAAGAAGGCGGGGGCGAACCTAGTGGAGGAATTCACATAGAGATATCAGAACCTAAGTCCCCTAAAGAAGTGTTTGAAACAGAAGTTCTTAGAATCCCATATCAAGGAAGTATTGTAAAAACCCCACCGCATTCACCTCCCAAGCCTATTAAAATCTCCCCTCCAGATCTTGAAGTTCCCGAATATTTCTGGCACCTCTTTGATCAGATGGCAAATAATCAAAATCAAAATCAGAGGCAAACATCAACATTAGAGTACCCTATTGTTGATCATGCTACCAATGCCCCTATGAAAGCCATTCCCTTACACAACATCCCCACCTTTCATGGGTTAACCACAGAATATCCTGATGCATTCCTATTTGAATTTGATGTCTTATGCAGAGGATATGACTACACCACTGATCCCCAGAAACTAAAATTATTTCCATCTACCTTAAAAGGACCCGCATCACTTCAATTCATGTGATTAGAGGGAAATATGTACTGTAGACCAAATGAAGAATAATTCTTTCACTAAATACGAAGATTATTGTTTGGGTCTCAGATCTAAAACACGTTAAATTCTTCAATACAGTTCTGTTAAAATACAATGAAACATTAGAGGAATATGTAGAAAGATTTCAATACAATTTACAAATATCCTCATATACCACGCTATCCAAGGACATTTTAAAAGCCACGATGCTTAAAGGGATGAAGGAAGAATGGTTGAGATGCTTAACATAATGGGGAAGGGAGATATTTACCAAGAATAATGAGACGAGATTATTTCCTTATGTATTAGATGCTCCCGGGGTAGCTCACGCAATAGACCTGTTGGGCATGATTCTATGAAGAAGGATCTTAAGTGTACCAATGGCAATGTAACCAAAGTAGAATTTGGAAATCTATTAGAAAATTTCAAAACTAAAATCCTGGGTACTTTGAAAATGCAACTTGATGTTTTACAAGCCAAGCAGAAACAAGCTATAACATAACAAAACCTAGCCATCTTTTGCCCAATATGTCGAAAGAAGCACAACCAGAGGGCATGTCCTTTAGACATGGTTTAGACTTGTACTATTTGCACTAAGGATCATACCACGGACTAGTGTCCTTCACTTCCCGGGCTCAAAGCTGTCTACAAGGAAGGAGAAGAAGAAATAGATCCAGTATATTTAATGAATCAACGTTAGCAATGGAAAGCACAACCTGGCATACCACAAGACCTGCCTCAATACTTTTGTTGCCGCAGTTTAGCCAGAAAAACCCTGCAACAACTTGGAAAACTCAAAACCCCTTCCCAACTTGGCCAACCAATTGTTTCCTATGCCACCTTGGCCTATGCAACCTCTATCAGGGAGTAATTGGAAAAACTTCCCTTGCTCTCCCCCTTATTGGCAGAATGTCCCATATCAAAACCAATGGCCAAACCCTCCTACTCAAAACACCAATTGGAACTGCATTAATTACCAAGATGTAAAGTTCAATGATAGGGGCAAAATCTCAACAATGCTGGCCCCTACCCAATTCAGCATAATCAACAGCCTACCATACGCCCTCAATTACTAGCCAAACCCAATCCCAACCCCAATAATAGACTGGTTCAACTAATTCAGATCATAGAGGACCCAAAACCCAATGCCAAACAAAAAAAGGGCAACAAATTGAGGTTAAGATCATGACGTACCATATTACCTATAGAGGCCACAACTCCACCTCAGTCCCAAGTTGAAACATCCATAGGGCCTAGCTCAACGAATATAACAAAAACAAGTAAAGATAAGGAAAAAATTGACCAACAAAGACCTAAAGAACTTAGAGTGACTCTGCCTCCATTCCCTAAGAGATTAAACCTACCCAAACCTATAATCACCATAGATTTTGACATCCTGGGGGAATTAAGAAAACTTTGTATTAAAATTCCTCTTCTCCAAGCTATCCAAGACATTCCCATCTATGCAAAGACAATCAAGTAATTATGTGGAAAAAATAAATTAGGAAAACAATGGCTGCACCTACCGTTCATGTGGTAGGAACACTATCTGACTTACTGTTAGGTAGAATATCACATGTGAAATATGAAGACCCAGGAAACCCCATTGTAACCGTGCAAATTTCTGGACACTCATTTCCAAACACATTGGTTGACCTAGGGGAAGCCATTAACATCCTAACTACATGAGCTTGTGAAAAACTGGGCATATCAGTTTTAGAACCTCTAGCCACACTTCTGGAATTAACTGACAGATCTGTTATCAGACCAGAAGGTATAGTGCAAGACATCATGGTCTCGGTGGACTCATGGGAATACCCAACTGATTTTTTAGTAATTAATCCAAAAAATAGGATGGAAGGGCACCCATTGATTCTTGGGCGGCCTTGGCTGGCCACAACAAATGCTTACATAGGCTGTCAAGCAGGTAGCATGACTATCACTAGAGGCAACTCTGTAAAAAATATCATTATTTATCCGCTTGCCAAACCAAGTCTTCCCACGATAAAAATTCACAAACACCCAGATACATATTGGGAGAAAAAAATCCGTCCACCTCTGACACTAGTAGAAGCCCTCGAATTCAAGGATCAAACTGAAGATGATGTGATTAGTAATGTTATGAATCAGCCACCCAAACCTAAAAATTTGAGATGCCAAATGATGAAAACAATCCTCGAACATGAAGGTCAAGAGGACCGTGTAGCGGACTTTGAGACTCAACATAGCTCCATAATCACTGTTCATAACAGTATACCTATTGAGATCGAACCAGGAAAGGTTCTGAATATTAACAGTAGCCTGGATGACAACCAAAAGCAGAAACTTATAAAATTCCTCTAGAAGCACTGGGGTGCATTTGCGTGGGATTATCAAGACATGAAGGGCTTGGACCCACAACTTTGCACGCACCACATCTATACTGATAGGGAAACACACCCCGTTAGACAACCCCAATGAAGACTAAACCCACATTTAAAAGAAATTGTAAAAGAAGAACTCCAAAAACTGCTAGTTGTAAACTTCATTTATCCCATCTCAGATAGCAAATGGGTCTCCCCTTTGGTGGTCATCCCTAAAAACAATGGGAAGTGGAGAATTTGTGTAGATTACGAAGAATTAAATAAGGCAACTCAGAAAGATCATTTCCCCCTTCCCTTCATTGACCAAGTCCTTGACACATTAGCTAGAAAACAGTTCTTCTCTTTCCCTGACGGATTTAGTGGATACAATCAGATCCAAATAGCTCCCGAAGACCAAGATAAGACAACCTTTACCAGCCCATGGGGCACTTTTGCTTACAGAGTTTTACCATTTGGATTATGTACTGCCCCAACAACATTTCAAAGAGCCATAATTAGTATTTTTTCTAACTTAATAAATGAAGGAATTGAAATTTATATGGATGATTTTACACCCTATGGGGACAACTTTGATCAAGCACTAGAAACGTTAGACAAAGTGTTAGAACGATGTATTGCTACTAGGCTATGTCTAAGCAACGAAAAATGCCACATGATGATGACTGAGGGGGTAATCCTAGGTCACTACATTTCTACAGCTGGAATACAGGTAGACCCGGTTAAAATAGAGGTAATCCTTCTGTTGGCCACACCTTGTACACAAATGAAGGTACGCAGTTTCCTGGGATATGTAGGATATTATCACAGATTTATAAAAAAAATTCACATATAGCTGCACCTCTGTATGCTTTGACTGGAAATGTTGAATTCCATTGGACTGAAAAATGGAACACTTCTTTTACAGACTTGAAGAAGCTGGTCTCAACAACACCAATCTTGCGAGGTCCTAACTGGAAACTGCCCTTTCATATCTCTTCCAATGCATCTGATACAACAATAGGAGCAATAATTCACCAAGAAGAAGACCGAAAGCCTTATGCTATTTATTATATCAGCAAAAGCCTTACTCCTACCGAATTAAATTATACAGTAACCGAGAAATAATTCCTGGCTTTAATTTATGCTATCAATAAATTCAGGCACTACATAACTAGATATCAAGTGTTCCTATACACTGACCACTCTGTTATTAGATATTTAGCTAATAAACCAATCACGAATGGAATAATAACTCGTTGGCTACTCTTATTGCAGGAATTTGATATAACAATCAAAGACCATCTAGGGAAGGAAAATGTGGTCGCAGACTTCCTGTCTAGAGTCCCCAAGATAGACGACACACTAACAGTTGACGATCAATTCCCTGACGAACACCTATTTTTTGTAGCAATCAAAACACCATGGTATATAGATGTGGAAAATTATCTGGAAGTGGGGAAACTACTCAAACATTTAACGACGAGAGAACGAAAATTGATTGTACAACGCAGTGCAAGATTCTCTTGGATTGGAGGATACTTATTCCATATAGGGGATGATATGCACATACACAGATGTATAAGGAAAGATGAAATCTACGACATCTTACGGGCCTGTCACGATGAACCCTGTGGTGGCCACTTCGCAGAACAACGGACAGGGCATAAAGTGTTGCAATTAGGCTATTAGTGGCCTATGATTTTCAAAGGCGCAAATAAGTATGTTAAGGCCTGCGATAGTTGCCAAAGAATGGGCCGGCCAGGCCAAGCAGATGAAATGCCACTGCAACCAGAATTGGTGGTGGAACCATTTGAACGATGGGCGTTGGAATTCGTTCGGCCATTCAACCCACCATCAAACCAAAAAGCCCACATATTGGTTTCCATAGATTATGTCACCAAATGGGTGGAAGTAGTAGCCTTGTCAAGAGCCATGGAAGAATCAGTAATTAAGTTTCTCTTTGAACTATTTGTACGATACGACCTGCCAAGGAAAGTGATAACCAATGGGGGGGCACAATTCACAGGCAATAAGATCATATCTACCTTAAGAAATCACCATATCATTCACAGAGTTATGCCTCCTTACCAACCGTAGGAAAATGGACAAGTCGAAAGCAGTAACAAATTCCTGGAGGCAATCCTTACCAAGACAGTAGCAACACACCCCTGGGACTGGGCCACTAGACTACCATAAGCCTTATGGACTTATCGAACAACTTTGTGAAATACCACTGTATATTCACCATATTAGCTAGTATTTGGGAGAGAACCTATATTCCCTATCGAGTTCAAAATTAAAACACTGATAGTAGCCCAGGAAGTGGGATTGGACTTAACAGACGCTCAAGCTAAAAGACTCCAACAAATAAATGAACTGGACGAAATTCGATTGCTTGCCCTACAATGCACAATGATCATTCAACAACAACGAGCCAAGTGGCACGACAACCTAATAAAGAGCAAGTTATTTCAAAAAGGATATTGGGCACTCCTCTATGATTCTAGATTCCAAGACTTTCTAGGAAAACTGCAAACAAGGTGGCTCAGACCATATGAGATTCAGGAAGTACATAGCAATGGTACCCTCACCTTGCCCACTATAGATGGGTTTGGCTCAACATTTCGAGTTAACGGGCATAGAGTACACCTCTATCACAAACCTCTCATGAAAGAATCGTTTTGTTAACAGGCACAAAACGATCCCACCATCCAAGTTGTGGCACAAGGGGGTGATAACCCCACAAACTCAAGTACATGAGAGGTTTGACATCATCACTTGTAAATAATGTACACAATTGTTTTGCTTGTTGTACATTCTCCCCATTTCCAATCCATTTTCATTATAAGATTGTGTTTTTTTCTACCGTGTCTTTTTCATTTTTGCTGTTCAATTCACGGACAACTACTGTTCAATATTCGAACGGCAACTGTTCGATTAAATTAAACAGCCATTTGTAGTGTTCTTACTTTGTTGTTCAACAACTATCAGTTGTGTTTTTATTGTTGCTGTTTAATTCAAGAATGACTGCTGTTCATTTTTTGAACGGTCGCGGTTCAACCAAATTGAACAACTTTTCACTATGTTTTTTTTTATTTTTTCTGTTCAATTCGAGAACAGCTGCTAAATGGCCACTATTCAACCAAATTAAACAGTTTTTTGCCCATGTTTTTTTAATTTTACTGTTCAAATCGAGAACAATTGTTGTTCAGTTTTTGAATGACCGCGGTTCAACTGAATTGAACATCTTTTTGCTATTTTTCAATATTACTGTTCAAATCGAGAACAATTGTTGTTCAGTTTTCGAATGGTTGTGGTTCAACCGAATTGAACAACATTTTTGCTGTGTTTTTAATTTTGCTGTTCAATTCGAGAACAACTGTTATTCAATTTTTGAATGGCTGCGGTTAAACCAAATTGAACAAGATTTTTGCTGTGTTTTTTATTTTTATGTTCAATTCATGGACAACTGCTTTTCAATTGTTGAATGGCCGCAGTTCAACCAAATTGAACAAATTTTTTTTGTGCTTTTGGCTGTTCAATTCTTGAGAGCTGTTGTTCAGTTTTTGAACGAATTTCGATTCAACCACAATTGAACAATTGTTTCATGTTGTTAAAGCTGTTGTTCAATTCCTGAACAACTGCTGTTCATTTCTTGGACGGCTGTCGTTCGATCAAATTGAACAGTTGTGACTGTTGTGTCTTTATTTTTGCTATTCAATTCAGGAACAGTTTTTGTTCCATCTTTGAACAACTGTTTTTCATTCAAATTAAACAACCATTTTTGAGCGTTTTTAATGCCGAACAATCTTTAAACAACTGCTACTTAATGTCTTAATATTCATTCTTTTTATAATTGAGTAACTTTGAGTAGGGAATGGCAGTTGAAAGAGAGATGAAAAATGGTAAAACTACAAATATGATGCCCTTTGGAACTATAATTCTTAAACAGGAAGTTGACATTATGCACACATGAGATAAAAGGCTAAGTCGCCCATAGTTCAAATATGATATCAAACAATTCAGGACCTTATGATGATATGTCTTTTTGCACTATTAGAGTAATATGTCCCTACAACATGAAGAAATGGAACAAGGGGTATTAATGGTATTATTTTTTCTGATTCTTTCACCATCCCTCACTCTTAAGGAGTCAATGAGCCTCCCTTAACAATCATTGTGTCTCATGCAAATATTTAAGAGGATGGGGGGTCTCATTATGAACTAGACTACCATGATCATAAGGATTGAACAAGTGACATGCCCATTATGGCTACCACACCAGGGTAATGACCTTCTCATCTATTAGAAGGATAGGAGGTCTCATCACGAGCCGACCTGATCACTCTATTACAATTATAGTGAATGGAATTGTGACTATCTAGCTACCACACCAGCATAGTGACCTCCTTATAGATCAAAATGTTACAATCCAAAGGAAGTACTACATGTACATGCAAATATTAAGAGAGGATAGGGGGTCTCATTATGAGCCAGCCTACCATGTTCATAAGAGTGTAGCAATTGACATGCCCATTATGACTACCACACCAGGGTAGTGACCTTCTTAATAACTTGAAGGACAGGAGGTCTCATCACGAACTGGCCTAATCACCATGCTACAACTCTAGTGAGTGGCACCATGGTTACCTGGCTACCATACCAGCATGGTGATCTCTCCATCAAATTGGAAAAAAAACTATTCTTACATACGGATCATGGCTCCTTTTTTGGGTTAAATAGCAACCCTGTCGAAGCTATGAAAGCATGTTGGCAGCAGTGGCTTTGCTTGTGGTATGAAAGAATGCTCATTTAATAACCAACTGTTGTTATATACACCTTGTCTTCAATTTTGTTTACCACAAATCTATTACTCGCATTAGTGACAATCATGACTTACCATAAGAATAAATAACAAAGATCTGTTTCCATATTTTGAACTTTGGAATGACAACGCCAATCATTACTTGACTCAGTCTTGCTTCCGTCATAACTTTTCAGTCATGCAAAGACATCATATCGCAATAATGGTAATACTATTTTCTCTCGCTTTCCAGTCACTTCAGCACAAGATACAATTATGAAAACTTCTAAATATGACCTTTTGTTGCATATGTAGTAATTACTCAACCATCGATCCTTCACACGCAGATTTAACAAATTATGACATTCCCATGTACACATTCATAACTGGCTAAATCTCTCCTATACTTGAGGGCGTGGGCACCCTTTCTTCAAGAAAGGGGGTGTAATTTGACTTAATTCAGAAAGCATGTGAAATCCCTGCACAAATCTTGTCAGACGCATTGATAAACACTACAATTAAGGCATGGATATTATTTACACAGAGCTGCAGTCTCTCTTCCGCTTGCATACAACACCCAGTTGAAACAACAAAGCCAAGAAGAAAAATAACTAGAGGAAAACAACATATCAGTTATGGGAGGAAATGCCCTTCAAAGCAAGCCTACAAACTTTCAGATTTCAGAGGCGGCGAGTGCCATCCTCCAATGAGCTGGATGGCTAACATATGTACAAAGACTACAAGGATCCAACATGAGAATTGCAGTCAAATTTCTGCAAAATCTACGGGAAATGAAAACTAGAGTTAAAGGCCGAACTATGCCATTTACATAGGATTTTATAGCAGAAGTTTCTGGAATTCTAGCGCAAGGGGAAAGATGGGCAGAAAAGCATCTCCTCCTGAGAGAAGCGGTAGCAGTATACCGGGACCCAAATGAACCATTGGAACGAAAAACTAGAGGGATTAACCCTGCCTCTTTACACCAGCCATGGCAAGAGCTGGCGGCATTCATCCAGAAGTTTATTACATGCGAAGGATGTCGGGAAGTGGTAAAACCTCGACAGCTCAAACTTTTAGCTGCACTCAAACAAATTTTTTTAATTAATCTACCTGCCTTTTTGAATTCCGTATTGCATGATACTGTTGTTCGATTGAGAAAGTCCAAGAAACCCCAAGCAGTGGTTAGTCACCAACGCTTAATAAAATTAATCATCATTCATGAACTAGATAGGCAGCAGATAGCATGGGATAATTTCATCAACCCAGAGGCACAAGAACCAGAAGTAAACCCCGAGGGAACCGAAATTGAGCCCCCTAGGGTAAATCCTCTAAGAATAAAAAGAACCTGAACTTCAACATCAAAGCCAAAGAGACAAAAATGGCCCAGAACACCCCAGGGAACTTCGAACCCCATAGATGAAGCAGAACCATCCCATGCACCCTTGCAATAATTCGAGGAGGAAATGGCCCGAGTCCTAGGGAAAATAAGGAAAAACTATGAATTGAGAAACATATTGGAAGTAGGGGAGCAAGAGGAACTTGCTGATAAAACCGCCTCCCCCAGCAGCTCTGGTCACACTAACATCCTACCTGACCAAGAGGAACCGCAAGATGATGAGGCTCTGTCTCCTATTGATAATTATGAAGTGTATAATGATGGACAAGCAGAGGAGAGATTGGACTCACAAGATTATTCATGTGACACTGTCCTTGTGGAGCAAAGCACACACACAGAGACAACCCCTTTGTCACCAGGAGGTAGCATCACTCCTCCTAGTCAGGACCCTCACATTGAGGTCAATTTTGAAGATGTAATCAGAAAAACCATTCTAGATGCTATCCCTGAAAAAGAGAATTCCACTCCCCTATCACCTACTTAAATAAGAATAGGTGAAGGTTCAGACGAGAGGAGAAGTGAGAAACTAAGAAGGACCTGCAAGTGATTGGAAAAATTGGTGAAATATCTGAGGAAGCAACTGAAAAAATAATGAAGGGCCAGAAAGCCAAGGACAGAAACCTCTATTGCAGGAACTCAAAAAAAACCAGTAAATATTGTTGAAAGTGAAATGCAAACTGACTTAGCCGGCACCATGGAAACCAGAATACAAACCAATTTGATAACCACTACTGAAATTGAAGTACAGACCAACCTGGTGGACACCACCGAGGTTGAAGTGTAGAAAAAACTAGAAAACAACATCGAAACATCCACCCAAACTAAGTAGAAGGTTATAGAAGAAAAGGGGACCCAAACAGAGGAAGCCCCTACCTATTCCCATTTAGTAGAGATAGCTGCTAACTAGATATTACGAAATGAACTAGTGCAAGTTCGGCATGAACTGACACAGTGCAGAAAGGAGGGGGTGCCATTACAAGAATATCAGGCACTGCAAAAGAATTTCACCGACCTCTCTGTCATAGAAGATGAGACCTTCACCTAGCTTAGAGGAGAGAAGGCAAAGGTTAAAGTGGTACAAGAACAGGTAGAGCAAGCTAAGAAGAAAATATCTACAATTTTCTCTCTATATGATGATGCTCTATCATGCAGAGCTCCGAAAACCAACTAAGCTTTGTTCCTAACAGAACGGTATCTACTCTTGAAAGTTAAAGCTATTAGAGTAGGGAAACCCACTACCTTTAGGACCATAGAAGCATTTTTCCAATGCTATAACGACCAGGATGAGCAGGTCCAGGGCCTCTTGTGTGAGCTCTAAATGCATAACTTCTTCTTAGAAGAAGACACTGACAGCAACCCTAGACCCTTCATAAGGGATGTACAGCTGCAAGCCTTCCTTTCATTTTCTAAAAACCAGATTAGGTGGGCCAAAGCCTACGACATCTTCTAGAAAAGAGAGCATAGTCTAGATTTATGGGTCAGGGGGGAGCCTACAAAACCCTTGCAACTGATCATCCAACATAAGAAATTTATGAGAAAGCCAGGTGTGAGGTCTAAGCTGGGACCCATCCATAAAGATATCATAGAAAATGCACGAGAATACTTTGAGGAAATTCGTGAAGCGGCCTTAGCAGCAGCCAAGCAAAGGTGGATGGCCTCCACAAACAATGTGAAGAATAGGGAGCCATTCAATTATAGGAATTTCAAGGCTGCTGCCTCCAGGTTCCTTTCATATAGCAGCCTAGTCTATAGCATGGGGCCTGCCTAGTTGGGATGCAGATACAAAAACCTTCTCCTCAGGCTTCCTCTCGAGGATTATAATCACAATTATGAACTTCCAAAGGGAGCCACAGGCGCTGCCTTTGCACTCATAAAAAGAAAACAAGGCTTCAGAACATACAACAAAAAGGCCTACCCTGCCTACTCCTTAATATAGCTACATCTCAATCATTTGTTTGCATGAGGACATGCAACTAGGTAAGCATGGGAGAATGTTGGGCCCAAATTAAGGTGTGATTCTCACCTTGTAAATACTTCAAATTATGTTATAATTTCAAGGGAATTTCTCTTCACATTAACAATAAGGAATAAAAGATCATGAAAACAGGATCGGACTAATGATGAAAATGATGTTTTTAAAATAGGAAATTTACTTCTCTTATCTCCACATGTAGGAAAGTAGAATGCGTGGACCAATAGGGAATGGAAGCCAACCAACAGACATGAGCATATGAAATCCTAGCAATTCCAACGGCTGATAGAAGGTAAAAAAATGAATTTGAGTCCAAGAACTCAAATGACAACCATGCATAGCAGGATGTCATTTGAGAAACACTTTCAAAATTCTTGAAAATACCTTTAAAAGCGCAAAGGACAGAGGAGAAGGGGAGCCGAAAAAAATACAGGAAACTCATTCTGTAATAGACAAATCAGAACAGTCTGTCTAATTACATTTTTGTAACGTCATTGGATGTAATATATAGCTCTGAACAATCATCTTTTGAAGTTTTTACAGTGCTACGGCTTCTGGTGGTCTAGGCCCAACCTCTAGAAGCTCCACACACGTTTTCATACTCTGAGTAGTTATAGAACCAATGCTTATGAATCTGATGTAGTTGTAATGGATATTTCCATTCAATACAAATACAGTTCTCTTTCTTTAAGACTGTTAGAAACTGCATTCTTAAAGTAGGACAAGTGCAATCGTATTTTCCAACTTACAACAATGTTTTTTTATCAATAGATAGTTCAAGTTCCTTTGATGTCATTGCATTTGAATTATAGATCGTAGAATAAGTTGATTTTAGCATTATCTTTCTTTATGAATTGTGTTCTCTTTCTAGCATAATGAAGCATTCAACCATTGATCAATGTTTCTTAATTAAGTCATACAGAGAACTCCATTGCAAAATTACTTAATTACTTGTTGTACGAGTTATTTAATTCGCTTCAATCATACTATTGTTTCATTACTGTCCAGCTTAGTCATACTGGTGTTTCATTATTGTCCAACTTAGTCATACTATTGTTCCATTACTGCACATCTATTTATACTGCTGCTTTATTATTGCTTAGTTAGCTAGACTGTTGATTCAATTCAATTCCATTACTAATTAGCTTAGTTAGACTATTGTTCCATTTAATTCCATTACAGTTCAGTTCAATGCCTGCTTGGTTTATCTAGATTGTTTTTCGGTTCAGTTAATTCGCTGTTTCATTCCATTGGAGAAACAAAAATTCCTGTTGCTCAATCCTAGTTTAAAAATCCATCCAAGTCACCCTTCATAGGATAAGCAAGTTCAGGAAGTTAGTAAATTCTTACTCACAATTGACAAGGAGCATATGTAGACAAACTGACTCGCATAAATTGTGCCGACACTCTTGGAATAAAAATACTTACCCCGGGTTGATAATTAAATGAGGAAGCACTAGAGTTTTCAATAAAAATTCACCTCTATAAGAACCAACAGACACTTCAAGTAGCCTAGTTTTTGTTTTTTCTGCCTACTCGAGGAAAATGAGAGAAAAATTTCAGTAAGTATCCATCTGCTAGATTGGTTACACTAGAAGGATCATTTCACATGATTGTACATATGCCTTTAGCAGGCAGGTGGTTTTCATTGGGATTTGAAGCCCTCAAGTCTTAGTGATATGTTGCCATCAATAAGTTTAGTAAGTTTTTTTATTTTCAGTCAGTTTCAAATTCATTTTGCATCATTTGAGTTGTCAGCTTTTATTCATGTATTTCAGTTTGAGTTTTGACCGTATTGGCCCACATGGTTAGGCACTTGGTCTACGGTGTTCTTGACACCTCCAAGGAGTTTCCATCCCCAATAAGTCCAATGTTAGTTCCAGTCAATTTTTCCTGTCACCAGTGATCAAATAGGTATCCTCTTTCTAAATTTGTTTGAGTCTTTTTCAAATTTTTAGTATTTCATCAAGTCTCAAAATAAAAATGTGTTCACTGGTTTAGATTGTTAGGTGTTTTCTTCTTCCACTATGACTAGGGTATTGAGATAACTACTACTTATTTCATCTCCATGGTCAATGGAAATCATCATGGTCAGGTCATTCTTTGTTGAAAGAGTCTCATAGTCATCATGGTCATCATTCAGCTCGTTCTTCCATGTTGTGCCATCATTAATTCATAGTGTCAAAATCATGAAAATTGGTCATTTCACCATCAAATTCATCTTTTGAAGGATTAGTAAAATTAAAATTTCTTTAACAATTTCATGTTCCAAACTTTCAGTTCCAAATAAGTGGTTTTATGTTTACCATATTTGTCTCCCATTTGTGCTTGGAAAGATTATTTCCCTCTCCTAGGGTTTTTTAGGGCATTTTTCTTAGTTTCATGACTTCCATGGTTAAATCATCCACAAGACTTGCATCTTGATGCTCTTACACCTTCCCGTATCCTTAATATACCTTCCTAAACACTTCCCATCACTCCTATCCCTCAAAATCATCATTTTTCCACAAGCCCTAGCCTATTGCTACAATTTGACACTTTTCTATACTAGGCCTGTGTTTTTCCATTTTGGACACCTTACCCTCACTCAATCCTTAAAATTCCACTTTCCCCTACTCTCTAATATCTATCCCTATCCCCCAAAATTTACACAAGAATTTATACATCCCATGACACCTTCATTCCCCTCCCTCTAAAAGGTAGTCCTAAATCCCCTGTTTTGCCTACACTAAACCCTAATTTCCTCTCCCACTGAGCTAGGGTTTTATATGCAAATAGAGACATCTAAGGAGACGAGGCATAAGGTAGGTCATATCAGTAAGGATGAGGTAATTTTAGCTCATAAACATCATGTCTCAATCATTTTTCAATAATTCATTCCAAGATTCAAATCATTTTCCACTCATAGGGTCAGTTTTGCTTCAAACTATGTTTCTAACCAAACAAAGATTAATTTGACAAAAGTGACAGAGGTTTTTGTCCATCATAGGTTAAAAAAGAAAATATCTTTCATTTTTTACACATGTATCATGATTTAAGAGAAATTTCAAAAATTTAGGTGCTACAGGATTTTTTCTGCACTTCTGGAGTGACCTTGGGAGAATCAATTTTTGACAAGTCAAATCAAGTCCATTTTGCAAACTGAAGGCATATCGGGAAACTAGACTTGATAATATTTCCAAAAATCCATATTGGGCCTAATTTTGACACATAAAGGTCATCCAAAATGGACCCTGAACATGGAGGGTGCAAATGACACTCCCAGGGCGCAAATGCACAATGGAGGGGGCAAATGACCAATTTGCTAATTTTTTCCAAGTTTCTCTGAAATTTTGACTTTTATTCAACAAATCATGTTTCTAATTACGTAATTCATCATGGTAAATGTAATTATATCAATGATAAATTACCTAGGGGTATATTCATCGAGTAAAATTCATCATTGAGTCATAATGAATTAGTTGAATGTAATGAGGAGTGAGTCACTTAGACCATCCTACACTTCAGCTTTCAGTTCAGAATTTGGTGGATCATCTCCTCAACTTAGGGATTTGACCCTTGAGGTTGGGAAAGGTTGTTTGAGGCCTATATATTGTACTTTTTTATTCATTTTCAAATGTTGGAATCAGTTTGGATGTTAGTTTATTAATCAAAGAAATATTGTACTCAGCTTTTGGCTAGTTAATAAAGAAGAGTTACAACTATTTTTTTGGGATACTAGTGGTATGATGTTTATCATTGTTTGTCCTTCCGTTTCATATGTTAGAATGTGTTTTATTCATGTTCATTCCATCTCTATTGTATGATTTCTTTCAAGTTGATAGGAAAAACACATGCTTGCTCATGCTCTGTTTTGGGAAAGATTTAATGATTTGTTCATTTTCCTTTATTTAGGAATAATACATAATCCCATGCTCTTCCTAACTTCTCATCAGTATTAAAACCATTTCATCACAATCATATTTAAAGTGGTAACCTTGTGCCTACTCTACCCCGTTGATCCCTGCAACCCTATCTCATTTGCCCTGACCTAGCTCCCTTGACCTAATTTCTTCATCCAAAGATACCCCAACCAAATCAAAATCAAAACAACCCCTGCACTCATATCTAGCCTAAAAACCCTAATTCCTCCAGCCCTCTTGGCTATGAATTTGTGGAGAGAGCCCTCTCCGACTTGGTAGGGTGGGATACTAAGTCAAAATCTTGGTCTGTGGTTACCTCTGTTGGGATTCCTTCTTCAATCTTAGGAATCTCGCGGAGTGATAACATTTTGGCACCATTGTTGGGGCAACGAAAGATCATAATATTCCCTGGGAAAGAACGAAAAATTTTAAATATGATTGTTGATGGTGAACAACAATCAGGCACAAGAAGGTTGTGCATCATTCACCTAGCTACTCCAGTGTCGAAGAATCCAAAGGTTTAGAAATTTTCATGGTGACTCCACTTTTCAAGAACCAATAGTTTGAAGATATTCTTGGTGACCTCATTGTTGTCAAAATGGATTTGATTGCTCTAACGTATGCTCCTATGAATCGAGCTCATTTTCCTAGTTTTCCCAACCATATTCCTCATATAGATTGGCAATCAGAATTGTCAAATTTTAAGGGTCAAGATGGTGAAGATAATAATTTGCATTTGGTCAAATTTCATTTGCATATTCACAGACTAAAGATTGAGTTTCCTGAAGATTTTCTGATGAAGATGTTTATGAATACCTTGGAGGAAAAAGTGAGATCAGGGTATGAGAGTCTACCATCTACTATTCTATATTCTCTAAAGGAATTTCATTCATTTTTATTTCAACATTATCAAAGCTCTAATTATTCCTTGTCTATGATTGATAATTTTTGTGAGATCTTTGATAATTTCATTGAGTTTCTCGAAAAATTTTATGGGGATGAAGAGTATCTAGATGATGAAATCATAGAATCCCTTCATGATTTTTCCTTCCGACAAGAATCAACAGTTTCCTCCTTGGATGAAGAGATCCTTGAGCCTTTGCATGAGAATCCATTTCATCACCAAAAATTATTAGTAGCTCCCTCCTTAGATGAGACAGGCTGGGACCAAGAAAGAGAAGTGCCATTTTCCAATCTTGAAAACAAAAATCACGAAATCAATGTAAATTACTTTAAAACGTAGTTTTCTCCTTTCTCTGAAGATGAAATAGATCATCTCCTAAAAAATCATGTTACAGATCAAGTGAATGTAGATTTTCAACTCTTACAGTGTTCACACAGTCAAGAATGTGTGAGTGAAGCATCTTCCATTATTGAAAATGAAAGTCTAGATTTGAATGATGATAGTCATGAGACTAATGTATCCATACAGGAAGTTGTTGTGAGTAAACCAATTTGTGATGATGATTTTCTGCAAGGAGATCAACTAACAGATATTGTTTACTTTCATGAAGAAGATAGGGTTGTCATGTTTAACAATCTTGAAGAATGTTTTCTGTTCAAAGATTATTTAGAATATGAACTTGAGGAGTATGAGACTAAGAGAGACAACATGCAAGTGATAGAGTCAGAGTTTCCCGTGCTTCAAGAATTTGTAGCCAACACTCAGATAGTAGAAAGTCATACTTCCATATGCTCTCCTATGGATCAAAAACCAATTGTTCTTTCATATCAAATTGAAGAGTGTGCTTGTCTTTTTGTTGAATCTCAAGACAAGGTAACATTTCATATTTTTGAAGAACCTTTTATTAATTTGCTACAGTTAGTAGGGAAGATGTATTTTCTTTTTTCCATGGACTAGAAGCACATGTTCATTAGACAATTTGAGTGGCCTAGTTTTTATTTTTCTCCCCGCTCAAGGAAAATGAGAGCAGAACTTCAGTAAATAGCCATCTGCTGGATTGGTTACACTGGAAGGATAATTGCACATGATTGTACATACGTCTTCAGCAGGCAGGTGGTTGTCATCAGGATTTGAAGCCCTCAAGTCTCAGTGATATGCTGCCATCAATAAGTTTAGAAAGTTTTTTTATTTTCACTTTGTTTCAAAGTCAGTTTGCGTCATTTGAGTTGTCAACATTTAGTCATGTTTTTCAGTTTCAGTTTTGACCGTATTGGCCCACATGGTTAGGCACTTGGCCTATGGTGTTCTTGACACCTCCAAGGAGCTTCCATCCCCAATAAGGCCAATTTTAATGAAAGTCAAGTTTTCCTGTAACCAGTGATCAAATAGTTATCCTCTTTCTAAATTTGTCTAAGTCTTTTTCAAATTTTTATTATTTCATCGAGTCTCAAAATAAAAATGTTTTCATTGGTTTATATTGTTAGGTTGTTTCTTCTTCCACCATGAATAGGTTATTGAGATCATTACTATTCCTTTCGCCTGCATGGTCAATGGACATCATCATGGTCAGGTCATTCATTGTTGAAATATTCCCATAGTCATCATGGTCATCATTCACCTCGTTCTTCCACGTTGTGACATCATTAGGTCATAGGGTCAAAATCATGAAAATTGGTCATTTCACCATCAAATTCATCTTTTGAAGGAGTAGTAATAGTCAAATTTATTCAAAAATTTCAGGTTCCAAACTATCATTTCCAAGTAAGTGGTTTTCTGTTTACCATATTTGTCTCTCAATCGTGCTTAGAAAGCTCATTTCCCTCTCCTAGGGTTTTTTAGGGCATTTCTCTTGGTTTCATGACCTCCAGGCTTAAATAATCAACAAAAATTATATCCTGATGCTCTTACACATTCACCTATCCTTAATATACCTTCCTAAACACTTCCCATCACTCTTATCCCTCAAAAGAATCATTTATCCACAAGCCCTAGCCTATTGCTACAATTTGACACATTTCTAGACTAGGCCTTTGTTTTTCCCTTTTAGACCCCTTCCCTCACTCAATCCTTGTAATTCCACTTTCCCCTACTCTATAATATCTATCCCTATTGCCAAAAAATTTCCCAATAATTTAGATATCCCCTAACCCCTTCATTCCCCTCCCTCTACAAGGTAGTCCTAAATCCCCGGTTTTGCCTACAGTAAACCTTAATTTCCTCTCTCATTGAGCTAGGGTTTGCTATGGAAACATAGAAATATGAGTAGAGGAGGCATAAGGTAGGTAATATAAGTAAGTATGAGGTCATTTCAGCTCATAAACATCATGTCTCCATCATTTTTCATGAAGTCATTCCAAGAGTCAAATCATTTTCCACTCATAGGGCTAGTTTTGCTTCGAACTATGTTTCCGACCAAGAAAAGATGAATTTGAAAAAAGTGAGAGAAATTTTTTTCCATCATAGGCAAAAAAAGAAAAAAATCCTTAATTTTTTATACATGTATCATGGTTTGAGATAAATTTCAAAAATATTGGTTCTATAGGACGTTTTTTGCACTTCTAGAGTGACCTTGGGAGAATCAATTTTTGGCAGGTTAAAAAAAGTCCATTCTGCAAATTGAAGGAAGATATAGAAACTAGACTTGATAAGGTTTCCAACAAGCCATCTTGAGTGTAATTTTGACACTTGTAGGTCAGCCAAAAGTGACCCTGAACATGGAGGGCCCAAATGACACTACCAGTGCGCAAATGCACAATGGAGGGTGCAAATGACAAATTTGCTTATTTTTTCCAAGCTTCTTTGAAATTTTGACTTTTCTTCAACAAATCATGTTTCTAATTATGTAATTCATCATGGTAAATGTAATTATGTCAAGGATAAGTTACGTAGGGGTATATTCATCAGGTAAAAGTCATCATTGAGTCATAATGAATCAGTTGAATGTGTCACTTGGACCATCCTACACTTCAGCTTTCAGTTCAGACTTTGGTGGATTAGCTCCTCAACTTAGGGATTCGACCCATGAGGTTGGGAGAGGCTTTTTTAGGCCTATATATTGTACTTTTTTATTCATTTTTAAAGGTTGGAATCAGTTTGGATGTTAGATTATTGATTAAGGAACTATTGTACTTAGTTTTTGGCCAGTTAATAAAGAAGAGTTACAGCTATTTTTTTGGGATACTTGTGGTATGATGTTTATCATTGGTTTTCCTTATGTTTCATATGTTAGAATGTATTTTATTCATGTTCATTCCATCTATATTGTATGATTCCTTTCAATTTGATAGGCAGAACACATGCTTGCTCATGCTCTGTTTTGGGAAAGATTTCATAATTTTTCCATTTTCCTCTATTTAGAAAGAATACATCTCCCATGCTCTTCCTAGCTTCTCATCAGTCTTAAAACCATTTCATCACAATAATATTTAAATTGATAAACCTTGTGCCTACCCTACCCCATTGATCCCTGCAACCCTTTCTGATTTTCCCTGACCTAGATCCCTTGACCTAATTTCTTCATCCAGTGATACCCCATCCAAATAAAAACCAAAACAACCCCTTCACTCATATCTAGCCTAAAAAACCTAATTCCTCCAGCCCTCTTGGTTGTGACTTTGTGGAGAGAGCCCTCTCCGACTTGTTAGGGCTATTTATCAAGTCAAAATCTTGGTCTCTGGTTACCTCTGTTGGGATTCCTTCTTCAGCCTTAGGAATCTAGCTGAGTGATAGCATTCTGGCTACATTGCTAGAGAAATGAAAGATCAGAATATTCCCTCGGAAAGAACAAAAAAGTTTAGATCTGATTGTTGATGGTGAACAACGATCAGTGACAAGAAGGTTGTGCAATATTAACCTGGCTACTCTAGTGTCAAAGAATCCAAAGGTTCAGAAATTTTCATGGATACTCCACTTTTCAAGAATCGGTAGTTTTAAGATATTATTGGTGACCTCACTATTGTCAAAATGGATTTGATTGGTTGAAGGTATGCTCCTATGAATTGAGCTCATATTCTTGGTTTTTCGAACTATATTCCTCATATAGATTAGCAATCAGAACTATCAAAGTTTAAGGGTCAAGAGGGTGAAGATGCTAGTTTGCATTCAGTCAAATTTCATTTGCATATGCATAGACTAAAGATTGAGTTTCCTAAAGATTATCTGATGAAGATGTTTATGGCTACCTTGGAGGAAAAACCAAGATCATGGTATGAGATTCTACCATTTTCTAGTTTATATTCTCTAAAGGACTTTCATTCAATTTTATTCCAACATTATCAAATCTCTAATTCCTCCTGGTCGATGATTGATAGTTGTTATGAGATCTCTAATAATTTCATTGAGTTTCTTGAAAAGTTGTATGGGGATGAAGAGTATCTACATGATGAGATCATAGAATCCCTTAATGATTTTTCCTCCCAACAAAAATCAGCAATTTTATCCTTGGATGAAGAGATCCTTGAGCCTTTGCATGCGAACCCTTTTCATCACCAAAAAGAATCAGTAGCTCCCTCCTTAGATGAGACATCATTAGATGAGATAGACTGGGACCAAGAAAGAGAAGTGCCAATTTTCTATCTTGAAAATGAAAATCACCAAATAAATGTAAATTGCTTTAAAATTCAGTTTTCTCCTTTGTCTAAAGATGAAATAGATCAGCTCCTAAAAAATTATGTTACAGCCTAAGTGAATGTATATTTTCAGCTCTTATAGTGTTCACATATTCAAGAATGTGTGAGTGATGCATATTCCATTATTGAAAATGAAAGTCTCAGTTTGAATTATGATAGTCATGGGACTGATGGAGCCATACAGGAAGTTTTTGTGAGTAAACCAATTTGTGATGATGATTTTCTGCAAGGAGATAAGCTAACAGATATTGTTTACTTTCATGAAGAAGATAGCGCTGCCATGTTTAAAAATCTAGAAAAAAAATTTATGTTCAAAGATTATTTAGAATATGAATTTGAGAAGTATGGGCCTAAGAGAGACAGCGTGCAAGTGATAGAATTAGAGTTTCCCATGCTTCAGGAATTTGTAGCCAACACTCAGATAACACAAATTCATACTTCCCTATGCTCTCCTATGGATCAACAACCAAGCGTTATTTCAGATCAAAATGAAGAGTGTGCTTGTCTTTTTGCTGAATCTCAAGATGAGGTAACATTTCATATTTTTTAAGATCCTTTTACTGATTTGCTATAGGTAGCAGGGAAGATGTATTTATTTTTTTCATGGACCAGAAGCACATGTTCATTAGACACTTGGAGTGGCCTAGTTTTTCTTTTTTTCTTTTTTTCTTTTCTTTTTTTCTGCCTGATCGAGGAAAATGAGAACAGAATTTCAGTAAGTAATCATCTGCTAGATTGGTTACACTGGAAGGATCATTTCACATGATTATACGTATGTCTTCAGCAGGCAGGTGGTTGTCATCAGGATTTGAAGCCCTAAAGTCTAATTGATATGCTTCCATCAATAAGTTTACTAAGTTTTTTTTTTTCAATCAGTTTCAAAGTCAATTTACGTTATTTGAGTTGTCAGCATTTAGTCATGTTTTTCAGTTTGAGTTTTGATCGTATTGGCCCACATGGTTAGGCACTTATTCTACGGTATTCTTGACACCTCCAAGGAGTTTCCATCCCCAATAAGTCCAATGTTAGTTCCAATCAAGTTTTCCTGTCACTAGTGATCAAATAGTTATCCTCTTCTAAATTTATCTGATTCTTTTTCAAATTTTTAGTATTTCATCAAGTCTCAAAATAAAAATTTGTTCACTGGTTTAGATTGTTAGGTGTTTTCTTCTTCCACCATGACTAGGGTATTGAGATAATTACTACTCCTTTCACCTCCATGGTCAATGGAAATCATCATGGTCAAGTCATTCATTTTTGAAAGAGTCCCATAGTCATCATGGTCATCCTTCAGCTCGTTCTTTCATGTTGTGCAATCTTTAGGTCATAGGGTCAAAATCATGAAAATTGGTCATTTCACCATCAAATTCCTCTTTTGAAGGATTAGTAAAAGTCAGAGGTCTTCAACAATTTCAGGTTCCAAACTATCATTTCCAAGTAACTTTTTTTTGTTTACCATATTTGTCTCTGAGTTGTGCTTGTAAATCTCATTTCCCTCTCCTAGGGTTTTTGAGGGAATTTGTCTTGGTTTCATGACTTCCATGGTTAAATCATAAACAAGACTTATATATTGATGCTATTACTCCATCCCCTATCCTTAATATACCTTCATAAACACTTCCCATCTCTCCTATCCCTCAAAATCATCATTTTTCCACAAGCCCTAGCCTATTGCTACAATTTGACACTTTTCTAGACTAGGCATGTGTTTTTCCCTTTTGGACCCCTTCCCCTCACTCAATCCTTGAAATTCCACTAGCCCCTACTCTATAACATCTATCCCTATCCCAAAAATTTTCCAAAGAATTTAGACAGCCCCTAACCCCTTCATTCACCTCCCTCTAAAAGGTAGTCCTAAATCCCCTATTTTGCCTACAGTAAACCTTAATTTCCTCTCCCATTGAGCTAGGGTTTGATATGGAAACATAGACATATGAGTAGAGGAGGCATAAGGAAGGTCATATCAGTAAGTATGAGGTCATTTCAGCTCATAAACATCATGTCTCCATCATTTTTCAAAAATTCATTCCAAGAATCAAATCATTTTCCACTCATAGGATGAGTTTTACTTCAAACTATGTTTCCGACCAAACAGAGATGAATTTCACAAAAGTGAGAGAGTTTTTTGTCCATCATAGGTTAAAAAAAAAAAAAATCATTCATTTTTTACACAGATCATGGTTTGAGAGGAATTTCAAAAATATAGGTGCTACAACAGTTTTTCTGCACTTCTGGAGTGACCTTGGGAGAATCAATTTTTGACAAGTCAAATCAAGTCCATTTTGAAAAATGAAGGAAGATCTAGAAACTAGACTTGATAAGATTCCCAAAAAGCGATATTGTGCCTAATTTGGAGACTTTTAGGTCATACCAAAGTGACCCTGAAGATGGAGGGCGCAAATGACACTGCCATAACGCAAATGCACAGTCGAGGGTGCAAATGACCAATTTGCTAATTTTTTCCAAGTTTCTCTGAAATTTTGAATTTTCTTCAACAAATCATGTTTATACTTATGTAATTCATCATGGTAAATGTAATTATGTCAAGGATAAGTTACCTAGGTTATATTCATCAGGTAAAAGTCATCATTGAGTCATAGTGAATTAGTTGAATGTAATGAGGAGTGAGTCACTTGGACCATCTTACACTTCATCTTTCAGTTCAGACTTTGGTGGATCAGCTCCTAAACTTAGGGATTCAACCCCTGAGGTTGGGAGAGGTTGTTTGAGGCCTATATATTGTACTTTTTGATTCACTTTGAAAGGTTGGAATCAGTTTGGATGTTAGTTTATTGATCAAGGAACTATTGTGCTCAGTTTTCGGCCAGTTAATAAAGAAGAGCTGCAACTATTTTTTTGAGATACTTGTGGTGTGATGTTTATCATTGTTTTTCCTTCAGTTTCATATGTTATAATGTGATTTATTCATGTTCATTCCATATCTATTGTATGATTTCTTTCAATTTGATAGGCAGAACACATGCTTTCTCATGCATTGTTTTGGAAAATATTTCATAATTTGTCCATTTTCCTTTGTTTAGGAATAATACATCTCACATGCTCTTCCTATATTCTCATCAGCCTTAAAACCATTTCATCACAATAATCTTTAAAGTGGTAAGCCTCGTGCCTACCCTGCCACATTGATCCCTGCAACCCTATCTCATTTTCCCTGACCTGGCTCACTTGACCTAGTTTCTTCATCCAGTGATGCCCCAACCAAATCAAAATCAAAACAACCCGTGCACTCATATCTAGCCTAAAAACCCTAATTCCTCCAGCCCTCTTGGCTGTGACTTTGTGGAGAGAGCCCTCTCTGACTTGGTAGGCCTAGCTACGAAGTCAAAATCTTGGTATGTGGTTACCTCTATTGGGACTCCTTCGGCCTTAGGAATCTGACCAAGTGATAACATTTTGGTGTCGTTCCCGGGGAAACGAAATATCATAATATTCCCTAGGAAAAAATGAAAAAGTTTAGATCTGATTGTTGATGGTGAACAATGATTAGGCACAAGAAGGTTGTGCATCATTCACCTGGCTACTCCAGTGTTAAAGAATCCAAAGGTTCAAAATATTTCATGGTGACTCCACTTTTCAAGAACTAGTAGTTTGAAGATATTCTTGGTGACCTCACTTTTGTCAAAACGGATTTGATTACTCGAAGGTATTCTCCTATGAATCGAGCTCATATTCCTAATTTTATGAACCGTATTCTTCGTATAGATTGGCAATTAGAACTGTCAAAGTTTAAGGGTCAATAGGGTGAAGATGCTAGTTTGCATTTGGTCAAATTTCATTTGCATATTCACAGACTAAATATTGAGTTTCTTGAATATTGTCTAATGAAGATGTTTATGGCTACCTTGGAGGAAAAAGTGAGATCATGGTATGAGAGTCTACCATCTGCTAGTTTATATTCTCTAAAGGACTTTTATTCAGTTTTCTTTCAACATTATCAAAGCTCTAATTCTTCCTTGTTGATGATTGATAATTGTTGTGAGATCTCTGATAATTTCATTGAGTTTATTGAAAATTTGTATGGGGATGAAGAGTATCTAGATGATGAGATCATAGAATCCCTTGATGATTTTTCCTCCCAACAAGAATCAACAGTTTTCTCCTTGGATGAAGAGATCCTTGAGACTTTGCATGAAAACCCTTTTCATCGCCAAAAAGAATTAGTATCTCCCTCCTTAGATGAGACAAGATGGGACCAATAAAGAGAAGTACCAATTTCTGGTCCTGAAAATAAAAATCATCGAATCAATGTAAATTAATTTAAAACTTAGTTTTCTCCTTTGTCTGAAGATGAGATAGATCAGCTCCTGAAAAATCATGTTACAGCCTAAGTGAATGTAGAATTTCAGCTCTTACAATGTTCACACAGTCAGGAATGTGTGAGTGAAGCATCTTCCATTATTGAAAATGAAAGTTTGGGTTTGAATTATGATAGTCATGAGACTAATGAATCCATAAAGGAAGTTGTTTTGAGTAAACCAAATTGTGATGATGATTTTCTCCAAGGAGATCAACTAATAGATATTGTTTACTTTCATGAAGAAGATAGGGTTGTCATGTTTAACAATCTTGAAGAATGTTTTGTGTTCAAAGATGATTTAGAATATGAATTTGAGGATTATGGGCCTAAGAGAGACAACGTGCAAGTGATAGAGTCAGAGTTTCTTGTGCTTCAGGAATTTGTAGCCAACACTCAAATAGTAGAAAGTCATACTTCCCTATTCCCTCCTATGGATCAAAAACCAAGTGTTCTTTCAGATCAAAATGAAGAGTGTGCTTATCTTTTTGCTAAATCTCAAGATAAGGTAAAATTATATATTTTTGAAGATCCTTTTCCTGATTTGCTCCAGTTAGTGGGAAGATGTATTTTCCGGTTTTCATGGACCCGAAGCACATCTTCATTAGCCACTTGGAGAGCCAAGTTTTCGTTTTTTTTGCCTGCTCGAGGAAAATGAGAGAAGAATTTCAATTAGTAGCCATCTGCTGGATTGGTTACACTGGAAGGATCATTTCACATGATTGCACATATGTCTTGAGCAGGCAGGTGGTTGTCATCAAGATTTGAAGACCTTAAGTCTTAGTGATATGATGCCATCAATAAGTTTAGTAAGTTTTTTTTTTTTTTTCAATTCAGTTTCAAAGTCAGTTTGCTTCATTTGATTTGTTATCATTTAGTCATGTTTTTCAGTTTGTGTTTTGACCATATTGGCCCACATGGTCAAGCACTTGGTCTATGGTGTTCTTGACACCTCCAAGGAGTTTCCATCCCCAATAAGTCCAATTTTAGTGCCATTCAATTTTTCCTGTCACCAGTGATCAATTAAGTATCCTCTTTCTAAATTTTTCTAAGTCTTTTTCAAATTTTTAGCATTTCATCGAGTCTCAAATTAAAAAATTGTTCACTAGTTTAGATTGTTAGGTGTTTTCTTCTTCCACCATGACTAGGGCATTGAGATCATTACTACTCCTTTCACCTCCATGGTCAATGGACATCATCATGGTCATTTCAATCATTATTGAAAGAGTCCCATAGTCAGCATGGTCATCATTCAACTCGTTCTTCCATGTTGTGCCATCATTAGGTCATAGGGTCAAAATCATGAAAATTGGGAGAGGTTGTTTGAGGCCTATATATTGTAATTTTTTATTCATTTTAGAAGGGTTGAATCAATTTGGATGTTAGTTTATTGATCAAGGAACTATTGTACTCAGTTTTTGGCCAGTTAATAAAGAAGAGTTGCAGCTATTTTTTTGGGATACTTGTGGTATGCTGTTTATCATTGTTTTTCCTTCAGTTGCATATGTTAGAATGTGTTGTATTCATGCTCATTCCATCTCTATTGTATGATTTCTTTCAAGTTGATAGGCAAAACACATGCTTGCTCATGCTCTGTTTTGGGAAATATTTCATAATTTTTCCATTTTCCTCTGTTTAGGAATAATACATCTCCCATGCTCTTCCTAGCTTCTCATTAGTCTTAAAACTATTTCATCACAATTATCTTTAAAGTGGTAAGCCTTGTGCCTACCCTACCCTATTGATCCCTGTAACCCTATCTCATTTTCCCTGACCTAGTTCCCTTGACCTAATTTATTCATCCAATGATACCCCAACCAAATCAAAATCAAAACAACCCCTGCACTCATATATAGCCTAAAAACCCTAATTCCTCCAGCCTTCTTGGCTGTGACTTTATGGAGAGAGCCCTCTCCAACTTGGTAGTGCTAGCTACCAAGTAAAAAGCTTGGTCTGTGGTTACCTCTGTTGGGATTCCTTCTTCAGCCTTAGGTATATGGGGGAGTGCTAACAGGGTGTGTGTTCTTTTTCCTCCAAAAAAAACCATGCAAACAACAACAAAAAAACAAAAAAATATGCAACCCTTGTGGCTTGATGTTATATTTTTGGTTAGCCTTCCCAGAAACTAAATATTTTTCTCACTATTTCTGATTTCCTGAGATCGCACATGTCACGGGAAAAGAGAAATTGTAGGAGAAACATATCATATTTATGTTTCTGGTTTTCCATATCGCACAGAGCATAGAGAAAAGAGAATATGTAGGAGAACATTCATGTCTTTCTGTATCTGGTTTGCCATAACGTACAGAGAGCAGAGAAAAGAGAATATGCAAATAAGAGGGTGTAGATCTGGTAATTAAAAAAATGAATATAAACTGAAATAAATAGAGGGATAAATAAATATAACTTAAAAAAAAAAAACTTTTTACCTCCATATCTAAAATGATATAGCTAAGGTAACCAGAAACCTTTTCGCATGAAACGAAAGGGATTCCTCACCGAAACATAGGCTTCAGACACAATAGAGCAATTCTCCTTGCCCAAAAGTAATCAGAAATAGTAGATCTGGGAAGCGGTAGTCGCATGCAATCAAACCGGCTTCAGATTTGGATCAACAATGGATGTGGCCCTAAAACAACTCTGATACCATGTAGGAATTTACAGGGTAAGTTCCTTAGATAAAAAACCAAAGATCAACACTCAAAAATAGTATTAGGGTATTTTTGAGGTATAAAATGGGCCTCCTAAGGAAATTATAAAATAATAGTGGAAATAATAAAATAATATTAGATTACATCATCAAATTTTAGAGGGACAAAAGAAAAAACTACTTTTTCAACTCGTATTTTCAACTTATCTCCTTCATGTTTTACTCAAATTTCAAGAAGGAGTACTCATTGGATGAAAAGTTTAATTCCTCATCCAAGGAGTACCTATTTTCCATAATTTTAATGGACCTTACTACATGAAAAATGAGAAATACATGAAAAATGTGATTGCAATCATGTGTTTTCATGTATTTCTCATTTTTCATGTAGCAGGGTTCATTTAAAATATGCAACATGGGTATTCCCTGGATGAGGAATTAAATTTTGCATCCAATGAACACTCCCGCTTGAAATTTGAGTAAAAAATTAAGGAGATAAGTTGAAAATACGAGTTGAAAAAGTAGTTTTATTATTATATAATTTTATTAACTTTCTTACTTTTGTACTCCAAAAATGGTGAATCATCCCCGATGATTGACATCATTATATTGAATCCTATTGGTTCTTATAAAGTTTATTTTGGTTGTACATTTTTCTTAGGAGGCCCATTTTAGACCTCAAAATTTCCCTAATGATCACAGATCGGTACACCAATATTTGATGTGGTTAAAACCCTCAAAGAGGGAAATAGTCCATGACTTGAGCCAGCGCAGCCACTTCAGGAAATTTATTATTAAGGGGGATATGCTCTAATTCCTCCTTCCCTCTCCTATTGTGAAACCTTTGTAAATCCTTCCATCGAATCCCAAGTTGTTCTTAAGGGGGTTGTTAGGATATTTCAACACATAGGAAATAGTTAAGTATAACTTGGTCTAGCGTAAAGTTAGGTAAAGTGTGTTTCTTTAGTATGTAATTTTGAAACTTATAATCTGAACGTCATGATATGTAGTGATCTGACGGTTCATTCTATCCTTGGTATTATCGACACTTGATATGTGGCTTAACACCCGATTGGTCTGTTACAAAATTATGTATTACAGAGAAATGGAACACATAAAATATGTGGAAACACAAACATATAAATAACATATAAAACAAGAGAGTCACAGATATATGTGGTTCACCCAACTTGGGCTACTTCCACAGAAACAACCAGTCCTTCCTTTCTATTATCCAGCAAAATGAAGAGACACGACCTACAACAGATCCGTTGTAATATCCTCTACTCTCACACAACCCCCCTTGCTATTTATCGCTCAAAGTATACACAATATTAACAGATGCAATAAAATAACCTCATACAACAGAAGGGTTGCCTTCTAGGGAAAAAAACCCTAAATTAAACATAACTTCTACTGTCAGATCATCCGCCTAATGAACGACCCAGATTAACTACAAAATTACAATATTTTACAAGGAAATTTTACATTTGTTTTTAGCTTCGAGGGTATTACCCCCAAACACCCCCCCCCCAAGGTAGGGGGGGTGGGGGGGGTTCCAAAAGGTCGCTCCCCCCCCCCCCCCGCACATTAAGAACAGGGGTCCAAGGTGGCAATACATCTAAATAAAGAAGATAATCAGGCTCCACACCCAACAATGTCCCACTTGGAGACTGATTGTAGCAACTCCACTGCTACTTCATTTGATGGATAATGACTCCACTTTAGACCTCGTTGTTTGTCATCTTCATCATCATGCTTGAAGACTAATTGAAATTGAGCATAATCTTAGTTTCTCCCTGGTTACAACTTTTTTTAACATATATGTAGGATTCTAGCTAGTGTGTATCTTTTCCAGCTTCAACTCTCCATCTTCCAACACTGACCGTATGAAATGGTACTTGAGTTGTATGTGTTTAGTCCTAGAATGAAATATTGAGTTCTTTCCAAGATGAATGGAACTCTAGTTTTCACTGTATAACCTTCCCATCTCCTGCTTCTTACCCAATTCATCCACAAACATTTTTAACCAAATCACTTCTTTACTAGCCTTTGTAGCAGCAACATAATCTACTTCTGTTATTGAAAGTGCACCAACACTTTGCATTTTTGAAACCCAACTGATTTTTGTTCGACCTACAGTGAATACATACCCTGTAGTGCTCCTCCTAATATCTCTATCACCTGCCATATCTGCATCAACATATCCCTGTAGAGAAATGTTTGAACCACCAAAGCATAATGTTTGATTTGTGGTATCTCTCAAATATCTAAGAATCCATTTCACTACCATCCAATGTTTTTTTCCTAGATTTTTCATGTACCTGCTTACAACTCCCACTGCATGTGCAATATCAGGCCATATGCAGACCATTGCATACATTAAGGTTCTAACTGCTGATGCATATGGAGCTTTAGACATATAATCCATTTCTTCTTAGGTCTTGGGGAACATCTCCTTACTAATTTTGAAATGTATAGCCAAAGGTGTACTAACTGGTTTTGCGTTCTACATATTAAATCTTTTCAACACCTTTTGTATGTACTCATTTTGAGACAATGTTAATTTGCGATTTTTCCTTTCTCCATTTATTCTCATACCAAGGATTTTTTTGCATCTCCCAAATCCTTCATTGCAAATGAATTTTCCAATTTTCCTTTGAGCACATTTATTTCATGCATGTTATACCCTGCAACAAGCATGTCATCTGCATACAATAACAATATAATATAGCTGCCTTCATATTTCTTTTTCAGATAAACACAATGATTAGAGTGACATTTAATGTAACCTTGTTTAGACATAAACTTGTCAAATTTTAGATACCATTGCCTCGGAGCCTGTTTTAATCCATACACACTCTTCTTCAACCTTCACACTAATTTTTCTTCCCCTTTGACCTCATATCCTTGTGGTTTTTGCATATATATCTCTTCCTCCAAATCTCCATGGAGAAAGGTTTCCTTTACATCAAACTATTCAAGATGAAAATATTATGCTACTACAAGAATTAAAATAGTTCTAAGATAAGTCATTTTAATAACAGGAGAAAATATTTCATCAAAGTCAATACCTTTCTTCTGTGCAAGTCCCTTCACCAAAAGTCTAGTTTTGTACCTTTGTTTTCCTCCATCTTCTTCCTTCAACCTGTAAGCCCATTTATTCTGCAATGTTGTTTTACTTGCAGACAACATGAATAAGTCCCAATAATGGTTATGTATTAAGGAGGCCATCTCTTCTTTCATGGCTAGCTCCCACTTCTTCCTGGTTTCTACCTGCAATTCTTCTTCATAACATTCGGGTTCACTGGAATCAGTCAAAAATACATAATATAATGAAGGATCGTAGATCTTCTAACATTACTTTCTGGTGTTTGAGGTGCTTGTTGTTGTTATGGTGGTTGTTTTTGTTGTGGCTATTGATTATTATTATTTTCAGGCACCTTTAATTTTTCAGTGATCTCATCAAGAACTATGTATTCTTTGTTTTCGTTTTCTTGTTTATTTTTCTGCAATTGATTCCTATACAAGACCTTTTCATTGAATATTACATCTCCTCTCCTAATTATTTTTTGATTTTCATAATCATATAAGCGATAGCCAAAATCATCAACACCATATCCAATAAAAGTACTTTTCTTTGATTTTTCCTCAAGCTTTGTTATATTTTCCTTATTAATATGGGCAAAGGCCTTACAATGAAAAGGATTTAAAAAGGAGTAGTTTACCGTTTTACCTATCCATGCCTCCTCTAGAATACCACCATCCAAGGAACTCAAAGGCCCTCTGGTTATTAGATAAACAACAGTATCTACAACATCTGCCCAAAATTGTAAAGGAAATCCTGCAGGCAAGCTCATTAATCTTTCATGCTCCATGATTGTCCTGTTCATCCTTTTTGACTCACTATTTTCCTGTGGTGTTCTTGGAACTATCTTCTCTCTACGAATTCCATGATATAAACAGTACCCATCAAACTCTTTGCTGCAATATTCACCTCTATTGTCTGATTTGAAACACTTCAAGTTCTTTACTGTCTCAATCTCAACCAAAGCTTTCCATTTCTTGACATTATCAAATACATCAGATTCATTCTAAATATAATAAATACAAGTTTTTCTAGTTGCATCATACATAAAAGTAACATAATAACGAGAGTCACCAAGAGATGATACCTGAGAAGGTACCCATACATCTATATGCACAACCTCTAATTTTTCGCTCTTCTTTTCTTTCCCAACTCTAAGAAATTTGACTCTCTTTTGTTCTCCATAAACACAATTCTCACATAAATCCAAATCAATATTCTTCAAACATGGAAACAAGTTTCTTGAGTGAAGAATCTTCATCCCCTTCTCATTCATGTGTCCGAGCCTATAATTCCATAATGTTGCATCTTCTCCTATGGAGGTTAAAGCATTAACACAATTAGAAATACCATTGCATAAATACAATGTACCAAACTTTTCTCCTTTTTCTATTACGAGGGCTCCTTTAGTGACCTTTCATGTTTTATCTGAAAAATTTGTCACACAACCTTCACTGCCTAATTGCCCTGTTGAAATCATATTTTTCTTTAGCTTTAGAACACGCCTTATCTCCTTTAATAAAAATTGGTTTCCATTCTGTTGTTTTACAAGAACTTTACCCATTCCAATGATTTTACATGTTTTATCATCACCCAGACGAACCTGTCCAAAATCGCTTTGAACATAGTCATGAAAATGTTTCTTATTAGGCATGGCATGGAATGATGCCCCTGAATCTACGACCCAGGCATAAATAAAATTTTATAAAGAAAGAATCAAATCATCTTGTAACACATCACCTATCACATTTGATTCATGATTTTTTTCTTGTTGTGAATCTCCTTCTTTTCCCTTTTGAGACTTATAGTCTTTCTTCAGGTGTACTTTCTTCCTGCATTTTCAGCACACTATCCCTGATCTGGACTTGATTCTTCCTTTCCTTGATTTACTGCGATATCCTGAGCTCTTTCCTCTTTCAATTTTTCTTCCCCTAGTATCTGCACTCAAAGAATTTCTCGATGTCTCACTGGATCTTTTTCGTCGCACTTCAGGATGGCACCGATAACATCATCAAACTTTAAAGTACTAGATCCAAAGATAGAGTTACTAATGGCCATAACTAAACCATTCCAACTTTCTGGTAGTGATCATGGAAATAACAGAGCCCTAACTTCATCATCAAAGTTGACCCCTACATAAATTAACTGACTGGTAACCATATTAAATTCATTTAAATTGTCAACAACAGATCCACCTTCCAACATCTCCATATTAAATAAATGTTTCATAATAAATACCTCATTGTAAAATTCTCTGGATTATCCAAAGTATCGAAAAACATTAGTCAATGTTTCAAATCCCAACAGGGATCCATCTTCAAGACAAGATGAGAATGAAGAGTGAAAGAAGGACACATAGGTTATAAATAGTGAAAGATGAAAATGACAAGGGCCGACATGAACTAAAATTAATAATCTATAAATTAATTAATAATTTGATTTAAAAATTTTAGAGTACAATAATTTTAATTCATTTATAATTATAATATCACGTATTTAATAGTACTACTCAATCCATTTTAATTTTAAAAGTTAAAATAAACAAATAATCTACTTAATCTAAATTTTTATGAATTAATTTTGATAAATTAAATTAAATTCTTATATTAATATAATTTAAAAGTACATAATATTATAATTTAATTATTCTTAATTCTAATAATTTAAATAAATAAATAATTATTTTATAGCTACCATTTTTTTATTTGATAAACCTAAATGTTATTTAATTATAATCTATAGTTAAATTAAAACCTAAGGACAAAAATATTAAAAAGATAAAATCCTAGAGGTAACTAATAAAGGTTTTATAATTTTTATTCCTAATAAAATTAATAATTAATAAAAATATAAATTAATAATAGATTACTTAATAAATCAAACATTCTTTGAATTAAGTTTTTAAAATATTAAATTATAGTTATTTAATAAAATAATTATAATTTATTAATCAAAATTTCTGAATTGTTTCAAATTTAATATTATTTTATTTCTAATTTGATTTGTTTCAAATTTAAGGTCGATGGTTTTTCATATAGTTTCGACAATTTCGTCATTAAACCCTCTGTTGTCATTTCCTTCGAAATATTGAAGGCTACCGACATCGCCACGCACAACCGTATTCTTCCAAGTGCCTTTCTGTTGAGAATCTCCCATTCTTCGTCTGTCATACCTGATGGCTTGTTTGTTTTTCTGCTCAATGGCAGGTACAAATCTTTCTGATATAGATATTTTTTCCATCTGCATATTCCACAATTGGTAGTTTTGTCCGTTAAATTTCTCGACCCTAAACCTTCCATTTTCCACCATTTCTCCCACTCGAACTAGGAACCCTTCTTTCCTACGAGTTTATCATCCAAATATATCTTTATCTCCGATACCAATTGTTAGAAAATGATATATTACAGGACAATGGAACGCATAAAATATGCGAAAATACAAACACATAAATAACATATAAAACAAGAGAGACACAGATATATGTGGTTCACCCAACTTGGGCTACATCCACGAAAATAGCTAGTCCTTCCTTTCTATTATCTAACAAAATGAAGAGATACAACATACAACAAATCTGTTGTGATATCCTCTACTCTCTAACACAACTCCCCTTGCTATTTCTCGCTTATAGTATACACACTATACACAGACGTAATACAATACCCTCATACAACAGATGGGTTTCCTTCTAAGGAAAAAAACCCTAAATTAAACATAAATGCTATCGTCAGATCATCTGCCTAATGAACAGCCCAGATTGACTACGAAATTACAATATTTTACAAGGAAATTTTACATTCATTTTTATATTTGGGGGAGTTGCCTCTGAAACCCCCCGCCAAGGGGGGGGGGGCACCAAAAGGTCGCCACCACCCACCCCAGACCCCCCTGACGGTGATCATCCTACAGGCAGCATTGCTGCCTTGTTAATAATATGGGTCCAACGCGGTGTTACTTATAAATAAAGAAGATAATCAGGCTCCACACCCAACATGGTCCATGATCTCTATTTAAAGAGCATGGAGGGTCATTTTTTCGGTGACTGTTTATGAGAGAAGCTTATGTAAATTTTCTTTCCTTACATTAATAAATTTCCTCAAGTGGCCACGTTGGGTCAAGTCGTGGATTGTTTCCCTCTTTGATGGTTTTAACAATGTCAAATATTAGTGTACTAATTTGTGATATGTTTGTGAGTGGTGACCTTTGGTGTTTGATCTAAGGAACTTACCCTATAAATTCCTACAAGACAGGCATGATGATAGCAACAAAATCATCACTTTTCTAAATCACCTCCAACACAACCAATGGCATATGATGGATTGGTTGGTCTCCATCCACCGCAAATAGAAGGGGATATAAGAGAGGATGGATTTACTAGAGGGAAAAATGGTGCATATGGAAGCACACGTGCATGAAGCCTTTCTCCCTCTGCCACCACTTGGCAAGGGTCCGGTTGAACCTGCTCCGGGTAATTTAGCTGAATGAAGATGGCTGCGGGATGTATTTTGATTCTCAAACTATTTTGGTTACTTTAGGAAATATGTCTATGGTTCTTAGTTTTTTTTTATGTTATTGTGATGGTTTTTTTGAAATTGCCTTCTGGCTAATCATTTCAGCAGGAATGAAGTTGGTAGGGATTTAAAGTCAAGCTTTGCATAATGTATCTTTATTACGACTTAATGGAAAATTATCACCTTAAAAAAAATATAATACTAATATTTTTAACACTTTAATAAGTATACTATCAATACTAAAAATTCTTTACTATCAATAATGTAATTATATGTCAATTGTGGTTATCTTAGGTGGTTGGAAGGAAGGAATGGAATCCTCCCCACCTAGGTTCAGTTCCCACAAGTGACATGAAAAATGTTGAAATATTGACAATATACATATATTGATCCTCATATGGAAGATACAATGTTGTACATGTGAAAAAAATGTGATATAATTATTAATATTAAATTAAAACAAAATGTTCCACCAACATTGTAACTTGTTGAATCTGCAACTCTAGGGACTCAAAGGGAGGAGACAAGTCAACATGTCCATGCAAGGGGGTATATTTTTGGTCTAACTCCTCCTCGTCATTGCGGTGTTCTAATCTATGCCCCAAGTCATGACCCCTGGGACCCACACCCTTACGAATGTTTCCATGTTAACGATGAATAACACACTAGGAAAACACTACACTTCTCCCACAAAAATACTACATCCCAATGAACCAGCAACTATATGAAACCCAATGTTCCTTCCTATATACCCATCCAAAGAAAAATGCATAATGTGAGCTAAAAAACCCATCAGTGAGCCTGCAACTTCCTTTTATTTCCCTGTCAATGCCACTCCATCGACCACCTTCTCCAAACCCCTACCACCACCAAAGACACCATCCTCTCTAGGTCTTCAAATATCAAAAAATACACCTAGAACCCCCACCAAAAACTGAGAACCTGTGGTATATAGGCCCACCACCCCACAGGCCTACCAAAAACAAAGACAGCAAAGGTGTAGAGAAAGAACGACTGATGGGCTTCCTCCACCACCCTCAACAACACTAGAAAAAACCAACATTGTATGAGGAACCCTTAGATGTGACCTTCCATATTTAATGAAATGGAATTCATGAACAGAAAAGGAAATTATGCATGCACCTTTTACCCACATAAACATGAGAAGGGGGCCCTCGCTAGAAAGCACAAAGATAGTGTTGGCCCTCAATTTTGGTCAATTTTTATCACTAAAAATCCACCTAATTTCCATAATTTTCCATCTTATATCATCCAAATACTCCTTATTTTGACATTATTATACATATTCAGGTAAATAAATTATGTTTTTCAATTTTTAGACATTTTTGTAAAAATTGGGTTTTAAGAGTATTTTTGGACAGAACTGAAAATTCTCGTAATTTCTTCATGGAAGTCATATGTGCAGAATACTTGGACATGATATAAGAATATATTTGAAAAAATTGGGAACCAAGGATGGAAAATCATCTATTTTTTTGGTCACACTGAGCTAAAACGGGCCTAGTCAATGTTGGTCAAACATGACCTGTTTTTCAAAAATCCCTAGGAAAAACGGTAGAATTAGTATTTTTGGGAATTTTTCTAGATTTGTGTAACTAAATGGATGAGTTAGACTTATATGGATGGGATTAGGATGGATAATTTTTTTAGAGACATTGTAGCTTATTGTGTTTATCATTTGTATATTTAAACCAAGCTTATGAGCCATTCAAGCATGGAGAATTTGTATAATTTCATATTGAGACTTATGAATATTGTGAGTTAATTTGAGGAACCAGTTCCACCTTCTTTTTTATGTTCGATGTTGTGGATGATTGATTTAATTTTATATAACTGATAATTTCTTAAAGTGTTAAAGGAAAGGGTGGAGGGCCCCCACACCAAGCTAAGTACACTTTGTGGTTAATTTAGCTTAATTTTCATGAAAAAGTTTTGTTTCAAGATTTATTCAGTTAATTAGACGTGTGAAGATTTCTTATGTTTTTTGATGAATCATGGTTTAATTCTAATCTTCATATGAAGGGACAAACAAGATTTTAAGTTAAATTCTCCTTCTATCTGATCAAAGAAAAATAGCTAAAATTCATCTTCTTTTCCTTGTTTGATTTATTTTGTGAATTTCTAGTTTTAATGCAATGGTAACAATGATGAATAGAATTGTAAAGAAGGACAACATGGACCTCCTCAGTTAGGAGCCTCTTCTCCTAATTTTTATGCATATTTTATGAAACCAGCTCCAAAAATAGAAGAAAAGATAGATCAACACCTTAGAAATAAGCCACTTCGAGGGGGAAACCTCCAATACATTACATAAATGAATAATTCTTGGATGATACAAATGACCAAAACCTCCTTTCTATATATAGGAGTCCATGGGGCCATAATTTAATGCTAGTCGACCTAACAATAATAATTTAAGGGCACAATAATAACAATATGGGGGTTACAGGGGTATAACAATAACAATAAGGGGGTTACACTAACAACAATAAGGGACTATACTAGTAATATAGGGAACCAACATGCTCCTATCATTTAAAAAAATATTGTCCTCAATGCTTGAGTAGCTCCGGGTGCTTCAGTATAAAATTATCATCCTCCCATGTAGAATATTCAGTGGGTAAGTTCTTCCATTTGATGAGATACTTTGAAATTGATCGATTTCGTAGCTGTCGAGTTCATGTTTCCGTGATTGCTTCAAGTTCCAATGTGGTTTTTCCTTCCTCAGCAAGTTCTCGCAATATTGTTTGAACTGGAAGTTTGTCCCCTATAACCTTCTTTAATCATGAAACATGGAAAACTGGATGCACTCGCGAAGAAGCAGGAAGCTCCAATTTGTATGCCATTGCCATAGTACCAATATTTTGAAACACCTTGTAAGGACCATAGTACTTTAGTGATAATTTATTATCCTTCTTAGGTTTCTTGAGGGACATTTGTTTGTATGTTTGTAGTCGTAAAAATACCCAATATCATACATCAAAACTTCTCTCGTTGCGATGTTGATCTGCCTGTTGTTTCATACGATTTTGTGCCAAATTTAGGTTATCCTTTAAGAGTTGGAGAACTTCTTGTTGATGCTCGATGTGATCTTCCACTGCTTGAACCCTATAATTTTCCCTTAAATAAGTTGTGATGGATGATGGATGATATCCATAAAGTGCCATAAATGGGGTCATTTTGCTGCAGTATGGAAGGAAGTGTTATACCACCATTCAGCAAGAGGTAACCACTTGACCCATTGTGCTTGCTTATCAAATACAAAACAACGAAGATATCCTTACAAAAATTTATTCACTATCTTAGTTTGACCATCGTATTGAGGATGATATGATGAGCTATGAGCTAGTTGAGTACCCAAACAAGACAATAATTCCGTCCAAAAATTTCCTGTAAAAATGGGATCTTTGTCACTTACAATAATCTTCGGGTTTCCATGTAGATTTTGAATTGTTTCCATAAATGCATTAAAAACTATACTTGCTTTAAATGGATGAGATAATGCAAAAAAGTGTGCATACTTGGTAATTGTATCAACTACCACCATGATGACACTCTTTCCTTCAGACTTAGGTAAACCTGTGATAAAATCCATTGAAATCTCCTCCCAACGTTGACTTGGAATGGATAAAGGTTGTAGAAGATCCAGGGTCTTAATTGTCTCAAATTTATTTTGTTGGAAAACCAAACATTCCGCCACAAAATTTTGAATATTATATTTAAGGCCATCCCAAAAAAATTATTTCGTAACCCAATGGTAAGTTTTTAAAAATCATGAGTGTCCTCCTAAAGGAGAAGTGTGCAATTCCAAAAGAATATTTTATTTCAGTTGGGAATTCTTGCAAATATATAAGTGATATTTTTACCATAAGGAATCATTTTTCCAAATAAATGTATCAGATGTACTAGGATCTTGCTACAAATTTTGAATGAGTGTCGACACTTCTTCATCCTTCTTACATTCATTCCTTGCTTCAGTTATCCAATTTGGTTGGATAATAGAAATGGCACAAAGCAATGCTTCCACCTCTTCATATTTTCTTGAGAGTGCATATGCAACAACATTTAGCTTCCATTTTTTGTAAATGATTTCAAAATCAGAGCCCAACATCTTTGTGACCCATTTTTGCTGCTCTTCTAAAGATAGTCTTTGTTCCAAAAAGCGTTTAAGACTATCATGATCAGTTTTTACCTTGAAGTGTCTTCCCACTAGGTAAGGTCACCATTTCTTTATTGTGTGTAGTAGCCAACATTTCCTTCTCATAAATAGCCTTTTGTGAATACTTTCCTTTGATTGGACGACTTTCAAAAGAAATGGGTCTTCCTTCTTGCATTAAAGCAACACCAATTCCATTTCCTGAGGCACCACATTCCATAATAAAGGTTTTTGTGAAGTCTGGCATAGCTAAGAATGGTGCTAGGCACATTGCCTCTTTAAGATGTTAAAAGGCCTTAGTTGTTTCAGGAGTCCATGAAAATGCATCTTTCTTAAATAATGTTGTTAGAGGTGCTACTATTCTCCCATAATTCTTAACAAACTTGTGATAATACTTGTTAACCCAAGAAATCCACACAATTTCTTTGTGGTTGTGGGGACTTTCCATTCCTTAATGGATTTAATTTTTTTAGGGTATACCTTAACACCCTTATGAGATACAATATGACCCAGAAATTCCACCTCTTGCACTACAAATAAACATTTGGATGTTTTTTCATATAATTGTTTCTCGTCCAATAGTTTGAGCAGCCTGTCAACATGTCGAACATGATTGTTGGTTAGTTTAATTGTCGGATTAAACCTCTCAATATTAATTATCAATCCGGGAGTCGTAAACGTGAGTTGTACTACGTATTGGCTCAGCTTACTGGTCAGAGTATAAATATATTCCTTTGTAATGATAAACTAGATACCAGAATGAAACACACATTTGCTCGTAAATAAAAAATCTTGAAAATGAAACTTACTAAACTAATTCTTATCAAGCAAACTCCATACTGCAATTAAAATACAAACCAATCCTCAATCATGTAACATTCTTGCACTCGCATTCTACTTTTTAAATCTCCTATGATAACTTAAAAACATTAATATATTAACTCTTGAAACTAACACTTGAAACTGACACCTGAAACTAAACTTGAGATAAGAAAAAAGGACACACATTATAAATTCACACCTTAAACTAACTAGAATTATTCCTGAAAACAAACTCAATATTCAAATTAACAAAAGATAGTTCTAACATTGCTCGAAGAAAACCATTTTACTTCATGTAAAATAACACTTAAAAATCCTATTAAAAATCATTACAACTAATCTATGATAACCTTTCAAAACATTTTAATCTAGATTAAATGAATCATCCAAAACAAGCTTACTATTCAAACCATGTAACTCAATAATGAAAATGAAATCACTCTACCTACACAATTAAATCTGCACTCAAACTTACTCTTCTAAGGAAATGATTACACTATGAAAACAATAAAGAATCTAATTACAAATAGATCTAAATCAAGACAAATTCTATTAAAAGAGTTCTAATTATTGGGTGAAGTCATGTGTAAACAAATCAAATGTGCATTTAAATCCTGCAAACATTCAAAGAAATTAGGTAATGCAAACCATACTAAAACTCAAATAATTTTTCTCATTCTATATTCAAATTCGAACTATTAAAATATGTTCTAACCCCATATTCAATTTTAGAAATCATGATCATTAAATTCCTATCTCCCATTACATTCAATTTAATAAGAGGAATATATATTGCAATTCAAAAGCAGATTATGTAATGAGTGATAGTTCTTTAGACCATTAATTTGCGCAATACGAAGAAGACTGAAAAGGATTTGAAATTGAATCGTAGCTACCAAAAATTCACACATTCATACAAAAATCAGAAACTATGCACACATCTGCTTATCTCCTACTGATCGATAAGCTTAGCTCCAGAGGTGGTGGGCCCTACCACGCTCGGAGTAAGCATGCTTTCTGCAACTGAGGAAATATTTAAAACATCAAATAAAAAATACAAAATGAGTCATAGGGCAAATGCTTCTACTCACAGCTACAACTTGAAGGCAATCATCTATTCCTAAAACAACATCTAAAAAATCGATTTATACAAGTTCGGCACAACAATTATAGTTTTACACATAGCAGTTTCCGGTCTCCATTACACTCCTGCAAAATTCAATGCCAGTTCTACATTTGAGAAATTCTACTTTATATTTGGGAAATTCTACCTTACATCTGAGAAATTTACCCTATCTAAATGATGGACTAACTCCCTAATTACATCTCTGCTGTCTAAATAAAGGATTAACTTCATCTGTGCCCTCTCTAATTGATGGACGAACTCCCCTAATTACATCTCTGCATTTGAATGGTGGATTAACTTTCTGCTTCTGAGAAATATATATCTTTCTAATTGATGGACGAATGCCTTATTCCTACCCCTGTGCACAGCACTCTCTTTCATATATATAGCAACAACGCTACTTCTAATTTAAAAATTGGTAGTTACAAAAAAACATAAATTTAAGCTTTTTAGTTAATACGATTTGGGAAAAATCAGAATGAGAATATTTTCTTCCCAATTCAAGTTTGATTTGGGTCGATCCGGCATCTAGAATACTTTGATCATCACGCCTTGCTGGCAGAGGCAACGCACGTCCAGCAAACTTCAATCTAAGATTACGATTTCTGTTTCAACAAGCAGGTAAGCCACGCATTATCTGTCACCACGCATACAACGGATGAGGACGACATCTACAAACCATCATTCACGTGCGTTCTTGGCTCTAAGAGCTACGCAGGTAAATTCCAAGTAAAATACTATAGTCCATAATTCTCTTAGATTCCAAAAATTTGCAGTCATGTTCCATTTGCATTATATGTGCTTGATGACGAGACGGCTTAAGGTAAAAGATAAAGTCTGAATCCAGATTTAGTGTCAAGTGGTGTGTGAGGTTGAAGCTTACTGTCAACCATCTACCTACAGGAACAAATATCTGGGCACCGCCTTTGTCAGCAAAGGATCAGAGGTAGAAGATGGCATTTTCAAAGGCATTTTATTAAGAGTGACTCCACCTCCGACTGCCCCGAATTCAGTAATCGATGCACTGTGAGGCTGAGGCGAAAGAACTTTATTAAATCCACAAGCTCCCTGTTGTTGCAAATATGAATCAAAATTGATGAGATCAATGTCTTTTTCCTGTCTTCCATTTCTAATTTCCCATTCGACTTTGTTGATGTAGCAAATGACCAGAAGTGCATAAATGCCCTCATGTTCAGTAGTACGCATTAAGTTATTAACAAGAGCATCGTAAACTTCCTGTGGATAGTGAGCTGGTATTCAGGCATTACAGAAGATCTGCACTATATAAGAATCATTCTGAGAGTTCAAGACTGAGAACGAGACTTCTTAACCTCGGTGACAACCATTCTAAAGAGCTGAGGGAGGTCATAGTGTATGTACAGGGAATCTGCTTCCAAACCTATCATTGTTTCTCTTATGCTCTCTATGTTGTTGGTGAATTCCTTCTGGCACCATGTTGCAGAGTGACCCTAGATTGCAAAGACAAATATGTGATGTTTTACCACTGCCTTTTCGACCATAAAAAAATAACGCCCCTTTTTTTATAGAAAAATATAGACAGAATGATGGGTTTCACCATAACATTCTTCGAAAATGAATGTTGGTGTGATCCTTGTCGAGTGTCCCTTTAAAGCTAGTGATTTGCAAGAGAAAAACATTCTTGTGACAACGGAGGTGCGATGAATCGAACTCGTGACATATTTAAACATTCTCAACAAAATAGCATTCATCATTTTCTCAACATTCTCAAAGTTGAAGCACAATCCACCATCCATGAATCATAAGTCTGGTTTTTCCAAGGATAGAGAATCTACCACCACTTGCCATCAAGAAGGCATTTATTAACGAGACTATTACACAAAACACTTATTCAATTTAATTAATAACGAGAATTTATAATTTAATTATAAATGCCTTTAATCATCAACTTAATAAGATAAAACAGATTAAAATACTAGGTACAATCGTAAAATTATCTGATAAAAAATCGTAAAAATATAGACAAAAAGGAAACTCAACATCCCCACACGCTGAACTTCTTGCACGTCCTCATGCAAGCTGAAACTATAAGATGATGAAATAAGGTAGGGAAAATGTCAGCAAAGATTCTAGCAAGTAAGGATGAATATTTCTGATGTATTGTAATGCATTCATTCACCCGCAACATTGTTATTACTATTACTTTACCAGCTAAAATCATGTGAAATGATAAAACAAGATCAGGTAACGAAAGTAGACATTATGGGGAAAAGAGTGTTACATATACTTGTTGCCTTGTCCCAAATGAATTTCCTATTTTGTCACTGAAGAGGTGCAATTTAAAAAATACTAACACAATATTCCTGCACCTACAATAATAATCTTGTACCTAGGTTATGCATCACATATTTAGAGGAAACTACAATCGATATGCATTGTCAGCAACCAACACCTTCTGAGTAATCGTCATTAAGTAATTCATCACTCTGAATACCTTGAAAATTAAAGTGAGTTATGATACCAATCAACAACCTCTTTATTGAACGCTCTAAATTTTTTTGTTATCTGGATTCAAAAATAAATTTCCTCTTAATCTAGTACAAAGGATTACTTTCACTAAGCGTACCACATCTTTAAATATTCTTCACTTTTTGAAAGATAGAACTCAAAGCATCATGTTCAAATTGTCTTAAAACCATTGTCCAAGAAAAATGTTGAGTATTAGGGAAAGAGAAGGATAACCAAGCAAATTATAGTATGTAGTTAACTTTAATACCACAGACATGGCCCTGATGCCCGCAGGTGTCCATAACCTCAACAAGGATTTCTTTTAACCTAGCGAAATGTCGGTATCCCACTTACTCGATAAAGATTCAGAGTTAGCTTATTTTCCTCTTTAGATGAATGCCACTATCCTGGTTTGGTAACCAGCTGATGGCAGTGCCACTCACAAGAAGCAACATGAATGAACAAGCCGACTCGTGATGAGACCTCCTGTCTTCCAGCTTTCTGGTTGAAAGCCATTACTCTGCCTTAGTGACCAGTAGCAGTAATGTTATGCATGCTAGGTCTCATGATCATCGTAGGTTGGCTCATCATGAGACCTCCTATCCTTCCCTAAGACTTTGTAAGATTTGAATTATGATTAACCTTAAAGGTTATTTAATAAGTGGGGAGACAGATCTACTCCTTATGAGTACAGGATGGCGTGAAAAGTTTTTAATGACTAATCATTGTTGGCTAATTCCTCTACCCTAAGGACTTATTAAAGATATCCCAAACAATGACTGAAAGATTCCTTGAGTTAAGAATGCTAGTGTTCTCATGAATAGCTCAATATGATCTTAACAAGAGTGGTCCACCATAGGGGTTTTCCAATAGTACCTTCTAAGGGAACTGAAAATATATATCCGATATGACAACTTATTAGAGGGATTAATCATGGTTACTTTTGCAAAATCATGAGGTATTAGAGTGAATTGTACTCAACACGATTTGTCACAAATATGTATGTTAAAAATTAATGTGGATCAAAAATAGTTTTAACCACCATGATTTAAATTCAAAACCATAGTAGCATTATATCAACTTTATTTATTTATTCTCCTACCCTACTTTACCCTAAGAGGCGAAAGACTCCTTGTTAAGTATAGGAGTACTTCCAATGAAGCCATGTGCGTAACAAAATGCTGATTATACTCACACTTAATTTAAAGAATGGAATTTAGGACATACGAAAGCATGAGAAACTAGTTGCTTCAATTGATATGGTACCAAGAGTTTCTGAATGCTGAGGAAATAAGATGTGTTGATGACTTCTCAAAACCAGGATTCAATGGAATCCACATATTTATGATTCTCCAACTGATGAAAATATTCCACAGTTTGATAGCATTGTCTTGGAGGCATAAAGGATCAGGTGAAAGACAAAAGATAAATCCCTCAATTTTAGGCTCAAATATTTGCTTTTCAAATTGACAAGAATGGTTGAGAAAGATTATAGAGTTTTGAGTTTCAACAACATTTTCAGAACAGGTTCTGATGAAAGGTTGCTCCTCTGGTGTTCTTTTAATTACAGCTTCCTGGGGTGAATGTTATGTGGTAATGTGGGAAGTTTCCAGATTCATTCCCTTTCCCAACATGGAAGATCTATCATTATGTTCAATAGGGGAATCAACTGAAGGAATAGGTGGTTTGAATTGTTGTGAAACCTGATGGTTTAGATTAGGGTTTAGGATGTGGTTTGGGCTATGGTTTTGGTTAATGCTTAGACTAGGGTTTGGATTTGGATTGGGATTAGGCTTTGGACTAGGGTTAGGTCTAGGTTGTAAGTTAAGGTTTGGGTTTGAATGAGGGCTAGGTTTAGGGTTTGGATTAGGGTTAGGTCTAGGGTATGGATTAGGGCATGAACTAGGGTTAGGGTATGTATTAGGGTTTGGATTAGGGCTAGGATATGGATTAGGGTTAGGGTATGGATGAGGGTTAGGGTAAGGTTGGACATGTGGCTGGGACCATGGAGGGGGATAACTTAATGATGCATTGGAAAGAAATTGTGGTTGTTTTTGGTGCTCATATGATTGAATTTGCATGGGATATTTCCCTAGAGAGAAGGATCCAAACGATTCTTGAGGCCATGGAGATATCTGACTCAAGGATGATAGCCAAGGAGAGGGACACTATGGCCATGAAGTAGGATATTCAATTGGAGGAGGATTATAATTTTTCCATGAAGCAACAGGATTATAAAAATGTTGAGGAACCTGCTCAGGAAAATAATCATTATTCCAAGTATCAAATGGTGTTGGGTTTTGATTTATACCTGGCAGTTGATTCGATTCCTTACTTGATTACCTGAGTAACTTTCATAATCGTGGCAATGATGGGCAGTGTCTGGTTTCATGTCCATCCTCGCAAATTTCACAAACTTTTAGATTGCTAAGTGGACACTTTCCAAGGCATTGTTTCTTTTGACAGTTGGCACAAAGGATAAGCAGTGGTTCTTCATCCTTCTCTTGCTCCTGCAAATCATCCAATCCTAAAATCAAAGATTTAACAATATTGAATTTATGTTCAAGCAAGGTGTTAAATTCCGCACTTGTGAATTCTTCATCGGATGAGTTGTTCTTCTCTGTAGCAGCATGAAAACTCCTCATTAAATGATTCTTCAAAATACCTTCTTCTTGTCTTCAACAAGAAAACTGGTACATTTTTTCATCACATGGATTAGTACACAAGGGTTCTTATAGTACCCTAAAAATGATATAACGTTGAAGATTGGATTATGAAGATAAATGAATTTTAAAAGCTACTGGCTGAAATATAGCTCACCACACTTGCATGAAAGGAAAATGATGAATCAACGTGCTATCTAATCTATTAAAAACAAGGCAATTTGGAAATTAAATTTCTAAAGCTTGCTTCTATAGGAAAGGAAATAAAAGCTCAAGGGATAAGCAATATGGCCAGACTTTGGAGCAACCCCACAAAAGTGGATGCATGGCTCTTCACTCACGTCTTACCATACACTCTCCACCCTCTAACGTCTTGCAATATCATTGAAACTCTGTAAGAAAATTTTTCTTGAGCCAAAATACAACTCCCTGGCAACGATGCCAAAATGTTGGTTGGTTTAATTGTCGAATTAAACCTCTCAATATTAAGTATCAATCTAGGAGTTGTAAACACAATTTGTACTACGTATTGGCTCTGCTTGCTGGTCAAAGTATAAATATATTCCTTTGTAATGATAAACTAGATACCAGATGAAACACACATTTGCTCACAAATAAACAATCTTGAAAATGAAACTTACTAAACTAATTGTTGGGCAGCTTAATTGTCGGATTAAACCTTTCAATATTAGTTATCAATTCGGGAGTCGTAAACGCAAGTTGTTCTACGTATTGGCTCAGCTTAATGGTCAGAGTATAAATATGTTCCTTTTTAATGATAAACTAGGTACTGGAATGAAACATACATTTGCTCGCAAATAAAAAATCTTAAAAATGAAACTTACTGAACCAATTCCATTTACTGCAAACTCCACACTGTAATTAAACTACAAATAAATCCTCAATCATGTAGCATTATCGCACTCGCATTCTACTTTTAAAATCTCCTATGATAACTTAAAAACCTTAATCTATTAACTCCTCTCACTAACTTGACATTGACACTTGAAACTAAGACTTGAGATAACTAAAAGAACACACACATTACCCTAATAATAACTTCAAACCTTAAACTAACTAAAATTACTCTTGATAACGAATTCAAGATTTGAATCAACAAAATACAATTCTATCTATTGCTAAAAGAAACCATTTCACTCTGTAAAATAACACTTAAGAATCCCATTAAAAACTATTTTAATATTTTAATCTAAATGAAAATAAACTATTAAAAAGAAAGCCTACTTCAAATCGAATCATCACACTGTATTTAAACTTGATATCTCTACCTAATCAAATCCACATTCAAACTTGCTCACATAAGGGAATGATTACACTATAAAAACAATAAAGAATCTAATTAAAAAGATATCTAAAACAAAACAAAATCTAATTAAAAGAGATCTAATTATTGAGTGAAATCATGCGTAAACAAGCATTTAAATCCTACAAACATTTAAAGAAATTAGATAATGTAAGCAATGATTTAATATTTTAAATGAGCAATGTTAACACATTCAAATTCAAAGCATCTACAATCTGTTCTAATTCCATATTTAAACTCAAAAATTGGAAAACAAAATAATAATTTAAGTGCAGAATTAGATGCTATTTAAAAACAATTTAAAACAAAAGATAATTCTACAAATTAAACAAATCCTAAAGCTATGAAGAATGAGGACTCGACTCTAGGTTGCGGTGGATCCTTGCCACTCCCTAGAGCATGTAAACTAACTCAAGGTTCAAAATTAAAATTATGATGCTTATATAAAAGCAAATAAATGCAGAAGCCAAGAGTTATTAAATTAAATCAAAACATTGCTTCAAATATTAATCAACAAATACATCATCTGATGGGCAATTTGATGTAGGATCTACATCTGAGCAAATCAAATTCACATGAGAAACTCTGGCTCTTTGCATCTCAGAAACTTCGCTCCTCTAATTGACGGACTCATGCCCATTCATCTCAGAAAATTCATCTGCGCTCTTGGCTAATTGATGTCGGACTCTCTCTGATCTAATGTGTCGCCTCCTCCCTATCACTCCATCTATCTACTTTGGTCTAATGCGCAGCTTCTCTATCACTCTATCTAATGCACAACCGCTACTCATCACTATCTATATAATCCATTGACTCCTTCATTCTACATCTACTACCTCCATTCCCTTCACGAGTGCACAACTCTATATTTTATAGCAATGAAGCTACTCTTGTTTACCCAGAAACATATTTATAAATAGCAGATTTTGTTACAATAGATTTGAAACCAGATATTTAGAAAAATCGATTTCCACAACTGCAAAAACTGATATCGACCATGAATTATTTGCTAGAATAAGAATTAGCTTGAGACAGAATGTGAATTTAGAAAATCGTTCCTCTTTTCATGGGATTTTACTGTTGCTGGAAGGTGCAATTGGCTTTTGGAGGAATTTTGATCCTCATGCACTACTAGTAGAGACAACACATATGTTCAACTCTTCCACAATAGCGTGCTTCAGCATTGTGCTCCTAGTAGCTCAACCCAATACGATACACAAACTAGCACTTGCTCCTTTAATGGAAATATGGCCTTTAGGATTTATACGCACAAGTCACACAACATATTTGGAAGGTTATGTCCATAGCTTTCTTGATCCTCCTTGTTTTCCTCCTGCTTGGGCTCATCTACATTATTCTCCAATACTTCAAGCAGATACCCAAAATGATCGGTAGAAGGAAGATTGTTGAGATCTTCTGATGCCTTGAATTCTATTTCAGACTGTGCGAATCCATTAGTGAATTGATTCTCGAGGGGGTGAGAAATGATAAGAGGTGTTGATGCAAAGGAGATGTGGCTCTCAGCTGCTACTGCAAAATGCACCATTTGTGCATCTCCGAACTATAACTCAGTAAGCCTTTTCCTTTCGAGTTCAATCGCTTGATCTTGCTCCTCCATGTGTCTTCTTATAGCGTCAGAATTATCCATGATTCTAGGACCCAGATGCATATGATCGCAGTCCTTAGCATCAAAATGATTGAAAGGCGCATATTTTGAATACTGCTCGCCTCCGTCGGGATTCTTTCTATCTCCAAGCTTCCCTTTCTCACTGTATGGTTTAACAAGAACCCACACACCACAAACATAGTGAGGACTCCCTTTTGCCAAAAATATCTTCAAAGTTTCCGGATATGTGAAAGTTACAAAGCCAAACATGCACTTCTGTTGGTAAGATATCCTCACGTTGTGCACAGGGTCGTAAGTCCTGAAGTAATTAGAAACATCCTCCTCAGTGAAAGTACTTTCGGCTGGGAATGTGAAGTATATTTGTTGATAACCTGAGTTCACTCCACCTAAGTCACCTACTCCAATTTTGTATGCTGTAAACCTATCCAAACATAACCAGAGTAGAAATATTCATAGAGACCCAATACGTTCACTTTCAGGAGTGGTCTTCAGTGGAATATTATGTGACGATAACTCCTTCATGAAGCCGAATTTCGCCAAACGGTTTCTGGGTTATAGGAAACACAGTGCTTTGAACACAACCCATGTCTCAGAATTTAGGGATTATGCTCCATTTGGTCACAAATTTGTTATTTTCACCTACATAAATTCAACTACCCAGCTGCTACTTTTATGCATTTGGTGAATTTGTACTCAAATGTATTCCTACACCAAGCCTTCCTGCAACCAAGAAAGTATTTATTAATGAAAATATTACCAAACACCCTTTAAATTAATTAATAACGAGAATTTATAATCTAATAATTAATATTTCTAAATGCGTCTAATCATCAACATAATGGATTAATAATGATTAAAACACCAGGTACAAGTATGTATTTATTTGATAAGAATCATAAAAACATGGAAAAAAATGCAGCTCAACATCCCCCCATGCTGAACTTCTTGCACGTCCTCGTGCAAGAAAAACCTTTAAGGAAATGAAATAATGTAGGGAAAATGTCAGCAAAGATTTAGAAAATAAGGATGGAGATGCCTGATAATGAAATGCTTTCATTAGCCTGCAACACAACTATTACAATGCCAGCTAAAATAATGTGAAATGATAAAACAAGATCAGGTACTGAAAGTAACAATTATGGAGAAAATAGTGTTTGCACATACCTGTTACCTTGTCCCAAATCAATTTTTGTTTCTTCCCAAAGTCTTATGATGAAAATCAAATTTTGTTGAAAAAGTGCAGTTTCAAGAGGAATAACACCAAATTTCTGCACCTAATATAACATTCTCGTACCTAGGTCATGCAGCACATATTTAGAGGCAACTACATGTTGGAAATATTGTCATTGATGGCAAAGGAGATTACAGGAGTAGCACCTGAACTATCACTAAGGCAAAAGAGAAAAGAAGAACCAGCAATAAGGAAAAGGAGAAGACAAGAGTAGCACCTAAATTATCATCAAGACAAAGGAGGACAAAGGAACAACAGCAACCAAGGTAGAGAGGTAGCAGAGACATCAGAGGAAACAAATGAAGTAGAGAAAGAAGCAGAGGCAGCAGAGATAGAAAAAGAGAAGCAAGGAGTAGCATTAGACAAGAAACGGAGGCAGCAAAGGCAGCAAGGCAGACAAGGAACAGAGGCCGCGAATAAATCAGAGGTAGCGAGGGCAGCAAACAGAGGCAGTGAATTGAAGCGGAGGCAGCAAAGAAGAAGAGAGGTAGCGGAGGAGAGACCAATGCACTCAATACAGAACAAGCTCAAGAGGAATAGCATGGAGAAACCAGTGTCACAGAGTAGGAAAATGTAAGAAAATGGAAAATAGACTAAGGCGGAGAAGTCTTTAAAGAAATCCAAGTGAGGTGAATGAACAGTCACAATTAGATCGCAACAGCAAAGGCAAGATATGGATGGTTGAGATTAAGGCAGACAGAAGAGGCGAAGAAGAGCATCTTGAAGGCAAGCGGACGGTGGAGATCTTATCACAAATATGAAATGGGAGAATGGACGGTCCTGATTTCATTGCATCCGACCATAATATTTTAGCGCACATCATAATCGGCGGGTAGAGTAATGAAGAAGCGATGCGAAGTTGCGATTGCCAATATTGCGATGTGATCGCATATCGCAATCGGAAAAACGTAAAAGGAATTGGCAAGTGTTTGTATTTGTGATGCGATGCAATCGCATATCGCATACCACATATGATATGAGTTCGCACAATATGGAAAAGTATATGCGATGCGATGCGATGATATGAGTTTGCATTATAATTAACTTTGGTTTGAGTGTTTTATTATAATGTTCCGAAGGTTGTCACATGGGTACAAAAGAGTTTCATTAAAGCGATGTATAGCCAAAACATTTCTAAAGGTTTTAATACTATTCCTAGGGTCCAGTTAAACAAAAAAAGGTAATTAGAGTGGGGCCCGCAAGGAAGGGTCATCGCATTGGCGGATTACTAAGAAATGCAGAGGGCTGAATCATTGGAGGATGCGATAGCGATAATGCGATCCGTTGTGCACGTGGGAAGTCAAGTGGGACCCTTTGCATATCGCATCAGCAAAAATCAGTGGTTGATTACGATAAAGACCAGACCCGAAACATTATAGAGCTGAGTAAATGATCCATTGGATCCGCAGAACTCCATTGCATCGGTGGAGAACAAGAGACGCGAGAGAGCAGACCATTGAACCTTGCGATTGCGATGGTGAGATTTGATCACAACTGTCCGATCTCGATCAACCGCAATCGTTGGATCGTGAGTTGAGTAGGGCCATCGGAGGTTCATCACATTGGCAGACATCGCATTGGAGTTATCGCATCGGCGATCTCACATCGCATCGGCGAAATGGAAGAGAAAAGGGACGACAGTTTGAACGTTGCGATTGCGATTGAGCAATTGAATCACAACTGTCAGATCTGATGAATGATGGACAATGAATATGTGAGTTGCATGATAGCTGGTGGGACCCTTCGCTCATCGCATTGGTGGTTATCAATAGCCAAAGGCACATCGGACCACTAAAGGTTGCGATTGGGATTGCAACAGTGCAATGGAATGTCAACCATCGGATTGGGAAAGTTAAATGAAGCAGAGTGCGATGACCGTTAGATCTGAAAGGTGGATGTGCATGTGGATATGCTCGTTTTACGAAGAAAAGACTAAGTTCAGGCGAAAGACTCAAGTGTATAAACAAAATATGAAGGCAACAGAAGGAGACTCGGGTAAGTGACCCGACACAGAGCAAAGGAGCATATGAGTTGAATCGGGAAAAAGGTGATTATGCAGAACAATCAAAATATAATAGTGGAAACTAAAAAAGACAGTGATAGCAGCAAAAAAGACAAACACATAGCAAGCCAAGGGCTGAAAAAGGGTTGAGTAAAGTTGATTTATGTAACTGTAAATGTGAATGTAAATGATTTAAAATTATTTTTATTGTATGTGATGCAAAGGAAAGTCTACGTAGGCAAAGAAATACCCCATTGTAATATTGAAATGTATACATATTGTTATATTCCTCTGAATGAGATGGACAAAGAAATGAGAAGGCAAAAGTCAAAGAATCATGGTTGTTCATTTCGAATTCCCTATGGAATACAAATAGTCATGAGGTAAACTCTATAAATGATATCACTTAGATATGCATAGAGAGGTTAGAGAATGGAGAAATGAGGCAGAGAGGGTAAGAAGAAGGAGGACTACATGGAGAAGTTGTGAAGATTCAGAGATGATATAAGGCAGATATGAAGGTTGGTGGACAACAGTGAAGAAGGAACATAACATAGCTGATATCCAGGTAAATCAGCATGTGTTTTTTATGAAAGAGTGAGGAAGTTGGTGCTTCCATATCAAGTTGTAGCTTGATTGATGGCAGTTGTAGCTGTCTGAGGTAGGAGCCTCCTGTAGGTTGCAGCCTACAGAAAATAGATGGGAGTTGGAGCTTCCTTGCAAGTTGTAGCTTGCAAAATTGAAGTAGGAGCCTCCTGTAGGTTGGAGCCTAAAGAAAATCAGTGGTGAGAGGGAGTTGAAGCTTGCCTTTGCATCACAACAATAATAAGATGTGGTTTCTCCCTTTTTGGGTTTCCACTTATATTTTTTGTCTATGTGCATGATGTTTATGTGTTGATATGGTTTATCTAATCTACTTAATACTTGTTGCTCACATATTAAGTTTGTTGTTACAATATGTAATAAGTTGATCATGAAATGAAGGTGTAAATAAGTTTAAAGGAAATTTTTGAAAGTCCATGAATGTGTTAAACTGATTCACCCCCTCCCCCCCTCTCAGTTTAACTAAGGGTTCAACAATTGGTATCAGAGTTGGTTCCTTCTGTATCAGTTTTACAACTAGAAGGAGATCCTAGGTCCCCGGGATGGCTAGTCTAGAAGGATGCTCAACAAATAAAGCCCCTTTGTTCACTGATACAAATTATGCCTTCTAGAAAATAAGAATTAGGACGTACATAATGTCTCTAGGAATAGAAGTTTGGGCTGATGTGGAATTGGGATATGCCCCAAAGGAGTCTGACTCAGAGAAAGATGCCAAACTAGATTTTGTAGCTAATGCAAAATCCATGAATGCACTCTTAAGTGGACTATGTGAGGTAGAATTTATCAAAGTAATGCACAACAGGACTGCCAAATAAATATGGGATACATTAGAAAGCATCCATGAGGGAGACAAAAAGGTGAAGATAGCCAAACTCAAGTCTATAGAGCTCAGTTTGAAAATATAAAAATGAATGATGATGAAGACATTGCCAACTTCTTCTTAAGGGTTGCAGAAATTGTGAATAACATGAAAGCTCTAGGAGAAACCATAAAAGAATGTGTAATTTTTCAAAAGATTCTAAGATCTTTACCATCCAACTTTAACCCCAAGGTTTTTGCCATAGAAGAAATAGATGATTGGGAAACTCTGATCATGAACCAATTACTTGGAAACTTAACAGCCTATGAGATGAGACTGCCAAAAAGGAAGTCAAATGTGAGGGAAGCAGCCTTTAAGAAAGAGAATAACAAAGAAGAAAAATAAGATACATGTTCCTGCTCTAATGAAGAAGAGGCCAAATTTTTCAGAAGATTGGATAGAGGGTCAGGCAAGTATAAAGGAAAACTTCCATTTAAATTCTTTAATTGTGGAAGAGTTGGACACTACGCATCTAAGTGTCCTCATAAGAACACAAAGAATCAGACTCAAGAGATAGAGAAAAACAAAACATATACCTGGCAAAAAGGGAAGAGACTCAATAGAAAATCATTTTATGCTCAACATGACAGCAGTGCATCTCAAAGCTCAGATGAATCCTCCAATGAAGAAGGAACCTCTAAATTTGTATTGATGGCCAAGGAAGAGCTTGAAGGATTCCTTCTAGAAGATGAGGAAGAAGGTGAAGTTGATCTTGAGGGGGAGCTAAGAAGTGCCCTGGAGGAAATAGACAGACTTAAACTAAAGTGTAGAAAATAGAAAGACATTCTTCTCAAATATGTAAGAGAAGAACAAAATTCATAAGACCTCATTCAGTTGAAAGTAAAGCTTGAAGAATCCAAGAAGGTAGAAGACACACTACTTAAGAAAATTGAGGATAAAATTCAGAAGCAAGAGAAATTGGAATAAGAATTAGTATGCTTGAGGAAGAAATTAGAAAACACCCAAAGGAAATTGTCAATAAACACTCCTATAATGACAAGCTCTAATAATTTGAATAAAATACTAGATGCTCAAAGATCTCCTCTGATAAAAATGGGGATAGGCTATGTAGGAGAAACAAGTAAAGTCAAAGAAAAAGATAATAGGAATATCATTTTTGTAAAAGCTGTTAAGGATAATGAAGCAGCTCAGAAGGTTCCTACAAAAGTAGAAGCCTGCAATGAAGTAAACAGAAACAAGAAGGAACCTCAAATGACAAGGAACGAAATAAATAAACAGACAACTGAAAAAGGCTCATATACTCTGGAATATATAAAATTTGGAAGCTATCAAAGGAGACTCCTCCCTCCTATGAAAAATGTCACTTGTTATGCTTGCCACAAACTGGGACATATTGCTGCATACTGTCATAAAAGGAGAATCGATTCCAACCAGAAAAGAATGCAAAGAGTGAAAAGACTACCTCAAGAAAACAAATGGAGAAGAAAACCCTTCATCAGGTACGCTAATTGTTTTTATGGGTATTTCTTTTACCGTAAGGAGTTCGGCCATAAAGCCAAGGAGTGCAGAACAAATGGAAAAATACTAATGTATGGAAACTCAAGGAGATGGATGAACAATGGAGAATTCACTCGTGTACATTATTCATTCAGAAACATAATCAAATGCTTTGACTGCTATCACATTGGGCCCAAGTGTCACAAATTTCCTCTCAGATAATGTGGTCCATCATCTCAGGAAAGGTACCAAACAAAAGGATGCATGCAGTGGAAAAGGAATTTGAATAAGTGTGACTTGGCTCTAATAGCTCAAGACCAGAAAAGCCAATGTTATTTGGACAGTGGATGCTCAAAACATATGACTGGAGATCGAAGCAAGTTTGTAACCTTTGAAGAAAAGAAGTCTAGGAATGTAACATTCGGTAATGATAAAGCAGGGAAAATCAAAGGAAAAGGCTCAGTCAGTCTGGATAATGGAAGAGGAAAGGCCCAAGATGTACTATTTGTGGATGGGCTAAAAGCAAATCTACTAAGTGTCAGTCAAATGTGTGATAAAGGCTGTGAAGTCATTTTTAGAGCCCAAGATTGTGAAGTAAGATCAAGTACCACCATAAAGTCCTTGATCAAAGGTGTTCGAACAGAAAGTAATGTCTATATAGTGAGAGAAGAGGACGAAGAATGTCACCTAAGCAAACTTGATGAATCATGGTTATGGCATAGAAGATTGGGACACCTTAACTTTGACCACATCATCAGTCTGAGAAAGAAGAAAGAAGTCAGAGATATGCCAGCAATCATTAGGGGAATTTTGAGGTCTAAAATGGGTCTCCTAAGGAAATTATAAAATAATAGTGGAAAAAATCTAATAAGATTTGATGACATCATCAAATTTTAGAGGGAAAAATGAAAAAACTACTTTTTCAATTCATATTTTCAACTTATCTCCAAATTTTTACCCAAATTTTTGAGCGGGAGCACCGTTTGGATGCGTACTTCCACCTCATCCAAGGAGTACCCATGTTGCATACTTTCGATGGACCCTGCTAAACGCAAAATGAGAAATACATAAAAAACGTGATTACAATCACGTTTTTTATGTATTTCTCATTTTTCGTGTAGAAGAGTTCATCGAAAGTATGCAACATGGGTACTCCTTGGATGAGGAATTAAATTCCACATCCAACGAGTACTCCTGCTCGAAATTTGAGTAAAAATTTTGGGAGATAAGTTTAAAATACGAGTTGAAAAAGTAGTTTTATTATTTTATTATTTTTTAATATTTTTACTTTTTTACTCCAAAAATGGTGAATAATCCATTATGGATGACATCATCATCTTGAATCCTATTGGTTGTTATAAAGTTTATTTTTGTTGTACATTTTTCTTATGAGGCCCATTTTAGACCTCAAAATTCCCATAATGAAAGAAGCCTTCAAATACCATATGTAAATCTTGCCAATTGGGCAAACAGACCCGCACATCTTTTAAGACCAAAGATGAACTATCAACAAGTAGGCCACTTCAGCTTGTACACATGGACCTGTGTGGACCTTCAAGAACTAAAGCACCAAGTGGAGAATCTTATTTCATGCTGATAATAGATGATTTTTCCAGAATGACGTGGGTAGCATTTCTCAAATATAAATCTGAAGCACTTGATAAATTCAAGGTATTCAAGGCATTGGCAAAAAATCAAACAGGATGCAAGCTAAAGTGCATCAGATCAGACAGAGGAGGTGAATTCACAGACTATGATTTTGCAGACCTATGCAATGAGCATGGGATAAAACAACAGTTTATAATTGCAGGTACACCTCAACAGAATGGAGTGGTAGAGAGGAAAAGTAGGTCAGTACAACAGATTACCAGAGCTATAATGCAAGAAAGTAACATTCCCCAAACCTACTGGGCAGAAGCAGTACACACAGCTGTTCACATTCTCAACAAATCTCATCTAAGACCAAATTGTGATAATACTCCTTATGAATTATGGCATGGTAAACCAGCATCAATCAAGCACTTTTGAGTCTTTGGAAGCAAGTGTTTCATAAAAAATAATGATGAAAATCTGGGAAATTTTGATGCAAGAGCAGATGAAGGAATATTTTTAGGATATGCATCCAAGAGTAATGGTTACAGGTGCTACAACAAAAGACTGCATAATATTATGGAAAGCATTGATGTAATATTCGACGAAGAACTACCAAATAAAACAAGAAGCACAAGATGCGAGAATCCCCCAGATGATCTTGAAGATGAGAACCAAGATAATGATGAACTGAGCAAGACAACAAAAGATACTGAACTAAACTCAAGAGGTCCCTCAAGACACACTCAAAACAATCATCCAGAAGACCAAATCATTGGGGACAAGAGTGTTGGAGTCCAGACTAGAAGACAGTTAGTTGAATAGATAGAAGAAGTATACCTAGCCATGTTATCACAAATAGAGCCAAAGAAGTTTGAAGAAGCCAGCAAAGACAAATATTGGGTAAATTCTATGAATGAAGAACTAGACCAGATCAAGAAGAATAATACATGGGAGTTAATACCAAGACCCACGGGGAAAAATGTCATTGGCACAAAATGGATATTCAAGAATAAAATGAATGAACAAGGACAGGTAATCAGAAATAAAGCCATACTTGTATGCAAGGGATACTCTCAAATCGAAGGTCTTGATTACAATGAAACCTTTGCCCCTGTAGCCAGAATGGAAGCAATCAAAATGTTTTTGGCCTTTGCATGCTACCATGATTTCAAGGTATATCAAATGGATGTGAAGTCTACCTTCCTGGATGGAGATTTAGAGGAAGAATTATAAATGGAACAACCGGAAGGATTCTCTTTAACAGATAAACAAGACTATGTGTGCAGATTAAAGAAAGCCTTATATGGGCTAAAGTAAGCTCCTCGTTCATGGTATTCAAGGCTGGAAAAATACTTTCAAAAACAAGGTTTTAAGAAAGGAGGAGTAGACAACAATTTGTACATAAAGGCTAATGAAAATGAACTCCTAATTGTAGTAGTGTATGTAGATGACATCATGTTTGGAAGCAACAAAGATGAGTTAGCAAAAGGATTTGCTGAAGAAATGAAATCATAGTTTGATATGTCAATGATTGGAGAGCTCATATTTTATTTAGGACATTAAATTCAACAAAAGAACAAAGGAATATTCATTTTGCAAGAAAAGTACTTAAGAGAAATGTTGAAAAGGTTTCAAATGGAAGACTGCAAACCTGTGTCAACTCCCATGACCACTGGATGCAGACTATGTGCGAATGATGGATCTGCAGATGTAGATCAAAGACTTTACAGATCCATAGTAGGAAGTCTACTATACCTAACTGCCTCTAGACCAGACATTGTGTTGGCAGTAGGACTTGTGGCAAGATATCAAGAAGCACCAAAACAAAATCACTTACTATCAATCAAGAGAATATTCAGATATCTACAAGGAACTACACATTATGGGCTATGGTATCCAAAAAGTAAAAGCTTCACTTTGACAGCATATATAGATGCAGATTGGGCCAGCTGCATGGATGACAAGAAAAGCACAAGTGGAGGTGCATTTTATTTGGGAAAAATTTTGGTGGCATGGCTAAGCAAGAAGCAAACATCTATCTCTCTATCTACAATAGAAGTGGAATACATAGCAGCAACAACATGTTACACACAAGTAATGTGGATGAAACAAACTCTCCAAGAAATGAAGGTAAGCATTGAAGATCCCATTTCAATCAAATGTGACAATACAACTACTATAAGTATATCAAAAAATCTTATATTTCACTCAAAAACAAATCACATCCCAATAAAGTACCACTTCCTCAGAGAACAAGTAGCACAGAAATTAGTAAAGTTGGAATATGTACCAACAAAGGAACAAACAACGGACATATTCACAAAACCACTTGCTAAAGAACCATTTGAATATCTAAGAGACAAACTAGGGGTAGTGTCTGTAGATGTTACTCTCTGACATGATCGGGAAAAAGAAAAAGAATGTGTGTATATATATATAGAGAGAGAGAACGGGATCAGAGCAGAAAACAACTGCAATAGATGCGAGGTTTCAGAAAAGAAAGCATCATTCCAGGGGGAGAATAGTCAATAGATATTGTCACAACAGAGCTAGAGCAAGTGAGCAGTGCATGGAACACGTCCTCAAGATCAGAGTATTATGAGAAATTTTGGAAACCACACTGGGAAATGTGCAACCCTTTGCCATTGATGTCAAAGGGGGAGGAAAAGCAAGCAAAAGAAGATAGGCAAAGGAAGACAAAACACACCTTTCAGAATGAAAGGGGGAGGAAGTCCTAAAGGAAGTATTGGAGTATTGGTGGAGTATTGCCATCAATGCCAAAAGGGGAGACTGTTAGAAATATTTTCATTGATGGCAAAGGAGAAGACAGGAGTAGCACCTGAACTATCACTAAGGAAAAAGAGCAAAGAAGAACCATCAATAAGGCAAAGGAGAAGACAGTAATAGCACCTAAATTATCATCAAGACAAAGGAGCACAAAGGAACATCAACAACCAAGGTAGAGAGGCAGCAGAGACATCAGAGGAAACAAATGAAGCAGAGAAAGAAGAAGAGGCAACAAAGATAGCAAAAGAGAAGCAAGGAGCAGCATTAGACCAGAAACAAAGGCAACAAAGGCAGCAAAGGCAGCAAGGAAGACAAGGAACAGAGGTAGCGAATAAAGAAGAGGCAATGAATAGAAGGAGAGGTAGCGAGGGCAGAAAATAGAGGCAGCGAATTGAAGCAGAGGCCGCAAAGAAGCAGAGAGGCAGCAGAGGAGAAAACAATGCACTCAATACAGAACAAGCTCAAGAGGAATAGCATGGAGAAACTGGTGTCACAGAGCGAGACAGTGTAAGCAAACGAAAAGTAGACTAAAGTAGAGAAGTCTTTGAAGAAATCCAAGTGAGGTGAATGAACGGTCACGATTAGATCACAATAGCAAAGGCAAGAGATGGATGGCTGAGATTAAAGCAGGAAGAAGAGGCGAAGAGGAGTCGCTTGAAGGCAAGCGGACGGTGGAGATCTTGTCGCAAATATGAAATGGGAGAATGGACGGTCCCGATTTCATCACATCCGACCATAATATTTTAGCGCACATCATAATCGGCAGTTAGAGTAATGAAGAAGCGATGCGAAGTTGCGATTGCCGATATTGCGATGTGATCGCATATCGCAATTGGCGAAACATAAAATGAATTGGCAAGTGTTTGTATTTGCGATGCGATGTGATCGCATATCGCATACCACATATGATATGAGTTCACACAATATGGCAAAGTATATGCAATGCGATGCGATGATATGAGTTTGCATTATAATTAACTTTGGTTTGAGTGTTTTATTATAATGTTCTGAAGGTTGTCACATGGGTACAAAAGAGTTTCATTAAAGCGATGTATAGCCAAAAAATTTCCAAAGGTTTTAATACTATTCCTAGGGTCCAGTTAAACAAAAAAAGGTAATTAGAGTGGGGCCCGCAAGGAAGGGTCATCGCATTGGCGGATTACTAAGAAATGCAGAGGGCTGAATCATTGGAGGATGCGATAGCGATAATGCGATCCGTTGTGCACGTGGGAAGTCAAGTGGGACCCTTTGCATATCGCATCAGCAAAAATCAGTGGTTGATTACGATAAAGACCAGACCCGAAACATTATAGAGCTGAGTAAATGATCCATTGGATCCGCAGAACTCCATTGCATCGGTGGAGAACAAGAGACGCGAGAGAGCAGACCATTGAACCTTGCGATTGCGATGGTGAGATTTGATCACAACTGTCCGATCTCGATCAACCGCAATCGTTGGATCGTGAGTTGAGTAGGGCCATCGGAGGTTCATCACATTGGCAGACATCGCATTGGAGTTATCGCATCGGCGATCTCACATCGCATCGGCGAAATGGAAGAGAAAAGGGACGACAGTTTGAACGTTGCGATTGCGATTGAGCAATTGAATCACAACTGTCAGATCTGATGAATGATGGACAATGAATATGTGAGTTGCATGATAGCTGGTGGGACCCTTCGCTCATCGCATTGGTGGTTATCAATAGCCAAAGGCACATCGGACCACTAAAGGTTGCGATTGGGATTGCAACAGTGCAATGGAATGTCAACCATCGGATTGGGAAAGTTAAATGAAGCAGAGTGCGATGACCGTTAGATCTGAAAGGTGGATGTGCATGTGGATATGCTCGTTTTACGAAGAAAAGACTAAGTTCAGGCGAAAGACTCAAGTGTATAAACAAAATATGAAGGCAACAGAAGGAGACTCGGGTAAGTGACCCGACACAGAGCAAAGGAGCATATGAGTTGAATCGGGAAAAAGGTGATTATGCAGAACAATCAAAATATAATAGTGGAAACTAAAAAAGACAGTGATAGCAGCAAAAAAGACAAACACATAGCAAGCCAAGGGCTGAAAAAGGGTTGAGTAAAGTTGATTTATGTAACTGTAAATGTGAATGTAAATGATTTAAAATTATTTTTATTGTATGTGATGCAAAGGAAAGTCTACGTAGGCAAAGAAATACCCCATTGTAATATTGAAATGTATACATATTGTTATATTCCTCTGAATGAGATGGACAAAGAAATGAGAAGGCAAAAGTCAAAGAATCATGGTTGTTCATTTCGAATTCCCTATGGAATACAAATAGTCATGAGGTAAACTCTATAAATGATATCACTTAGATATGCATAGAGAGGTTAGAGAATGGAGAAATGAGGCAGAGAGGGTAAGAAGAAGGAGGACTACATGGAGAAGTTGTGAAGATTCAGAGATGATATAAGGCAGATATGAAGGTTGGTGGACAACAGTGAAGAAGGAACATAACATAGCTGATATCCAGGTAAATCAGCATGTGTTTTTTATGAAAGAGTGAGGAAGTTGGTGCTTCCATATCAAGTTGTAGCTTGATTGATGGCAGTTGTAGCTGTCTGAGGTAGGAGCCTCCTGTAGGTTGCAGCCTACAGAAAATAGATGGGAGTTGGAGCTTCCTTGCAAGTTGTAGCTTGCAAAATTGAAGTAGGAGCCTCCTGTAGGTTGGAGCCTAAAGAAAATCAGTGGTGAGAGGGAGTTGAAGCTTGCCTTTGCATCACAACAATAATAAGATGTGGTTTCTCCCTTTTTGGGTTTCCACTTATATTTTTTGTCTATGTGCATGATGTTTATGTGTTGATATGGTTTATCTAATCTGCTTAATACTTGTTGCTCACATATTAAGGTTTTTGTTACAATATGTAATAAGTTGATCATGAAATGAAGGTGTAAATAAGTTTAAAGGAAAGTTTTAAAAGTCCATGAATGTGTTAAACTAATTCACCCTCCTCCCCCCCTCTCAGTTTAACTAAGGGTTCAACACTACAATCAATACACATTTTTGGCAACCACCAACTTGTGAGTAGTCATCATTGAGCATTTCATCATTCTGAATACCATGAAAATTAAAGTGAGTTATGTTACCAATCAGCAACCTCTTTATTTGAACACTCTAAATTACGTTGTCATCCGGATTCAAAAATAAATTTCCTCTTAATCTAGTACAAATAATTACCTTCACTAAGGGTACCACATCATTCAAAGATTCGTGATTTCTGAAATACAGAACTCAAAGAATCATGTTCAAATTGTCTTAAAACCAATGTTGAAAAAAAATGATGAGTCTTAGGGAAAGAGAAGGATAACCAAGCAAATCATAGTATGCAGTTAACTTTAATACCACAGACATGGCCCTGTTGCCCGCAGGTGTCCATAACCTCGGCAGGGATGTCTTTTAACCTAGCGAAATGTCAATATCCCACTTACTAGATATAGATTTAGAGTTTGTTTATTTAAATTTTTAGATGAAGGCCACTTTCCTGGCTTGGTAACTAGCTGATGGCAGTGCCACCCACAAGAAATAACATGGATGAAAAATTCGGTTCGTGATGAGACCTCTTGTCTTCCAACTTTTTGGCTGAAAGCCATTACTCTGGCTTGGTGGCCAGGAGCAGTAATGTCATGCATGCTAGGTCCCATGATCGTGGTAGTTTGGATCATCACGAGACCTCCTATCCTTCCCTAAAACTTTGTAAACTCTGTTTATGGTTAACCTTAAAGGTTACTTAATAAGTGGGGAGACAGATCTACTCCTTAAGAGTACAGGATGGCATGAAACGTTTTTAATGACTAATAATTGTTGGCTAATTCCTCTACCCTAAAGACTTGTTAAATATATCCCAGGCAATCATTGAAAGATTCTTTGAGTGAAGAATGCTAGTGTTCTCGTAAATAGCTCATTATGATCTTTGCAAGAGTGGTCCACCATAGGGGTTTTCCAATAGTACCTTCTAAGGGAAACTGAAAATATATATCTGAGATGACAACTTATTAGAGTGATTAATCATGGTTACTTTTTGCAAAATCATGAGGCATTAGAGTGAATTTTACTCAACAAAATTTGTCACAAGTGTGTGTGTTACAACTAATGTGGATCAAAAGTAGTTTTAACAGACATTATTTAAAATTAAAAACCCTAATAGTATTATAATTTCTTTATTCATTTATTATCCTACCCTATCTTAGCCTACGAGGCGAAAGACTCATTTTCAAGTATATGAGTACTTCCAATGAAGCCATGTGCGTAACAAAATGTTGATTATACTCACACTTAGTTTTAAAGAATAGACTTCAAGACATCTGAAAGCATGAGAAACCAGTTGCTTTAATTGATATGGTACCAAGAGTTTCTGAATGCTGAGGAAATAAGATGGCTTAATGACTGCTCGAAACCAAGATTCAATAGAATCCGCATATTTATGATTTTCCAACTGATGCAAATCTTCCATAGTTTGATAGTCACTCTCCTGGAGGCACAAAGAATCTGGTGAAAGAGAAAAGATAAATCCCTCAAGTTCACGCTCAAATATCTGCTTTTCAAACTGACGAGAATGGTTGAGAGATTCTAGGGTTTTGAGTTTCAACAACATTTTTAGAACAAGTTCCAATGAAAGATTTCTCCTCTTGTGTTGTTTGAATTATATATTCCCAAGGTGAATGGTATGCGGTAAAGGGGGAAGTTTCTAGATTCATTCCATTTTTCAACATGGAAGATGTATCATTATACTCAATAGGGGAATCAACATAAAGAATAGGTGGTTCAAACTGCTGTGCAACCTCATGGTTTAGATTAGGGTTTAAAAGATGGTTTGGGGTAGGGTTTTGGTTAAGGCTTGGACTATGATTTGAATTTGGATTGGGGTTAGGCTTTGAAATAGGGTTAGGTCTCGGTTTTAAATTAGGACTAGGTTTAGGTCTAAGGTATGGACTAAGGTTAGGGTAAGGTTGCACATACGGCTGGGACCATGGAGGAGGATAACTTAATGGTGCATTGGAAAGAAATTGTGGTTTTTGTTGGTGCTCATATGATTGAATTTGCATGGGATATTTCCCCAGAGAGAAGGATCCAAACGATTCTTGAGGCCATGGAGATATCTGGCTCAAGGTAGAGGGCCACTGCGTCCATGAAGTGGGATATTCAATTGGAGGAGGATTAAAAGTTTTCCATGACACTGAAGGATTATAAACATGTTGAGGAACCTGCTCAAGAAAATAATAATTATTCCAAGTATCAAATGGTGTTTTGTTTTGAGTTATACCTAGCGGTTGATTTGATTCCTTACTTGATTCCCTGAGTACCTTTTGTAATTGTGGCAGTGATGGACAATGCTTGGTTGCCTGACCATCCTCGAAAATTTTGCAAACTCCCAGACCGCTAAGTGGGCACTTTCCAAGGCAGTGTTTCTTTCGATAGTTGACGCAAAGGATAAGCAGTGGTTCTTCATCCTTTTCTTATTCCTACAAATCATCCAATTTCGAAATCAAAGATTTAATTATATTAAATTTATGTTCAAGCAAAGTATTAAATTCTGCAATTGTGAATTCTTCATCGGATGACTTGTCTATCTTTGTAGCAGTTTGAAAACTCCTCATTGAATGATTCCTCAAAATACCGTCTTCTTGTCTTCAACAAGCAAACTGGTACATTATGTCATCACATGGATTAATACGCAAGGGTTCTTACAGTACCCCAAAAATGATAATATCGTTGAAGACTGGATTATGAAGATAAATGAATTTTAAAATATTTTAACTGAAACACACTCAACACACTTGCATGAAAGGAAAATGCCGAATCAAAGTGTTATTTAATCTATTAAAAACAAGGCAATTTGGAAATTAAATCTCTAAAGCTTGCTTCTACTTCTACACATAAGCAAGATAAGGAAATAAAAGTTCAAGAGATAAGTAAGATGGCCAGACTTTGGAGCAACCCCACAATAGTGGATGTGTGACTCTTCACTCACGTTTTACCGTACTCTCTCCACCCTCTGACGTCCTACAATACCCTTGAAACTCTGTAAGAAAAAATTTACCTGAGCTAAAATACAACTCCCCGAAAACGGTGCCAAAATGTTGGTCGGCTTAATTGTCGAATTTAACCTCTCAATATTAATTATCAATCCGGGAGTCGTAAACGCGAGTTGTACTGCATATTGGCTCCGCTCAATGGTCAGAGTATAAATATGTTCATTTGTAATGATAAACTAGGTACTGGAATGAAACATACATTTGCTCGCAAATAAACAATCTTGAAAATGAAACTTACTGAACCAATTCCATTTACTGCAAACTCCACACTGTAATTAAACTACAAATCAATCCTCAATCATGTAACATTCTCGCACTCGCATTCTACTTTTAAAATCTCCTATGATAACTTAAAAACATTAATCTATTAACTCCTTTCACTCACTTGACATCAACACTTGAAACTAAGACTTGAGATAACTAAAAGAACAAACACATTACCCAAATAATAACTTCAAACCTTAAACTAACTAAAGTTACTCTTGATAACAAATTACAAGATTTAAATTAACAAATTACAATTCCTATCTATTGCTAAAAGAAACCAGTTCACTCTATAAAATAACACCTAAGAATCCCATTAAAAACTATTTAAATATTTTAATCTAAATGAAAATGAACTATTAAAAAGAAATCCTACTTCAAGTCGAATCATCACACTGTATTTAAACTTGATATCTCTACCTAATCAAATCCACACTCAAAATTGCTCACATAAGGAAATGATTACACTATAAAAACAATAAAGAATATATGGAATCTAAGCTTCTGTGATCCATAATATAAATTAGTAGAAATTCTTTCGGTAATAATCACATGCAAAAGAACGTGGTCGACGCGTTTCGAACCAACTAGTGTGGTTCATCATCAGGACTATTTTTATTTATTTATTTATTTATTTATTTTTGAATCTGTTTGACTATTTGATAGATGGTTTGTTTTAATTAAATTACATGAATAAGAATTAATTATATTTATTAATAATAATAATTGATTATTATATAATTTAATCAAAATTTACATATATACACCAAGATTTGTTAAATTAATTACCATTATATTAATTAATTGGTCAATTAGTTGTATAAATAAATTAAAATAATAATAATAAATAAATAATTAATTAAATAAATAATGGAATATTTACTTTTTCTAAGTCAAACTAGTCGTTATCCTAACGGCTAGTTGAGCCATTTCTACATCTATTTATACTTAATGTTTGGATCTGATCTCTCTCATAGTCCTGATGATGAACCACACTGGTTGGTTCGAAACGCGTCGACCATGTTCTTTTGCATGTGATTATTACCGAAAGAATTTATACTAAAATAAAGAATCTAATTAAAAAGAGATCTAAAACAAAACAAATTCTAATTAAAAGAGATCTAATTATTGGGTGAAATCATGTGTAAACAAACATCTAAATCCTACAAACATTCAAAGAAATTAGATAATGAAAACAATGATTTAATATTTTAAATGAGCAATGTTAACACATTCAAATTCAAAGCATCTACAATGTGTTCTAATTCCATATTTAAACTCAAAATTTGGAAAACAAAATAATAATTTAAGTGCAGAATTAGATGCTATTTAAAAACAATTTAAAACAAAAGATAATTCTACAAATTAAACAAATCCTAAAGCTATGAAGAATGAGGACTCGACTCTAGGTTGCGGTGGATCCTTGCCACTCCCTGGAGCAAGTCCTAAACTAACTCAAGGTTCAAAATTAAAATTACGATGCTTATATAAAAACAAATAAATGCAGAAGCCAAGAGTTATTAAATTAAATCAAAACATTTCTTCAAATATTAATCAACAAATACATCATCTACTGGGCAATTTGATGTCGGATCTACATCTGAGCAAATCAACTTCACATGAGAAACTCTAGCTCTTTGCATCTCAGAAACTTCACTCCTCTAATTGACGGACTCATGCCCATTCATCTTAGAAAATTCATCTGTGCTCTTGGCTAATTAATGTCATACTCTCTCTGATCTAATGCGCCACCTCCTCCCTATCACTCCATCTATCGAATTTGGTCTAATGCACAGCTTCTCTATCACTCTATCTAATGCGCAGCCTCTACTTATCACTATCTATATAATCCATCAACTCCTTCATTCTACAACTACTACCTCCATTCCCTTCATGAGTGCATAACTTTATATTTTATAGCAGCGGAGCTGCTCTTGTTTTCCCAGAACCATATTTATAAATAGAAGAGTTTGTTACAATAGATTTGAAACCAGATATTTAGAAAAATTGATTTCCACAACTACAAGAACCAATATTGACCATGAATTATTTGTCGGAATAAGAATTAGCTTGAGACAGAATGTGAATTTAGGAAATCGTTCCTCTTTTCGTGCGGTTTTTCTCTTGCTAGAAGGTACAATTGGCTTCTGGAGGAATTTTGATCCTCATGCACTGCTAGCAAAGACAACGCATATGTTCAACTCTTCCAAAACAATGTGCTTCAGTATTCTGCTCCTAGTAGCTCGACCCAATACGATACACAAACCAGCACCCGCTCCTTTAATGGAAATATGGTCTTTAGGCTCTATACGCACAAGTCACACAACATATCTGGAAGGTTATGTCCGTAGAATTCTTGATCTTCCTCATTGTCCTCCTGCTTGGGCTCATCTTCATTATTATCCAATACTTTAAGCAGATACCCAAAATGATCGGTAAAAGGAATATTGTTGATATCTTTTGATGCCTCAGATTCTATTTCAAACAGTGCGAATCCATTAGTGAATTGATTCTCGAGGGGGTGAGAAACAACAAGAGGTATTGATGCAAAGGAGATGTCACTCTCAGCTGTTGCTGCAAAATGCACCATTTTTTCATCTGCGAACTGTAACTTAGCAAGCCTTTTCCTTTCAAGTTCAATTGCTTGATCTTGCTCCTCCATGTGTCTTCTTATAGTGTCAGAATTATCCATGATTCTGGGGCTCAGATGCATATGATCGTAGTCCTTATCATCAAAATGATTGAAAGGCGCATATTTTGAGTACTGCTTGCCTCCGTCAGGATTATTTCTATCTCCAAACCTCCCTTTCTCACGGTATGGTTTAACAAGAACCCGTGCACCACAAACATGGTGAGGATTCCCTTTTGCCAAAACTATCTTCACAGTTTCTGGATATGTGAAAGTTGCAAATCAAATCATGCACTTTTGTTGGTAAGGTATCCTCACGTTGTGCACAGGGCCGTAATTCCTGAATTAATTAGAAACATCTTCCTTAGTGAAAGTACTTTCAGCTGGGAATGTGAAATATATTTGTTGAGAACCTGAGTTCACTCCACCTAAGTCACCTACTCCACTTTTGTATGTGGGAAACCTATCCAAACATAACCAGAGTAGCAATATTCATAGAGACCCAATACATTCACGTTAAGGAGTGGTCTTCAATGGAATATTCCCCTGACCATAACTCCTTCACAAAGCCGAATTTCGCCGAACGGTTTCTGAGTTATAGGAAACACAGTTCTCTGAACACAACCCACGTCTCAGAATTTAGGGATTCTACTCCATTTGGTCGCAAATTTGATATTTTCACCTACAAAAATTCAACTACCCAGTTGTTGCTTTTATGCATTTGGTGAATTCATACTCAAATGTATTCCTTTACCGAGCCTTCATGCAACCAAGAAAGTATTTATTAACGAAATTATTACCAAACACCCTTTAAATTAATTAATAACGAGAATTTATAATTTAATAATTAATATTTCTAAATGCCTCTAATCATCAACATAATGGATTAATAATGATTAAAACACTAGGTACAAGTATGTATTTATTTGATAAGAATCGTAAAAACATGGACAAAAATACAGCTCAACACTAATTCTTATCAAGCAAACTCCATACTACAATTAAACTACAAAGAAATCTTGAATCATGTAACATTCTCGCACTTGGATTCTACTTTTTAAATCTCCTATGATAACTTAAAAACCTTAATCTATTAACTCTTGAAACTAACACTTGAAACTAAACTTGAGATAAGAAAAAAGGACATACATTATAAATTCACACCTTAAACTAACTAGAACTATTCTTGAAAACAAACTCAGTATTCAAATTAACAAAAGACAGTTCTAACATTGCTCGAAGAAAACCATTTTACTTCATGTAAAATAACACTTAAAAATCCTATTAAAAATCACTGCAAATAATCTATGATAACCTTTCAAAACATTTTAATCTAGATTAAATGAATCATCCAAAACAAGCTTACTAGTCAAACCATGTAACTCAATAATGAAAATGAAATCACTCTACCTGCACAATTAAATCTTCACTCAAACTTACTCTTATAAGGAAATGATTACACTATGAAAACAATAAAGAATTTAATTAAAAATAGATCTAAAACAAGACAAATTCTATTAAAAGAGATCTAATTATTGGGTGAAGTCATGCACAAACAAATCAATTGCGCATTTAAATCCTGCAAACATTCAAAGAAATTAGGTAATGCAAACCATATTAAAACTAAAAGCATTTTTCTCATTCTATATTCAAATTCTAACTATTAAAATATGTTCTAATCCCATATTCAATTTCAGAAATCATGATCATTAAATTCCTATCTCCCATTACATTCGATTTAATAAGAGGAATATATATTGCAATTCAAAAGAAGATTATGTAATGAGTAATAGTTCTTTAGACCATTAATTTGCGCTAATATGAAGATAACTGCAACGGCTTTGAAATTGAGCCATAGCTACCAAAAATTCACACATTCATACGAAAATCGGAAACTACGCACACATCTACTTATCTCCTACTGATTGATAAGCTTAGCTCCAGAGGTGGGGGCCCTACCACGCCCGGAGTAAGCTTGCTTGTTGCAACCGAGGAAAGATTTAAAACATCAAATACAAAATACAAAATGAATCATAGGGAAAATTCTTCTTCTCCTAGCTGCAACTTGAAGGCAATCATTTATTCCTGAAACAACATCTGGAAAATCGATTTATACAAGTTCGGCACAACCATTCTAGTTTTACACACAGCAATTTCTGGTCTTCATTACACTCCTGCAAAATTCGATGCCGGTTCTAAAATTGAGAAATTCGACTTTATATTTTGGAAATTCTATTTTACATCTTAGAAATTTCCCCTATCTAAATGAAGGACTAACTCCTTAATTACATCCCTGTTGTCTAAATGATGGATTAACTTCATCTGCGCCCTCTCTAATTGATGGACGAACTCCCCTAATTACATCTGAATGGTGGATTAAATTTCTACTTCTGAGAAATAATATCTGTCTAATTGATGGAAAAACGCCTTATTCCTGCCCCTACACACAACACTCCCCTTCATATATATAGCAGCAATGCTGCTTCTAATTTAAAAATTGATAGTTACAAAAAGACATAAATTTAAGCTTTTACGTTAATCTGATTTGGGAAAAATCAGAATGAGAATATTTTCTTCCCAATTCAATTTTGATTTGGGTCGATCCGGCATCTAGAAGACTTTGATCATCATGCCTTGCTGGCAAAGGCAACGCACGTCCAACAAACTTCAATCCAAGATTACGATTTCTGTTTCAAAAAGCAAGTAAGCCACGCTTTATCTGTCACCACGCATACAATGGATGAGACCATGATCTACAAACTTCCATTCACGTGTGTTCTTGGTTCCAAGAGCTATGCAGGTAAATTCCAACTAAAAGAATATAGTCCATAATTCTCTCATATTCCAAAAATTTGTAGTCACGTTCCATTTGCGTTATATGTGCTTGATGACGAGACAGATTAAGGTAAAAGACAACGTCTGAATCCAGATTTAGTGTCAAGTGGCATGTGAGGTTGAAGCTTACTGTCAACCATCTACCTACAAAAACAAATAGCTCAGCATCGCCTTTGTCAGCAAAGGATTGGAGGTAGAAGATGTCATTTTCAAAGGCATTTTTATTAAGAGTGACTCCACCTCCGACTGCCCCGAATTCAGTAATTGATGCACTGTGAGGCTGAGGTGAAAGAACTTTATTAAATCCACAAGCTCCCTGTTGTTGCAAATATGAATCAAAAGTGATGAGATCAATTTCTTTTTCCTATCTGTCATTTCTAATTGCCCATCCGACTTCGTTGATGCAACAAAGGACTAGAAGTGCATAAATGCCCTCATGTTCAGTAGTATGCTTTAATTTATTAACAAGAGCATCGTAAACTTCCTATGGACAGTGAGCTGGTATTCAGGCATTACAGAAGATCTGCACTATATAAGAATCACTCTGAGAGTTCAAGACTGAGAACGAGACTTCTTTGCCTCAGTGACAACCATTCTAAAGAGCTGAGCAAGGTCATAGTGTATGTACAGGGAATCTACTGCCAAACCTCTCACTGTTGCTCTTATGCTCTCTATGTCGTTGGTGAATTCCTTCTAGCACCATGTTGCAAAGTGACCCTACGTTGCAAAGACAAATCTGTGATGTTTTACCACTGCCTATTCGACCATAAGAAAATAATGCCCCTTTTGTATAGCAAAATATAGACAGAATGATGGGTTTCACCATAAACTTCTTCAAAAATGAATGTTGGTGTGATCCTTGTCAAGTGTTCCTTCAAAGCTAGTGATTTGCAAGAGAAATACATTCTTGTGACAATGGAGGTGTGATGAATCAAACTCATGACATATTTAAACATTCTCAACAAAATATCATTCATCATTTGCTCAACATTCTCAAAGTTGAAGCATGATCCACCATCCATGAATCATAAGTCCAGTTTTTCCACGGATAGAGAATCTGCCACCACCTGCCATCAAGAAGGAATTTATTAACGAGACTATTACACAAAACACTTATTCAATTTAATTAATAACGATAATTTATAATTTAATTATAAATGCCTCTAATCATCAACTTAATAAGATAAAACAGATTAAAATACTAGGTACAATCGTAAAATTATTTGATAAAAAATCGTAAAAATATAGACAAAAAGGAAACTCAACAATGATCCTTCCAAAACCTACTGTAGATTAGTATATCAACAAAAAATACTAGCACAAATTTTCTAAGGAAGGGTTTGAAAATGGAATTCATCAACCCTTGAAATGTAGAAGGTGCATTGATAAGGCCAAAAGGCATGACCAAAAATTCATAATGACCCTCATGAGTTCGAAATGTTGTTTTTGGAATATCTTCGGTCTTCATTCTAATTTGATGATATCCTGAACGAAGATCCAACTTGGTAAAATAAATTGCTCCATGTAATTCATCCAATAATTCATAAATCATAGGAATGGGAAATTTATCTTTAATGGTGAGCTTATTGAGCTCCCTATAATCTGGACACATGCGCCATGATCCATCCTTCTTGTGTACCAATACTACAGGAGCAGAGAAAGAACTTTGACTAGGTTGAATTATACCCGCCTCAAACATTTCTGCAATCATACGTTCAATTTCGCTCTTTTGGAAGTAAGGATATCTATAAGGCCTGATGTTTGGAGGAACACTTCCTGGAATCAAATGAATAGCGTGATCATGATCACGAATAGGTGGGAGTCATTTGGGAGTTTCAAACACCTTGGAATGATTGTCCAAGACTTGTTGGAGATCTGCAGAAATAGATGATTTTGATGTTGGAACTTCTAGTGAGCATAATTGTGCAATTACGCCTCGTTGTTCTTTCTTTAGAAGCTTTGTCATGACATTAGGGCTTATTATCCTTCCTGGCTTCCCTTCAATACCCCGTAATTCGACTTCCTTTCCTTCTGAAAAAAATTTCAAGAAAAGTTCTTGAAAATTAAAAGCTACCGTCCCCAAAGATTGTAACCATTGTACTCCTAGTACAACATCGGCACCTCCCATAGGAATGGCAAGCATTGGACTATTCAATACATATTCCCCCATGGTTAGCTTGATATTATGGCATTTTCCAGAGCAATTTATAGTTCCTCCATTTGCAACCATCACTTGACATTCTGGTGCTGGGTATAGGAAACAATTCAATTCCTTGGCCACCTTACAATGAATAAAATTATGGGTACTACCTGAATCAATCAACACTATTACCTTTTTCTTCTTGATATGTCCTTCTATCTTGAGAGTTTGAGGAGTGGTAATTCCTGCCAATGCATTACATGATATGGTCGGACTCATTTCTTCTTCTTCTTGGGTTGGTTCCTGGTGTATATCCTCTTCTTTTGAAGTTTCTTGTTCATTTTCTTCCTCATGTTCACAATCTATGTAAAATACTTTCTTCTCGACACACTTATGACCTTTAGCGTATTTTCTATCACAATTGTAGCAAAGCTCTTTTGCTCTTTTTTCTTCCAATTGTTGTGGTGTCAAGCTTGTAGTTTGTGGAAGTCTAGGAGTAGCAACACTACCATGTTTATAGATGTGAGTGGTAGGCTTCCTTGTCGCCATAATTTTACATTCAATTTTTCTTGCCAACCTGAATGCCTTCTCCAATGAAACAAGTTCCCAAACGCGAACTTCATGTTGGATGTTATCCTTTAAAGTCCCTATGAAGACATCAATCCTATGTTCCTCTAGAATATCAGTTACCCTTATGTTCAATTTTTAGAAGTCCTCAATGTGCTCCACCACTGAACCCTTTTGTTTTAGATTTATCAATTGGCTAAATAAAGTGTTTCTCTTTGTATCCTCATAATGTGCTATCATTTCCTCTATAAAAATTGACCAAGTGACAATTTTTTTATGGGAGCAATGCCATTGATACCATACAAGTGTATTTTGTTCTAAATGTAAAGTTGCAATGTGTACCTTTGTGTGTTTTGCACATTATTGAGATCAAAATATTGCTCCATCTGTAGTATCCATGTTACGGGATCCTTGCCATCAAACTTCCTCATATCTATTTTTGGAATATGGTGGTTCTTCCATCCAACATTAGAGTTTATGAAATCACAATTAACATTTATTTTGTTCTCATCATGAGTTTCCTCTACTATATTTTCGCCATTAGGAAACATTTCTTGTATCAACTTTGTCAAACCTTCCATCTCTGCTTTTAGATCATTCTTCATGTTTTCCATGTTGTCTTTCATTTTTTCTTCCATGTCATCCATATTAGCTTCCACGCCTTTCTTTAAACCATCCATATTATTCTTCAAAACATCCATCTTTGCTTCCATGCCTTTCTTCAAAACTTCCATTTCATTTTTTGTTGCTCTTTGCGAGAGCGAAATTTGTTGCACTTGCTCTTGTAATTTTGATAGATCATGTTGCAATTCTTCATCTTCAAGAGTCATATTAGAGTAATCTGAGGGCTTAATGGGTGTTGAATTATTTTTAGGAGAAATTTTATAACTCAATACTGATATCTATGCTCAATAGGCCTTTGGAATAACTTAAAATTGATTTTTCAAACAAGACTTATGAAATTTGAAAAATAAAATACACACATTTTTCTTGATTTTGAGGAGCTCGATATTGAAATTGAATTATCTCTATGACTTTGGATCTTCAATATCTGAAATTTGGTCTTGTAGTATCCCTCTAAATCTTCTTTCAAATGTCATAGGTCTGACCTGATTTGGATTCTTCAAGGCAATTTTATGCCCAATCTCCCTCAATGACCTAATTATGGACTAGTTCAGTAGAGCAAACTTGTATGGTGTGCCACGTGTCATTGTTTCCTTCTTCGGCTCTAAAATTGATAAAAATAAAACTAAAGTCAGTGTAATTCCGGTCAATTTTTACAGAATCCCAATCCAATTCTCAGAGAGAGAGTTATGATGATTGTCCCATGGTCACCTTTTTTAGATGAAATTTGGAATCCTAAACAATCCCTAAATTCCACAGACCCTATCTCCGAAAATATTGGGAATCAAGATCTGAAATTTTTCCACGATGTTCCTCCAGATTTCATGTTCACTCTGTAAAAATTTCAGCTTCAGAACCCTCGTAGAAAAAAATTTATAGCAAAAATTCCACGATGACCTATTTATTTCAAATTCAGGAACCTGCAAAAAGCCCTAACTTCCACAAATCATATCTCAAAAAATATTTCGAACCAAGATCTTAAATTTTTCCACAATGTTCCTCAGAATTTCGGCTCTGTGCTGTAAAAATTTAAGCTTCTAAAACTTCATAGAAAAACATTTATAGTGAAAATTCAACGATGACCTATTTGTAGCAGTGAAACCCTAGAATCCAAAGCTCTTAAACCAAATGTTTATGAAACCAGCTCCAAAAATAGAAGAAAATATAGATCAAAGCCTTATAAATAAGCCACTTCAAGGGGGAAACCTCCAATACATTACATAAATTAACAATTCTTGGATGATAAAAATGACCAAAACCTCCTTTCTATATATAGGAGTCCATGACGTTATGCGGATAAATCCTTCTTGCGGACAAGAACGATCTCCCTAGTATCCTAAGAATATCTAGAAACAAACATCCAAATGAAAACCATTTTCTCTAGATCATTTGTGATTAAAAATTATTAAATAACCAAGTATGAGGACATGCTCCTACCTGAAGTCCAACGCTTGCTGAAATCTTCTATCCAGTCACTCCAAAAGAGGTCACTTCAACATGTGAAACCTGCAATCAAAGACAGATAAAAGGATTAAAAGCACCTATAAGATATAATAATTGAGAAAACATTAATCTATCTCAGGGATCAAGGAATCCAAGAATTAAATTACTCAACAAATACATGAACAATTTAATGAGAAAATAGAATCCATTTGTATTATCTTGTATAATAAGAAGTAACCTTACAACCTTATCGCCTTGATGTCATACAGGTTCTTCTGGGGTCCTGAACAATCATTCTCTCTCGGTTTGACAAGCCTTCTCCTCTCTGAACTAGCATGAAACTATGGATATGAGTATGTGATCATTCTCATACCAATGATGCCAAGTATTGAGAGTATGATTTCTTCAACAATTCTCAGTAAATATCATTTACCATTTACAAGCTACAATCTACCCTTGAGACTGAACAATGAGATAAATTTATAGGGAAATGGAGGTAGTTTCAGCTCCATGAAGAGGGGGATGGATTCCTCTCATGAATGTATTTGAGCTCCATATACCAAGGGATAAACTCCATGAATGAAGGGATAGAGCTCCATGAGTGGAGGGATGAAGCTCGATACTCGCTTCTAGAAGCTTCTAGTTGGGAGAATATTCGACCAGTTGGGTTTCTAGAACTTAATTTTTCCTTTATTTTACCTTTTACAGAGGTCCACAGGTTTTATAAGCAGAACGTGCAGGATGTGCCGCAGGTTATAGAACAAATATCTGCGGATCCGTAGGCAAGGGCTAGGAAAAGTGCGGAGTTAGGTTTTTTAGGGTTTTTATGAGCTTTTCTCCAATTCCAAGACTTGTTTTAGGAACTTTAGGGTTTTTTACTTCTAAGGGAGCATGATATAGGTGATGATAGACCCATATGAACAGCCAAATGTCATGGTGACAAATTTTAGTGTAATAGATTACCCCCTAAAGCGCCAAGTTTGAAGTAGTTCTGAAGATTGAAGTGTTTTATCTTTCTGAGGATTGGATTGTGGACATACTGGTCAAAAGCCTATAAAAACATTCAATTCAAACATATATATGTATATCATCGCTGAGGTAGGCATTCCCATACTCAGATCAAAACTAGCTACATGTTCTGGTACAGAAATGATTTTAAAATTACATCAATAGTAGACACAACATGGACGCAACCATCTGTCATAAGTAGTCTATTGTATCATGAATAATAAAACTTCTCACAGCCTGGATGGTGGAAACTAGATCCAAGGTCTTGATTTCCATTCCGAACTAGTATGATTCTATCCATGAGATTGATTGTGTCGAAGTCGAACATGGTAGAAACCACTTGATTACCAGTCAATGATGTGAATTGTTAACCAGTGTGAGAGAACCATCAATAATGACAATGGTTCTCAAAGTACTTAGTACAATCCTCGAAGTGTGAATAAATGATTTGCATTCAAACACTTCATAGAATCATTCGATCGAAGGTCAATGATGCAACATGTCGTCGAAGGCGAGAAACCTGCCATTAGGGTATGCAGATCCCAAGGTATTGATAAGATTCTAGATCAAATTTCTAGATAATGAGTTTTCATCGATAGAAAGTGACCCGTCATAGAAAATCCTACGACACAAAACCATTAGATCAAGTTTTGAAGAAATTTTTAGCAAGGACTAACTCAGGGATGGTCAACGCAAATGGAGATAAATGTTTGCAATGAATGGTTTGTTTGAATTTTCTCTTGAACACATAATGAAATTGCAGATGGTTTGGTAAAAATTGACCTAAATTTAATACCCAGAAACTGGCTAAATACTTTCAATGTGGTTTGATTAACTGTTAGACAAAGAATTTTCCCAACCCAGGTACAAGTGTGATGTAATATTCCAAATGGGGAAAAATAGGCTCAGTGGGGAATATCTTAAGATATTCCACTATGGGGTCACAGTAGTATGGAAAAAACACCAGAAAATTCTAAACCAGAGATAGACTGGTAGGGCATTTACTAGTTATATCACCTCTAAGGAGAGGGTGAAAACCAGAGGCTTCCTAGCCTGTTCCAGACTCTATCTATAGAAGACTGATGAAACACATAAAGTGTGGAAATGATGCAATCCTATAGGATTTTTCTGCCCTTGGGAACCTTATATCTACATATATAAAGAGTGGATCCAAAGAGAAGCAAAATACAAACAAGTGAGAAGCGGGAAATTCCACACCCAGGAAAAACTGCAAGAGGCTCAAGGAAAACGTTGTATAAGAAAAATGGTGCAAGAATAATGTATACCAGGGCTGGGTTCCCTTATTATAGTTTGTGTGGGACCTCCATGCTTAATTTTAGGAAAAAAAAATGGGTTTAAGGGCCTTAAACAGATCTCCCACAAAGCTGACTAGTTAAAAATCAGCTAAAGAGAAGAGCTGATGGAATGAAGAAGAACCCACTTCAGAATTGCGCAGTTTCTCCTGGAAGTCACTGGAAATCAGCCATAAGACATATATTACAGTATATAAGCAGAAAATAATACTTTGAATGAAGTTCCTTAAGAATTACAGTGAATTTCATGAGGAAATAAGCAAGAAATCTTCAGAAATAGGAGCTGCAATGTATGTAGAAAGTGCATAAATGAATAGAAAACGTCCCTCCAAGTGTGCTTCAGCAGTATAAAATTATTTTATAGATATAAAGAAAATTCATGGCTGAAACATCAGATCCATATCAGATCTGGAAACTACTCAGCCTTCTAATCAAGATCCCCTTGGGGTTTTTACAAAATAATGCACTGGGAAGTGTAGATCTAAATTTTTATACACAGAACTGTAGAAAGCTTCAGTAATTTCTGAAGATGAATTTTATTAAACTAAATATCAGATCTGAACAATAAGTATCAGCAAACTACAAGATTAGTCTTCAAGATGAGAGGCAAGCCTCAATCATCTGAGATCTATTACAAAGAGGAAATCACAGAACACTAGCAGCAACTTATGAAAATAACACATTCCTCTAATAATACTGCGCAGTAGCTCATAGATAATGTTACAAAAACTGAAATATATAGATCTAAGGAAAAATATGGGAGAAACCCTCTTCCAGGTGGTCACAAGACACCCTCCCTGAGAGGAAAACTCCAAAAACAACTAGATCCTTGCAGATCTAGAATCCCACTTACTACACTTACAATAGCAGCAAAACCCTCAGTGAAAGCCAGCGCTTTCAATGCAAGCATAGCTTGGCCTCCAACTAGATAGTGGTTCAATAAAGCACACTTCCCTCCAAGAGCTACTTAAAGAAGGATGGAGGATTCCTAAACAGGAGATCCTCTCTTTCTCTTGCTAAACAACAAAGAGAAATGGAGTTGCCTTAGCAAGCTCAGAAAATGAAAAATGATCAACAACCTCCTCATGAGCCTTCATCCTCCCTTTATAACATTTGAGTCTCTTGGCAGCCCCTAAACCACTTTCCTCTTTTTGTTCCTTTCACACTTGGAAACCCCTTCTAGAATTGCGCAGTCCATCAAGGAGGTTCAATGAACCTAGACGGCGTTGTTGACTTGGTCAAATAGGATCTCCTTTGGTGGTCTTGGCCCTTTCACACCTGCAAAATTTTATTCCAATGGTCTAAATATGTCTCTTTTCACATAGGCACTTGATTTATTCTTGATTTTCAAGAGGATTAGACATCCTCCCTTACAATTTATTCATTAATCAGGAAACACAAAGTAAATAAGGCAAAATTAATGTTCCAAATTAGTTGAAGCTAATTTAGGAACATTACAGTCTCCCCCTCCCAAATGTTGCTTGTCCTCAAGAAACTACAAGGGTGCTGCAAAACTCTTCCTTCTTCTCTTGTGGCCTCCTCATCGAATAGTCCCCTCCATTGCTCTGAATTTTCTGCAATACCTTTGTCCAATGGTCCTTCCTTAAGATGCAAGTTTTCCCTTGATGAATAAACTCAAAGGCTCTCATCATGAAGAAATGGAAGATTGTGGTGGACACCTTATTGCTGATCCATGGCCTCCTCAAGAGAGAAGTGATGTCTATCATGGGGTTTTCATGATCCATGAAAGACTCCCATCCCCGTGTTAACATCAAAATGAAGTGGATCACCTCCTAGCTTGGTAATCCATAGAATATCTACTCCCAAATACATGTGAGAGGCATGTCATCAACCAACATATGGCTCACCTTACAAAGAGACAAGTGACTGATCATAGTGGCCATACAAAATCTCAAGCCCCCATGGAAGCATGCAATGCAAAAAGAATGGGGAACCCCTTCCCCCAAGGGCACATTCAACAAGTGTGCCTTTCCTCCAATTATGTCCCCAACAAGGATACGAACATCTTCAGCTTGTGGGATCATGATTAGAATCATGCTAGCTACCATGTGTGATAGATGTGAAGGAAGATGTTCACCCATGTGCAACCAGCGCAGTTTGATCCTTAACTGCCATAGAATATGATATGACAAGTGCCTCCCCCAACACTTGTTTGTTGCCTCATGTCTTTGGAATGCTTGGAGAATGTACAACATGGTTGGTGTAAAAGAATCACACCATAAGGAATATAATAGCTTTCCAAGGTTTTCCAAGGAATGGTCTACACCAAAATAGTTCATGGCCTTGGATGGCCCATGAATCCCATCATACTTAGTGCCCCATCTTGGTACCATGCCCTGCAAATGAGTGTCAGAAAAATATAAGCATATAGGAGATGCAAAATAACTCTCAATAGTATGGGCCTCTCTATATACTTGTTTTACATCAGTGGGGTAACTCATGGATGAGTTCCCTCTCACACTCAAAGAATAAGGACGTGTGAATGGTGGCTCCTCCCAGGAGCTATGTTCCTCCTCCTCCACCAAGTGGTCCATTCACTTCTTCATATGAGAGTACACATATTCTTGGTATCCTTCCCATATGAATCCACCCAAGAGAGTATGATATGCTTTGAAAAAACCAGTGGGTTTGGAAAGCAATATTTCATAGATGGCATCAAACAATCCTTCCTTGAGTTTGGAGTCACTAGTCAAAAGAATAATATTATAGAAATAGATGACTCCATCTATCACCTTGAACCTTTCATCCTTAACTTCCCCTTCAAGAACCCCCCATGTGAAAAGGTCCTTGGAGTATTCCATCTTGAGTTGGGAATCCCAACAAGGATCCAAGCTCTCCAAGAATGACAACGTTGTAGAGGTTCAGAATGCAGCCCCTTTCTTTTCATGGCTCCCATATTTGACATCTTTGATATCAAAATCACATGTTGGAGCATAAAAGTCTTCCTTTTGCTGCCCCATTTGTAGCTATTCTTGCACAAGACAAGATTGGAGCATATGGAAATCAACTTCCCCTTGGAAAGTCCTTGTTTTCCAAAACCTCCTCCTTTTGGCCCATGTATACAAGAGGGTTAGGATCCCCTTTCCATCATCAGAAATCTCCTTTGTGAATGAAGAGATCATGGGCTGCCCCAAAGATATGGATTTTCCATGTGCCCTCATGCTCATGCCATCATAGATCTCTGATTTCTCCTTTCTCAGTGCAGATATCTGAGTGGGAGTTTTCAATATCCCCTTCAGGAAACTACTCATCTCTCTCCTGAACGCTTGAGAGATTCTCTGCGCTGTGCTTGCTTCTCCCAAGGCTCTCTCCTTAGCCAAGTATGCATATGCAGCCCATAGATGAGAGAACACTTTAGATTTCCTCCTATCAAGAGGTGCTCCTAGTAGAGGACCTCCTTGCAAAGAGGTATCAAGGCATAGAGTAGAATGTGGATGTAGGCAGACAGATTTGTCCCTACCTTCAATGCATAAGTCCTCTTGCCTTATTTGTGCTTCCAAGCTTTGAAGTAGAGAAGGGTTCATGTTCTCCATCTTGTGGTTCCCTTCCTCCTCTTCTACCTCCCCTATCTCCAAGACCTCATCATTGATCAATGATAGTGCATGATCCTCATGCATGAGATCCTGTGGGACTCCTTGCAGGGGTGCAAGAGTCTCTTCTCTTGGAGAAAGTGCTCCAAACTCTTCCTCATGAAGTGCTTGAGGTGCCTTTGAGGTGACTGCGTTCTCATCTCCCACTTCCTTCCCCTTCTCTTCAATAACTGAAATTTTCCCATCATCAGTGAGAGACAATAGATCTTGATCAACTATTGAAGGATAAACCTTCATGATTTCCTCTTGAGATGAGGACTCTTCACCAAATGGAGATCTTGCCCTTGGCAATGTATCAATCAAGCTCACACCTTCTTTTTCCCCCTTCATGAAGGAATCACTGGCAAAATGCTGAAGCTATGATGATATGGCTGAGTGCTCATATCCATGAGATGAGGATTCAGAATGTTCCTCATGCACAGATCTTGTAGATTTGATTGGAAGATCTTCTTTTTGAAAATCCTTGGGAGCTTCACTGTTGCTTCTCTTTTCTTCTTGCACATCTTCCTTGGGGAGGTTCTTCTTAGATCTGAAAAAATATGAGAGTAATCTCATCCTCTCCATGTTTCCCTTGCTCTTGGTGTCACTGATAACTTGATCTCACAGGCGGAGCCAGAGATCATGCTCTGATACCACTGTAATATTCCAAATGGGGAAAAATAGGCTTAGTGGGGAATATCTTGAGATATTCCACTATGGGGTCATAGTAGTATGTAAAACACACTAGAAACTTCTAAACTAGAGATATACTAGTAGGGCATTTACTGGTTATATCACCTCTAAGGAGAGGGTGAAAACCAGAGGCTTCCTGGCCCGTTCCAAACTCTGTCTATAGAAGACTGATGAAACACAAAAAGTGTGGAAATGATGCACTCCTATAGGATTTTTCTGCCCTTGGGAACCTTATATCTACAGATCTAAAGATTTTATCCAAAGAGAGGAAAAATCCAAACAAGTGAGAAGTAGGAAATTCCACTCTAAGGAAAAACTGCAAGAGGCTCAAGGAAAACACTGTATAAGAAAAATGGTGCAAGAATAACACAGAAAATGGCTGGCTTCCCTTATTATATGATGTGTGGGACTTCCATGCTGAATTTTAGGAAAAAAAAATGGGTTTAAGGGCCTTAAACAGATCTCCCACAAAGCTGAATAGTTAAAAATCAGCTAAAGAGAAGAGCTAGTGGAATGAAGAAGAACCCACTTTAGAATTGCACATTTTCTCCTAGAAGTCACTGGAAATCAGCCATCAGACATATATTACAGTATAGCAGAAGCAAATCAGACTTTGAATGAAGTTCCTTACGAAGTACAGTGAATTGCATGAGGAAATAAGCAAGAAATCTTCAGAAATAGGAGCTGCAATATATGTAGAAAGTGTAGAAATGAATAGAAAACGTCCTTCCAAGTGTAATTCAGTAGTATAACATTAGATTACAGATCTACAAAAAATTCATGGCTGAAACATCAGATCCATATCAGATCTGGAAACTACTCAGTCTTCTAATCAAGATCCCCTTGGGGTTTTTACAAAATAATGCACTAGGAAGTGTAGATATAACTTTTTATACACAAAACTGCAGAAATATTTAGTAATTTCTGAAGATGAATTTTATTAAACTGAATATTAGATCTGAAAAATAAGTATCAGCAAGCTACAAGATTAGTCTTCAAGATGAGAGGCAAGCCTCAATCATCTGAGGTCTATTACAAAGAGGAAATCACAGAACATTAGCATCAACTTATGAAAATAAAGCACTCCTCTAAGAATACTACGCAGTAGCTTGTAGCTAATGTTACAAAAACTCAAATATACAGATCTGAAGCAAAATATGGGAGAAACCCTCTTCCAGGTGGTCACAAGACACCCTCCCTGAGAGGAAAACTCCAAAAACAACTAGATCCTTGCAGATCTAGAATCCCACTTACTACACTTATAGCGGCAGGAAAACCCTCATAGAGCCAGCACTGTCAATGCAAGCATAGCTTGGCCTCCAACTAGATAGTGGTTCAATATAGCACACTTCCCTCCAAGAGCTACTCAAATAATGATGGAGGATTCCTAAATAGGAGATCCTCTCTTTCTCTTTCTAAACAGAAAAGAGAAATGTAGTTGCCTTAGCAAGCTCAGAAAATGAAAAATGATAAACAACCTCCTCATGAGCCTTTATCCTCTTTTTATAACATTTGAGTCTCTTGGAAAACCCTAAACCACTTTCCTCTTTTGGTTCCTTTCACACTTGGAAACCCCTTCTAGAACTGCGTAGTCCATCAAGGAGGTTCAATGAACCTAGACAGCGCTATTGACTTGGTCAAATAGGATCTCCTTTGGTGGTATTGGCCCTTTCACACCTGCAAGATTTTATTCCAATGGCCTAAATATGTCTCTTTTCACATAGGCACTTGATTTATTCTTGATTTGCAAGAGGATTAGACATCCTCCCTTAGAATTTATTCATTAATCAGGAAACACATAGTAAATAAGGAAAAATTAATGTTCCAAATTAGCTGAAGCTAATTTAGGAACATTACATGTGACAAAAAGTGTTGTGTTCAAGAGTGGTATACTGCTTTTCAAAACAAGGGTGACAACTGGATTCATTTTTTCTCTTTTTCCCCCACCATTTCTGGCAAGTACCTCTTTATTTTTTACAAGCTTGAGGAGGATAACATTTGCTTGTTGTGTATTCTCATCCTTCAGATGAGTCCAACTTTGTATTAAAATCAGACCCTAAGAAGGAGTGGTTCGTTCTTGTTTGTAATCGACAAGTCCTTTACTGTTAAATTTTAACGAGTCTAGTATAGGAGAAACTCGGTGTTTTTCAATTTTAGGGAGTCAAAATAAAAAATTAAGAAAAATTTGTGGTGTTTTTTTTCATAAATTTAGTCTCTCAGGCCCGAAACAGGATAAAATAATACAAGAGAGAACTCTATTGACCATGATTAGTCAACGTATATACCTTTTTCGTAAATAGTCCATTTCATTCCAGAAAAGAGGTAAACTTATACTGAAAGGACGACTGTTCATTTCCTTTAACGAGTTCTAATAGTCAAGTACTCGGCAATCTTTTCATGTTTCGAGAGTTTGAAAAGAGCTTAAAAGAGAACTCCAAGGTTTCGCTTTTTCGTGATTTTTGAGAGCCCAAGAAAGTGATAAAAGTGTACTCATCTGGTTTCGCTTTTTCGTAAGTTTTAACAAGTTCGAAAAAGTGATAAAATGTGTGCTCATATGGTTTCACTTTTTCGTAAGTTTTAACAAGTTTGAAAAAGTGATAAAAAGTGTACTCATATGGCCGACTTTCAATTTAATTTATGAGCAGGAAAAGACAAAAAGAACTCGGCATTTTCATATATTTTACGAGAATGAAAGATAGAAAAATAATCTCAGGATTTTCATGTTTTTAACGAGTCTTGAAAATAATAATTGAAATGGACTCAAGATAGGTTTCATTTTTATACAAGCTTGAAACACAGGAAAAATTATGCTTGAGAGTGGTTTCATTTCTACACAAGCTTGAAACGTAGGAAAACTGTGCTTGAGAATGGTTTCTTTTTTACACAAGTTGAAATGTAGGAAAACTGTGCTTGAGAGAGGTTTGTTTCATTTTTATACAAGCTTGAAACAAATTAAAAAATCATGCCTGAGATAAGTTTCAATGCCCCTTAAGCGTAACCTACAAGAGCATATGCCCCCCAATCTTCATTTCATTCAACTAAGTAGACTACTGGTTATTAATAGCTGGATGGAATGAAGGTTCATTCATGAGATGAGATGAAAGACTCGACCCAATTAGGAGAGGATTTGTTTCATTTTTTAATGATCTTGACACAATAAAAGAACTATGCTCATTGCTTGATTCATTTTTTAAGGAGTTTGAAACCGTAAAAGGAACTATCCTCTTGGAGACATGTTTCATTTTTTAACGATGTTGACACAGGAAAAGAACCATCCGCATGGGTCTGTTTCATTTTTTAACGAGGTTGGCACAGTAAAAATAACTATCCTCATGAACTTGTTTCATTTTTTAATGAGGTTGACATATTAAAAGGAATTATCCTCACTACCTAATTCATTTTTTAACGAGGTTGACATTGGAAAAGAACCATCCTCATGGAACCCTTTCATGGCTTCCAACTGGAAGTAACATGTGTCAAGGGACACTCCTCGATCATGGCTTCCAAGAGGTCTTCATCGGATCAAAGAATAGTTCTCTGGAAGGAATCCATGTCAAGGGACTCAATAGGGATAATAACACCGCATTTAAATAATCCCATGGGGTTCACCATGTCAATTACAGGATCTAAGTCAAAGGAAGTCGAGAAAACAGTGAGAGGCTCGCTTGCATCGGTAATTGAAAACATGGGACTGGTTGCCACATAATTAACCCATGGCGGGGTAGATACCACTGCCATATAAGGAACATTTAGGGGTGTCGGATTATTGGTAGTCAAATCAAGACTAGCAAATAAAAGTTTGTCAACAGTCATAATGTTTCCATTGTGAGGGAAAGACATCATGCGAAAGGGTGTCGATATGACATCTTTCATTGCATAGACATATTCTCGCCTAAGGAGTAAATTGAAATCCAAGGGGCTTCGAACTACCATAAGATCAATACAGACAGTTTTACCTTACAAGGTAATAGGAAACTTAGGAAGGATCCCTAAAGGTTCACTAATGGTTCTGTTAAAAGTTGACAGATTTTATGTAATAGGCACAAGCTGAGGGGAACTCAAAGCTTGCCAAGCAGTTGAGGATAAAATACTAATAAAAGCACCTTTATCTATATTTGTGCAATGCAAATTCTTACCACAAACCTTCACAATGATTTGGAAAGGGATGGAGGAAGTAAGACGAGGTTCTGTCAGTCTATTCCAATCAAAGGAAAAGACCTCGGTACTTGGAGGGGGTTCTGAAAAAACAGGTGAAATGCCCCCTGACGTAGAAGAATCTGATGTAACAAGAAGAACCTGAGCGATATTAATTTCACTCTCTTCAGGGAGAGTGGGATCAACTGGACGAGAAATCAAGTCGACCACTTGATCAACTAATGGATCATCAACCTGAGTGATATGATTTTCACTCTCCAATGGAAGATTGGGATTTACTGTACTTGGAATTAGATCAATCACTCTGTCAGTTGACAGTAGGTTGGGAGAAATTTTATGGTAATTAGTTCAAAGTTGTTGCTGTGTAACAGTAAGGTTTTCCAAAAATTTTGAGGCTTCATCCATGTGATGGAAAATGTGAGTTTGATGACTCCCTTTGCATAACCTACAAGGAAACCTAACTTTACCCTTTTTCCCAGGAACCTGACAATCACTGGTTGATGGATCAATAGTAAGTTGATGAGATATTTCTGACCATACTTCCAAGACCTTAGGAATACCAGGAAAATTGATAAGGAAGTGGTCACCCTTACAAAGCTTGCAAGGGAATTTGGGTTTGTGATACATGTTGGAAGTTTCCTCAACACTAATAACACTTACAGCCATGGTTGGTTGGTTGGCTTCTTTCTTATCTTGCTTCTTCTTCTTCTTCCCTTTCTTCTTCTTCTTAGTAACCTGGTTACTAGCGTCAAGGCTTTTACCAAGCGAAGAGCAAGATTGGGAGGAAGAAATATTGGGCGAAGAAGTTAAAGGGTCAACATGAGGTTAGTGATGCTAAGATGGTGAAATTTTTTGAGGTGGAACACTTTGAGTATTCAAGGCCAATGAAGTTGAAAATAACCATACTGGTAGACCTATTGTAAATCCAGGTAATGATAATGTAGCCATATAAGGAGGAACAACATTTCCAAAGCAAGGAAAAGTACTAGGATTCTCATTAAGAGGGGTTCCTTGGTTGGTAAATTCTGGAACAGTTGCCATTAGATTCAACTTCAGTGAATTTTATTAACAATTTAAAAATATTCACAATTCACACCTAACAATTAAAATTCACAATTCACACCTAAGGTCTCTAAAAAGTAAAAACACACAAATGAACATGCGCTAACAAATCTGCGAGTAAAATCACACACAAACAATTTGTTTTCACATTGAAATCACTAGTTCATGATGAAATCCAACGTCGCAGAGATCAATGTGAAAAACTAGCTGTCAGAATAGTTACCTTGACAACTTGATTAATGAAACAGTCTGGTGCAAGTGCCTCCACTATGCCATCTCGAAGTGAAGTGCACCCTTCGGAAAGTATAAGTGAGTCTAGTCAACATCTGCTCCAAGTACAGTGGAACCTTCCCTCCACCATCACCTTAGGAAAAATCCTAAATATTATGGCCAATAAGGTTACCAATTGATACAATTATACCTGGGGGAATAGTCTATGATCCGATATACACGCAAGGGCAAAGTAACAAGCTTAATCCCCTTGAAGGCTCCTTGATACAATCCAAGGTTTACCAACAAGTAACCCTAGGCTCCTCGACAATGGTCTATCTAAGGTTTACCATTTTTAGTACGTGCACATCTGCTATCTTTCCCAATGAGATAGATATGATTACCTCACTGGTTCTGACATGATCTCGTGCTTAACTCTTTTAAGAAGAGCTTCCCGGAGCACAATTGCAACAATTGGAATTTTTCCGTACCACAATATGCTATTGTTTGTTTAGTTGCTTTGGAATGTTAACTACAACCTATTCCAAAGCACTAGCCTAAGCTATATTGGTGGAAAGAGCCCTAGAAAATATAAAAATTTCTAGATGAATTTTATTAAGCACTGTGTTATTTGGGCTATTATTACTCAAAGGGTAAATGGCTATTATTACCCAAAACTGAATGCAATCGAATATGATAATGTAATATTTTTAATTCGATGAATCCTAACAAGTAAGGAGAGAGTTTCCATTCACTTTCAACAATGAAAGAATTGATAAATAAGAGAAAATATAACAAATTCTCTAATGCACTAATTTCATCAAGAAAAACTAATGCTAATCAATTCCAGTTTTTAAAACAAGCATAAAAACATGTAAATTCAAATCAAAGAAACTGATCTAAATCTACAATTGATTTTTCCAGAATGTAAACTATGCAGCTGTAATCTATGCACAATTCACTTGAAAACTATGCAAATGTAATCTATGCACATTTTTCGTTCATATTCTGAAAATGAGAATTCTAATTATGAAAATGTGATCTATGCAAGATAATTCTCAGACACAAGAGGGTTCCAATGTAATCTAAAGAACCAATCAAGTGTAAGTAAATAAAATTGGGTGAGAATTTAAAAGGTCAAAAATAAAATCACTCAAAGGTGTTTAACACTCAGACACAATTTAGCCCCCCCCCCGGTGAATGAGGGGGAAATTTTTTTGCAAAAACAAAAGCAAAAAGATGAAAAATTGTTAAGATACTGAGACAAACCTCAAAGTAATGACTAAAGGAATTCAAATTAAGAATTTATCAAAAAAGAAACTCAAAACACCCAATTAACTTATCAGAGACTAATACAAAAGTTGCTGAAAGAAACTCACACATAAGACTTTGATTGTCAAGACAAGTTGGGGCAAACATAGAAAATATGGTATTCTGGCTCCTAAAAAGAGAATTCTTAATTTTTCAAAAATTTTCCACAAGTCCACGGGTTTCAATGGAGAACAGTGTGGTACAGCACTATTCTGAACTAAAAACTGTGGAGGCTGTCGCACTGTCTTTAAATAAAAATTGCAAAGGCCAAGAAAAATATAGAAAAAATAAAATTCAAATTTTCTTTTCAGGGATTTTGATAAGTTATCTACCCAACCCAGTTTTAAGACTAATCAAAATTAGAAGACTCTTAAAATTAAATCTGAAAAACAAAAAGGAAAACTAAGTTCTATTCCCCAACGGAGTTGCCATTTTGTTATGCGGATAAATCCTTCTTGCGGATAAGAACGATCTCCCTAGTATCCTAAGGATATCTAGAAACAAACATCCAAATGATAACCATTTTCTCTAGATCATTTGTGATTCAAAGCTATTAAATAACCAAGTATGAGGACATGCTCTTACCTGAAGTCCAACGCTTGTTGAAATCTTCTATCCAGTCGCTCCAAAAGAGGTCACTTCAACATGTGAAACCTGAAATCAAAGACAGATAAAAGGATTAAAAGCACCTGCAAGATATAATAATTGAGAAAACACTAATCTATCTCAGTGATCAAGGAATCCAAGAATTAAATTACTCAATAGATACATGAATAATTTAATGAGAAAATAGAATCCATTTGTATTATCTTGTATAATAAGAAGTAGCCTTACAACCTTATCGCCTTGATGTCATACAAGTTCTTCCGAAGTCCTGAACAATCATTCTCTCTTGGTTTGACAAGCCTTCTCCTCTCTCAACTAGCATGAAACTATGGATATGAGTATGTGATCATTCTCATACCAATGATGCCAAGTATTGAGAATATGATTTCTTCAGCAATTCTCAGTAAATATCATCTACCATTTACAAGCTATAGTCTACCCTTGAGACTGAAACATGAGCTCAATTTATAGGGAAATGGAGGTAGTTTTAGTTCCATGAAGAGGGAGATGGATTCCTCTCATGAAGGGATTTGAGATCCATATACCAAGGGATAAACTCCATGAATGAAGGGATAGAGCTCCATGAGTGGAGGGATGAAGTTCGAACTGAACACGCTTCTAGAAGCTTCCAGTTGGGAGAATATTCGACTAGCTGGGCTTCTAGAACTTAATTTTTCCTTTATTTTACCTTTTACGGAGGTTCGCAAGTTTTATAAGAAGAACGTGTGGGATGTATCGTAGGTTATAGAACAAATATCTGTGGATCCGCAGGCAAGGGCTAGGAAAAGTGCGGAGTTAGGTTTTTTAGGGTTTTTATGAGCTTTTCTCCAATTCCAAGACTTAGTTTAAGAACTTTAGGTTTTTTGACTTCTAAGGGAGCATGATATAGGTGGTGATAGACCCATATGAATAGCTAAATGTCATGGTGACAAAATTTAGTGTAACACATGGGGCCACAATGTAATCATAGCCGACCTAACAATAATAATGTAAGGGCACAATAATAACAATATGGGGGTTACAGGGGTACAATAATAACAATAAGGGGGTTATGCTAACAACAATAAGGTACTATACTAGTAATATAGGGACCTAACAACATCATAAACTATTGTCCATTAGTTATTTGGTTTCTCTTCATGAAATTAGTACTATGGGGAAGGACAAAAAGGATCTCCTAAGCTAGGAGCCTCTTCCCTCACTTATTACATGTTGAATCAGAAATTACCTAGTTAGATTTTATATTTGTAATGTGCATTTCCTTAAATATTTGAATCTAGAATATACTTGTAATATGCATTTCTTTCATTTTATGTATTTTGTCTTCTAAAATTGACTACATTTGAGATCCATATATTTTGGACATGCTTCCAAGTTTCCAAACCTGGATTGATAATTAAATAATTGCGTTAGTTTACCTAGTAAATTGACCCAACTTTTGGCGTCGTTGTCGAGGAAGCATACATCAACATATTCAATTAGGAGGATATATATATATATATATATATATATATATATATATATATATCAAAACACAACAAAAACAACAAAATTTAGTTTTTCTTTCAATTATGTTTCTTTATGCCTAGAGAAAGAGATCAGAAAGGTAGATTTACTAAAAAAAACCCCTCAGCAATTCAACCATCCATAGGATCATGACCATCATGACTAACTACACCAGTTGTTGGGAGACCAACTCTAGAGGAATTAGAAGAAAAAAAAATATCAGGACAAATATCGACTCTTATTTAAAGACAAACCTTGTTAGCCTATGAGGTGAAAAGAAAAAAAACACCAAAAGAAACCCCTTTCATAGAAAAACAAAAGGAAACAAGGAGACCAATTGTTAAACAATTAGAGCAACTAGTTCTTGAAAAAATCAAGATAGTTGAGGAAGCACCACTTCAGCCTCATATTGAAACAATACAAATAACTGAAGAGAAAATTGACTAAGGAAGGAGAAGGATCTAATATACCAATTATGACTTCGGAACAAAGACTTAAATATGAGAGGCAACATAAAGAATGGCAGAGAAAAAGAGAGGAAGATAGGAGAATAGAAGTAGGGAGAAAGATAGAAGAAGATGAAAAAAGAGAGTATGATAAAAAAAATACAAAATGATTTAGAACCAAACAATGATTAGGAAGCTAGATTTGGCTTCTCAATGCTAGACACAAGAGAAATCCTAGGAGAAGAAGTGAAAATGAAAAACATTCCACCTTCTGTTTTGCCCAATTTTTATGGAATGTCAACTAAAGATCCTGATTCATTTATGTTTGAGTTTGACATCTTATGTCGTACTTATGGCTACACAAATGACACACATAAACTTCATCTCTTTCTTGCTAGTTTGAAAGCAGTAGCACTAAAATGGTTTATGGGATTAGGAGAACATACCATTGCTTCTTGGGATGACATGAAGAGAATTTTTCTCAAAAATTATCAAGCCTATTGCAGATCTAGAGAATCAAAATAATATATTTTTAGAATGACACAACAAGAAGATGAAAGTTTGGAAGAGCACTTGGAGAGATTCCTTTATAATCTACAAAAATCCAAAAAACATCCTCTGAATCTTTATACTGTCCTCATAGTTTTTTCTAAAGGTATAAGAGATGAATACCTTGATATTCTCAATGTGATGGGCAAAGGAGATATCTAAAACTTTCCATTTGAAGAGATTGTTGAACTATGTCAAAAGTATTCTAGGGGAAGAGAAAAAAGTGGAAAAAGAGATGTTACGTCGAGAACTTTTAAATCTGCAACAGGAGAAGTAACAAGAGAAGAAATCGGAATTTTTCTAGAAATTTTTAAAACTAATATTTTGATCACTTTAGGAACACAAGTTGATGTTTTGAAAGCAAAGAAAAAGAAATAATAACAAGATAAAGTCTTATCAATCTTTTGTCCTAAGTGTAGGAAGAAACATCCACTAAGAGAATGTCCTTTGGATAGTATTCAAGTCGATGGACCATGTACAGAGAATCATTCAACTGAAAAATGTCCAAATCTTAAAGAATTTCAAATGGAAGAAGTACAAGGGAAATATTCTCTTTATTATATGGCATCATGGTGATCTTGGCAACCAAGGATTCCTCAGTAATTCCCTCAAAAAATGTGTCAGAATTATCAATATCCTCCTCAAAATTCATGGAATATTATGATGCCATGGCAGGCTTGGCCTCCACAACAATACCAAAACCAACCTGCACAAGGCTGGAGAGGATATAATTATGGAAAACAGCCACCTCAACAATACCAACAGCCATATCAACAGTCATATCAACAACCATTTCAATACCAACAATTCCAACAACATCCTCAACCAATGCTATTTCCAAAATAAAATCATGTGCCATTACTAAATCAACCACAACAGCTTCAGCTGCCTTCTAACCAACCCCCACCCAGATCAACTCAATTACTAGTTCATCCAGAAGTAAATCTGAGTAACAAGGTGGAGAGACCAACATACAATGTGGAAGAAGCAACATATTTTCCTACATAATCTATTCTTCCTATACAAGATGTCCACTTAAGGTCTAGGAAAGTATTACAAAAATATTCCTCACCGATCATAGAAGAACAAACTAAACAAGGAGAATAATCTAAAAAATCTCATCCAAGAAATCAAATTCAAAAAGGAAAAGCTACTATGACTCAAACACCACCTTATCCAGAGAGGTTAGTAGAGAAGAAAATTCCAATGTCTCTTCCTGAATTTGATATTTTGGATGAATTTAAGAATGCATATGTCAAAATTCCTTTGTTGCAAGATATCAGAGATATTCCAATTTATGTAAAAACAATAAAGGAGTTATGTATTAAGAAAACTAGCAGAAAGAAAAGAGATCCACCCACAATCTAGGTCATTGGAAAATTAGCTAGTCTCGTGTTTCCAAAAACAATAATTGAAAAATATATTGATCCTGGGATACCTATGCCATTACCATTTTAATCAATAAATTTTTTAGTTACAAATACTTTAATATATTTGGGAGGATCTATAAATGTCATGACAACATAAATTGTGAAATATTTGAAATTGCCCAATATTCGACCTACTACTACAATTTTGGAGCTAGCTGATAGATCTAAAGTTGTACCAAAGGGAATACTAGAAGATGTCATTACTTCTTTGGATTCATTGGAATATCTTGTATACATTCTAATCTTGCAGCCAAAAACAAATCTAAGAGGCCATCCTTTGATTCTAGGTAGACCATGGTTAGCCACAACAGATGCCTTCATTGGATGCATATCAGGAAGTATGATCATATCACATGGGGATGAAAGGAAACATGTTACACTCTATCCTCCAGCACAATATCCTTCTTTATTATCATGTCTTGATGAACAACAACAAGAAGAAACTCAATCTGTTTTAAGTATTAATCAATTCTTTAATTTTAGAGAAGAGGAAGAACATGGGGATCTATTAGAATTTTTCATCTCAGAACCTGATATTTTGGAGCAACTAAGAATAACACAATATGAAGCTACAAATCATATTTTAAATCAATGTTTTTCAGGAAAATTGTACAATTCAATCATTGCAAAATTAATTTGAAAATATTTTTCTTGTTAACTCAATGACCAATTCACAAAGTAAAACCATTGATATCAATCCTGGAAGGAGTTTGAATATTGGTAATAATTTACAATCATCACAGGAAAAACATGTAATTGCATTATTATAGAAATATTCAAAAGCTTTTTCCTAGGATTATACAGACATGCAAGGAATTCATCCAAAGAGATGTATTCACCACATTTATACTGATGATCATATCAAACCAGTGAGATAGCCACAAAGAAGAATGAATCCTATGATGAAAGAAATAGTGAAAGAGGAACTGCAAAAAATTTTACAAGTTGGATTCATCTATCCTATTTCTGATAGTCAATGGGTTTCTCCCTTAGTTGTGGTGCCAAAGAAAATGGAAAGTGGAGAATATGTGTAGACTATAGGGAACTGAATAAAGCCACATTGAAAGATCATTTCATGTTACCCTTTATTGACCAAGTACTAGATTCATTAGATAGAAAGAAATTATTTTCTTTTCTTGATGGATTTAGTGGATACAATCATATTAAGATAGAATTAAAAGACCAGGATAAAACCACATTTACTTGTCCATGGGAAACATATGCATATAATGTTTTTCACTTTGGGTTATGTAATGCACCTACTACTTTTCAAAGAGAAATCCTTGCAATCTTTGTTGATCTAAATCATGAATGTGTAGAGGTCTACATGGATGATTTCACTGTATATGTAGGAAATTTTGATGATTGTTTGAATAATATTGAAATTTTTTTAAAACGATGCATAGATACAAACCTATCCCTCAGCAATGAAAAATTATTTGATGTTAACTGAAGGGATAGTGTTGGGACACCACATTTATTCTTCAGAAATTAAGGTGGACCCAACAAAAATACAAGTCATTGTGAATCTAATGCCACCAACAACATAGAAAGAAGTAAGAAGTTTCTTGGGATATCCAAGCTATTACAGAAGATTCATTGAAATTTTAGTAAAATATCTCCACCTCTATTCAAGTTACTTGCAAAAGATTTTGAGTTCCAATGGACAACAAATTGTCAAAATGCATTTGAAATATCAAAAGAAAAATTGTCAGTTGCACCCATTCTTCGAGGACCAAACTAGTCATTTCCATTTCATATATCTACTTATGCATCTAACACAGATATAGGAGCATCACTTGGACAGAAAGAAAATAAGTTTAATTATGCCATATACTTCATAAGAAAAAATTTAACACCACCGGAATTGTACTATACAGTCACAGAAAGATAAATGTTAGTTGTAGTGCATGCAATTAACTTTAGGCATTATATAACAGGATATCAAGTATTCATTCATACAGATCATTCATCCACTAGATAATTAATGAAAAAAGAAATTAAAAATTCCAGAATTATTATATGGTTGTTATTAATGCAAGAATTTAACATCATTGTTCAAGATTGACCAGGTAAAGATTATCAAGTAGCAGATTTTCTATAAAGACTTCATTCACCTAGTGATCCAAATCTTGTTTCAGACAATTTTCCAGATGAACTGTTATTTTCTATAACAACTAAAACCCCATGGTTTGCAGATGTAGCCAAATATTTATCATATGGAATATTACCATCTCATTTCACCAATAAACAGAAAATAAAAATAATCAGAGAAAGTGCTAGATATAGCTTGGTCAATGGTGACCTCTTTTATACTTGTTTTGACCTATTAATAAGAAAATGTGTTAGAGAAGATGAATTATAGATATTTTGAAACATGTCATAACGAACCATGTGGTGGCCATTTTGCATACAAGCAGACATCATACAAGGTGCTCAAACTTGGCTACTACTGGCCAGCAATCTTCAAGTATTTGAAAGCCTACATTAAGAGATGTGAAAGCTACCAAAGAAGTGGAAGACCTCTAATATCAGATGAAATTCCATTAAAGCCACGAGTATCATAGAGCCATTTGAGCAATGGGATCTAGAATTTGTGGGACCAATTAACCCACCTTCAAACAGAAAGAATTACATTCTAGTGTGCACAGATTATGTTACAAAGTGGGTAGAGGCAAACGCAGTGGTAAGAGAAACAAAATAAACAGTGGTTTCATTCTCTTTGAGGAAATATTTGTCATATTTGGAGTTCCGAGACCGATTCATTACAGACCAAGGAGCACAGTTCACCTCCAAACTTGTCTGGGATCTTATGGAAAAGTATAAAATCAAACACATAAAATCTACTCTGTACCATCCCCAAGAAAATGGACAAGTAAAGTCCAATAATAAAGTCCTTGAAAATATCATGATGAAAATAGTGCAAATGAACAGAAAGGATTGGTGAGAAAATTTAAGAGATACACTATGGACATATAGAATTACATGGAAGAATACAACTAGATTCAGTCCTTATCAGTTGGCATATGGTAAGGAAGTTTTTTTACCCATTGAATTTCAAATCATACATATAAACCTACAGCAAAATTGGGATTGGAACTATCTGAAGCACAACAATAGAGAGTCATGAAATTAAATGAACTAGATGAAATAAGACAGCAAGCAGTGGAGCATACAACACTAGTGCAACAGTAGAGAATCAAATGGTATGATAGATTCATTAAAAATAGAAATTTTCATAAAGGACATTGGGCTTTACTTTTTGACTCCAAGTTCAAATATTTCAAAGAAAAGTTTACAACTCATTGGTTGGGGCCATATGAGATAGAAGAAATTTTTGACAATGGAGTAGTTAAAATAAAAAAAATTGATGAAGTATCAATTTCATTTTTAGTCAATGGACATAGGCTTAAGGTCTATAATAAGCCTATAAATAAAGAAGAATTTTTAAAAAGAGTATCAATAGAAAATAACATGGAAATATTGGAACAACATCATGATATGCCTTCCTTACTTCCAGAATAAAATAAATATAAAAAATAATAAAGGAGTTTGGTTGTGAAAATCTAGGAAACTGGCACAATACAAACTCAAATTCATATCGAAAAAACAACTTGTTTGGACAATATGAATTCTCAATTTTGTTTTACTTTAACTTCAGTTTGATTTTGCAGAAATAATCCTCCAGAATTCCAAGACTTGAGGACAAGTCTTAACATAAGCAAGGGGGGAAAATTGATAATGAAACTATGCAAATAGTTTGAGCAGATGTATTACAGAAAGGACCTGAAACATCATTCAAAATATTATTGCAAAAGGGACCTAAAACATCATTAAAAATATAATTGTAGAAGTGACCTGAATAACATTGCAGAAGGGACCTGAAACATCATTCAAAATATCATTGTAAAAGGGACCTGAATCAATATCAGATGCAAAAAGAACATGAAACAACATAATCTATATTAAGAGTTTCAAATAAGAAGTTACAAGCATCTACATTCCATCCGAATTCATATTTGAAGAAACATCTCATTAAAATGAGTCAAGTATGGATGAACCAGCAAAGGTCATCATCAACCAGTATTGACATCAAGCTATTTTGCGAAAGGAAAAGTACATTATGTGTAAAAAAATATGTTCTTAGAACCTCTGATTTCGAAAAGTTGTCTAGAATTGGTAAAACTAATTTAACTTGGATATGCATCCTATTTCATTTATCATCTTACATGCTACATTTATCTTACCTATATTCCACTAACCTCATCCTACCCTCATCATAATGATATTACACTCATTATCCTACCCTCATCATAATCCTATTTATATACATTACCCTACATACATTCTACATTAAAAAATTATAGTCCTACATTAACCCCATATAAATTTCCTACATTAATCCCATATACCCCTACATTATCCTATAAGCATTTTTTATCAAATATTGAGGCTCAATATTTTTCCCATAAGGAATTTTTGCTTGCCTAAAAAACCACAAAGAGTTAGTGTCATTATAAGAAAAAATGATTTTGAAATGACCTATCATATGGTCATTTCAAAAAAAAATTGAGAAATGAGCATATAAAATGACAAAGACTAATGTATAAAATGCAACATAAGAGTTGAAAGGAAAAACTATATGAAATGAAATATACAACATGCAAACATGCGGAAAGGATGAAAAGACATATGTATCATTGCAAATACAAAAAAAAGTGGACATGCAATGAAATGAATGAAGGATGAACTTCATAGAACGTGGGTAGTGCAAAGTTACAGTGATAAGATAGGCATATACATTGTGGAAGGAGGATTGTACATGAGGAAGAATAACGCAGCCAAAAATGAGACACTTGGGCAGCCATGGGTATGCAAGTCAGAGTGTGAGCTGGAGTGGTAAAACGGTCAAAATGCATTCAAACAAACTCTTTGTAATGCTATTGCTATATTTCACCATTATAGTGCAAACCAAGATTTGTGTTAAGCCTTTATTCCACCATCACAACCATAATTAAGCTCAGAAAGAGGAGAATAACGATGTGCACTCACATGAATGCATACAACACCCTCGTGGAAGAAGGAAACAAGTAAGAAAAATGCAAACACTGAAGAGAGGGTTGTGTAAAATAGAGAAGCCCTAAACAAAGAAGAAGTTGCATAAGAAATAGGCAAGGAGACAAAATAAGTTTTTTTAGAAATAAGGAAGTAATGCATCGATTTTAACGAGAGGATTGAAGGTCGAGATCTCCTCTTTGCCAAGTTGACTGAGCTTACCAAAAAAATCAAAAAATTCCACAAAGAGAAGAGGTGAGAAATCACTCCTAGATTTCTATCAGTAGTTGAATGGATTTTAGGAGTAGTTAAGCTTGATATATTAATTTAATATGTGTCATTTTATAAGGAGTTAAACTTCAGTTATGAATTTGAAACCTTACCGAATTTTCCACCTGTGTAATGAGTGAATCCTCGGAGATGTTGAAGAGGATTTATAATTAAAATGGCATTGTTTAAACACAGGAACATGAGTTATTAACTCAGAGACATTCACAATATTACTTCCATATTAGGTAATCGAGCTCGAATCACGAATTCCCTCATGCATACTTGTGAAATTGTTACATATGTAAAAACACAGTCTTATTTTTCATACACACAGTGATCAAATTTTTCATTTTCATACACACAGTGAGCAAAATTTTCCCTATTCTTGTACACACAGTGAGAAAATTTGTCCTATTTTCATATGCACAGTGAGAGTTTTTAAAACAGAGAAGGGATTTTTGAGAAATTTTTTGGCAAAACAGAGATTGAAGCAGGAGTTATGGAGCAGTAAAAACATTGTTTAGATGTTTTTATGGTCTTTGGACACAGAGAGCAATTTTTTTATTAGTTTTGAAGAGTAGTTGACTCCTTTTTGTAGTAGAATAGAGAATTGAAGAAGGCTCAAGAAAGGCAATAATTTCATTTTTTTTTAAAAGAGCTTAAAATAATAGGTAAGCCTAATTGCCATGATGATTATCCATGAATGAAAATTGCATGAATAAAAAGACAGAGGTATATATATGCATGTTTTTTTGTTTATGATGAGAATTTTAACTCTCCAAGGGTACATTAATTATTATAAAGATCACATGGAAAACAAAGTAGAGTCAAAGGAATTCAATATAGAGAACTTGGGCAAAGAAATCATAGAGAAATTGTATCAAGTAGGACTGATAGGGTTCCTTCATAAATTTAATGGGAATAATGAAAATATTACACAATAATTCATAAACCATTATGAACGGGGACAAAAAATAGTGGGTGACCTCTCAATACCACTAAACCCAAAATTCCTTTCACAAGCTCTAGACCTTCCATTAGCAGGAGAAGAATACCACAAAGGTTACATTTCAAAGAGAAGGATTGGAAATTATTTTTAGAAAAATAGAGAAAAGGGTCTTTTGATAGAGAAAAAGGAATCCCAAGAGATTAGTTGAGTGAGCCATGGTCTAAACTAGTATTAATCATCCAAATATATTTCACATGTGATAACTAGTTCAGTGTAGTCTATCTCTACCATATTAGGCTACTTCAACACATGAAAGGATAATCCAAGATTAATCTACCATGTTTCTTCTCAAAGAGTTTGATCAAAACTATAGAGGGTGTTAAAAATAAAACTGAAGCAAAAAAATCACACATATATCATCAAGTGCTCATAAAAATAATTGTATAACATCAGGTGAGAAGCAAGGGGTTGATTTGGAGAGAATTTTTGGTTCATCGTCACCTTGAGGGACAAACTACAGAGGAAAAAATTGAGCAAATGCATGTGACTAGTAGAATTATGAATTATCCAATGTATCGTAAAAATAGATCCAAGAAGAAATAATTAGTGTCATGATTGAGAAAGAAATATCCTTCTTATCTATTCCTAGGAAGCCTAGGAAGAAAATACATGAAGAACCAAGTGAAAAAGAAAAAAATATCCAAACGTAGAAATAGTTGAACCTCCAACATCATCCAAAAAAATCAATGAGATATTGCAAAGAATGGAAAGAGATGCCTAAGAAGAGCCTTTATAGAAGGATTCCTACTTTGAGCATGCATGGGTAGGAGCCACTTCCCCACATCCATTTTCCAAAGAGACTGTGGGAGAAGAAAGAGATCTACAACAAGAAGAACACCTCAAGAATATAGAAGAGTTGAAAAGGGAGTCGGAGATCAACAATATTTTGGAAAATCACTTGAAGAAATAAAACAAAATGTAAAAAGAAAAAAATAAAAAATTAATCAAAGAAAATGAGAAGTTGACCAAAAATCTTTCCAAGCTTGAAACAAAGAACACTCTCATTTCCAAACAGGCTTATAGATGGCTCAAAGAGTAGAAAACATGGAAATATAAATATAAGAGACATAAGGTAAAAGCCACCATATATAAGGAAGGAAGGTATGATGGAATTTATTGTCTTCTTCAGGCTGCACAACAAGAAACTATAGGATCGGGAACAGTGGGAACATAAGCACTCAGAAGATTAAAGAGGAGAAAGAAAGCATGAGAACATGCTTGAATATCATCAAGGGGGAGATGTTGGCCCTCAATTTTGGTCAATTTTAATTATTAAAAATTCACTTAATTTCCATCATTTCCCATCTTATATCATCCACATATGACTTATTCTGACCTTATTATGTATATTTAGGTAAATAAATTATGTTTTTCAATTTTTAGACATTTTTGTAAAAATTGGGTTTTAAGAGTATTTTTGGACAAAACTGAAAATTCTCGTAATTTCTTCATGGAAGTAATATGTGCAGGACACCTAGGCACGAGCTGAGCATATATTTGGAAAGCTTGGGAACTATTGGGAGCCAAACCTGCACATCTTTTCCTTCCATTTTTACCCACTTTTTTTATCCATTTGTGCCATTAACATTCGATTCATGTTGTAAAGTGCACAGGTAAACCCCTCTACATGTCTTCTTAGAATATTTAGTCAATGAATTAGAGTCACGAGGATTATTACCTAAAGCAATTTACTAATTTAGTTATTTTTGTAGATTCAGTGGTTAGATGACCATACTCGCAATTCTAGGAACAGCTATGAGTTAGCAGTGTTATTTCAAGCAGAAACTACAACAGCACAACGATTCCAAAACCTTTCTCTACTTTCTTCCACGTCTAGCTTGTCTATTATAACAACTGTATAATTGTAGGCACTAGTTGTCGATATTTCAGGAACTGCTATTGTAAACATTTTTATAAGAGGGACTCTGAAGCTGTGAATCGGGGGTTGGCTATGCAAGGAATTGAGATCTATAACAGAACATTCTTATTAAGTTATTGCAAGTTATCTTCATGTTATTCTTGTGAATTTGTGAGAACATTGCAACCTTGATCAGAGAGTTGGGCCCACTCTCCTGATTAGGTGTTGCATGCTTTCTGTGTGTTGTTAATTCCATTTTTTGTTTTGTATATTTCATAATTGCTGTGACAGTAGACGTAATCGCTGAGATATTTATTGTTGTGAATGTATTGCAAGATTTACAATTCATTACTGCTATTGTTTTATTGTTGTTACAGTGATTTATTGCTTTGCTTAATTTATCGAATTTGCAATTGATATAGAATTGTGTTATTGTCATCTGCATATATTTTGGGTGTTAGCCTTGCAATAAATAATGGACCTAGATTGATAATTAATGTGGGAAATGGTTTGGATAATAATCCACACTTGGACACCAACATTTTGGCATTGTTTTCGGGGAGGCTAACAAAGGTGAAAGAACACGATTCATATTCATCTAAGGATCAATCTCTCATCCTAGGGAGGGAAATTCTACCCTGCTCTAGGTCTTGAGCGTTGTTTCTTTGTTTTTTTTTTATTGATTTAGTAGGAACCAATCTCTCCTCCTAGGGAGGGAAATGCTACCCTGCTCTAGGTCCTGAGTGTTATTTGTTTTTTTTTTCTTTCTTTTATTTTCTTTCTGCTGATTTCTTAGGGCCCAATCTCTCGTCCTGGGGAGGGAAGCACTACCCTGCTCCAGGTCCCAAGCTTAAGATTTCATTTATTTTATTTCTTTATTTCTTTTATTTTTGTTAAAAACCCAATCTCTCGTCCTGGGGAGGGAATTGCTCTTGCCCTGCTCCAGGTCCTAAGCGTAGTAGTTTTTATTTAAATTTTTTTCTCCTCATCAATTGTATGAACAGAGATCTAAATAAAAGGGGCAGAGGAGGACCCCCAAAGAAAGGAAGAAAGGATTTGGGGAGGATCACCTATATCCAAGAACTTATCATGAAGGCTGACTCAGAAGCCTCTTCATGGTTCGTTATCAGGGTAAGAACTAAAAAAAAATCCGAGGGGCAGTTTGTCGTGCATCTAGTGCTATCCACGACACTAGAAGAAACCCTTTCAACTGCAGAAGAAGAAGTAAATAGGGTATCAGTAGAAGAAACACCCCTATTGACGGTAGGAGGAGAGAAAATCACAAGTAGGGGATCTAAGGAATCAAGAAATTCCAGCAGAGAAGAATAATATCTAAAGGTTTTTGCATCACCACGACACTAAGGAAGTGTTGTGAAACCAACTCAACCTCCTGTGGTAGAACTACCTCAATTGTTTGCTGCAAAACCAGTCAAAATCTCAGGTGAGTATTGGAGAATATTTATGGCACCTGCAACGTCCTCTATTTATTTTCCAATAGGGGACATCAGAGATGATGCACCAATGAAGCCCATCCCTTTGACAGCTTTACCTAGTTTTCATGGGCTTTCCTCTAAAGACCTTGATAAATTCCTCTTTGAATTCAATATTGTCTGTCGGGGATACGACTATATTGATGATGCTCAGAAATTGAAGATATTCCCTGCTACGTTGAAGGGAACAGCCCTGCGATGGTTCATGGGTTTAGGGGGAAAACCTATCTCCTCATGGGATGAAATGAAAAACATTTTTTTGGATAAGTATCAGGATTACTATAAATCCCGTGATATCAAGGAAGAAATTTTTAACTTTATAAAGAAGGAATACGAGAACATGGAAGATTGTGTGGAGTGATTTAAATATACTTTGCAGAGGTCAGGCCATAGTAACCTGGACAAAGATATCTTGAAAATCATCCTTCTCCAGGAATTAAGGGAAGACTCTCTAGAGATTTTAAACATAGTAGTAAAATGAGATATATCGAAAGAATATTTCGATACTATCTATGAGTTGTGCATCCAATGTTCGCGAGCGCCACAAGAAACAAACAAGGGATTCAGTCAGCAAAAAAATCCAGTGGAGGGGTCATGAAGGCAGAAATTGGTAATCTACTAGATAATTTAAGGACCGATATCTTGAGTACACTATCTGCCTAGATGGACACGTTGCAAGCAAAGCAGAAGCAGATGGAATTGGAGAAGACCATGGCCATATTCTGCCTGCAATGCCAAAAGAAACATCCAATGAAGGAATTTCCATTGAATACAGTTGAAGCATGTGAAATTTGTGAATAGAGTCATGCAACCAGCTCATGCCCTTCCTTGCCAGGATTGAAGGCATACTTTCAAGGAGAAAGCGAAGATGGTGTGGTGGATCAACTGTACTTCATGGGATCTAAGAATCCATGGCAGCCACAGCCACCGAATATGAATCAAGGTATGCCTTAGGACCTGTCTCAGTATTTCAATAATTTGAATATTGATCCCCAATTTGTACCTTTTTCACCTGCATGGCCCTAGTATTGTCAATATCCACCTTGGAAACTGTGGTTCCCTCAAACTAGTTCGAACCCTTCATGGACCCAGAACTGGCGTGGACCTTCTCCTCCTAGGAAATTCTCCAAACCTATGCCACAACAGAAACTTCATTTTCCTTCCAATATTCCTCCTAGTAATCCACCCCTTCGACCTCATCTTCCCATTCAACCCAATCCCAATCCTAACAATAAGGGAGTTTAGAAAGGTGACACTCTCAACCTTCCTTCATACATCATCTCTATCGCAGAGTTTAATGGAATAAATTTACGATCTGGGCAGGTAGTGAATTCTCAAACTTCACCTATTATCATTGAACAAGTTGACGGTGAGGTCATAAAACTAGAACCAAAAATAGTTGGGGATAAACAAAACCAAGACATTGAAAATCAAACACTTCCTCAACCAACTGTTAACCAAGGACGCCAAGTCAATTCACTCTATCCTAAAATTTTTACCTTGAGTAAATAGAGCCCTCAAGCAGAATTTGACTTTTTAGGGGAATTACAAAAAAAATTGTTAGAATTCCCCTGCTCCAACGTATGAGGGATGTACCAATCTACGCGAAAACACTCAAAGAATAATGTTCTAAAAATCTTGGAAAGAAATCAAGGGACCCACTTACCATCCACGTGATGGGAAAATTTTCTGACATCATGTAGGGAAAATTTATTCCTGTAAAATATGGGGACCCAAGGAATCCAATTCTGACAACACAAATTAATGGGGTTGAAATCCCAAGTGTGCTGGTAGATTTGGGTGCTGCCATAAATGTCATTACTTCTGAGACTATGCACACATTGGGTCTTCGAAACCTTAAACCTATTCCTATTGTCTTCTAACTGACAGATAGATCTACAGTAAATCCATTAGGGAATTTGGAGGACATTACAACTTCAGTAGACTCATGGAACTATCTCGTGGATCTCTTAGTATTATAAACTCAGTCCCCGACCGGTGGCCACCCCGTAATTCTGGGAAGACCTTGGCTTGCAAATGCAGATGCCTATATTAGGTGTCGGTCTGGATATATGGTTATATCTAATGGGAAGGTCGTGAAGAACCTCACTCTTTATCCTCCTACAAAACCAATCCCATCATAGAAGCCATCATTCAGACGAAAACCTTTACCAATGGAAGGATCAGAACCCAAAAATGAAGAACTTAGATTTTTCCTTACCATTGGGCAGGCACTTCAATTCAAAACAGAAACAGAGGATGACACTATTAACACTTTTATTAGTGATCCTTGTTATGTTTCTGATTCAACTCGTCAGATTCTAGAATCTACCATGAGCTGTGAAACGCGGGAAAATATTAAACTGGAAGATGAAATTGAGAACATGCCTACGAATTCATCCCATGATAGTATTCCCATTGAAATCAAACTGGGAAAAACATTAAACATCAACCTGAATATTTCAGAATCCCAGACAAAACAGCTCCTAAAAGTTCTTCGAGGCCATAAGGAAGCCTTCGCCTGGGATTATACAGATATGAAGGGGATTGTTTTAATTTATGCAGTAATACATCAAAGAAGATTTTTGTCTTGTAAGATAGCCCTAGAGAAGAATGAACCCCGCCTTAAATAATATTTTCAAAGATGAGCTTCAAAAGTTACTGGATGTAGGATTCATTTACCCATCTTGGACAGCCAGTGGGTGTCTCCGTTGGTTATTGTTCCTAAAAATAATGGTAAATGGAGGATTTTTGTATACTATATGGAATTAAACAAGGAAACTCAAAAAAACCATTTCCCTTTACCATTCATTGACCAAGTCCTGGATACCTTGGCTGGGAAGAAGTTTTTCTCCTTCATAGATGGGTTCAGCGGGTATAATCAGATCTAGATAGCCCCTGAGAACCAATACAAAACCACGTTCACATGACCTTGGGGAACCTTCGCATACCGATTCCTTCCATTCGGTCTTTGTAATGCACCTGCAACATTCCAGAGGGAAATATTGGGGATTTTTTCTGATCTAGTCGACGACAGCGTTGATATTTATACAGATGACTTTACTCCATACGAGGATTCATTTGAAGAAGGATTGGAAAATTTAGAAAAAGTACTTGAAAGATGAGGGTAGACCCATGTTTCTCTGAGTACACTTAAATGTCACATGATGAGGGAAGAGGGAATAGTTCTGGGACACCTGCTCTCGGCTGTTGGAATTCGAGTTGATCCAGACAAGGTAGAGGCAATATTTCATTTTCCTGTACCTAAGACACCCATGCAGGTACATATTTTTATTGGTTGCGCTGGATATTATAGAATTTTTATAGAAAAAATTTCTAAAATAGCATCCCCACTTTTTTAGTTGCTAAATAAAGATATGAAATTCTTGTGGATAGATGATTGTGAAGCAGTTTTTATAAAAATAAAGGAACTTGTTTGTGGAGCTCTGATCCTACGAGGACTGGATTGGGCACTCCCATTTCACATCCATACTGATGCCTCTCAGACATCAGTTGGGGAAGTTATAGGACATCAGGAAGATAAGAAACCATATGTAGTTTACTATGTCAGCAAGAATTTGACTCCTACTGAACTGAAATACACGGTAACTGAAAATTAATTCCTAGTTTTTATCTATGCCATCAACAAATTTCGACACTATATTACTGGGTATCCAAATTTTGTGCATATTGATCACGCAGAAATCAGGTATTTGATGAATAAACCTATCATCCCTAGTTGCATTACAAGATGGTTGTTATTTCTTCAACAATTTGATATTAAAATAGTAGATAAACCAGGTAAGGACAATGTAGTTGCTGATTTTCTGTCCATATTGGATAATAATGATGAAGGCACACCCATAGAGGATAGTTTTCCGGATGAACATATTTTTTCAATTTCTACTAATCCTCCATGGTATGCAGATATTTCTAACTATCTGGCTACATGAAAGGTGCCTCGTCATTTGTCATACAGGGAACAACGAAAGATCACTCATCATAGTGTCTGATATTCCTGGATAGCAGGATATATCTTCCATACAGGGGTCGATCAGAAAGTTCAGCGATGTGTATCTAAGGATGACATCTATGAAGTACTGAAGGTTGCTCATGATGGCCCTTGTGGAAGGCATTTTACAGATAAGAGGACAGGGCATAAGGTATTACAGATGGGATATTATTGGCCCTCTATCTTCTAGGATGCATGAGACTACGTCTGAGGATGTGACAGTTGCCAATGGATGGGCCAACCTAGTCAATCAAATGAAATTCCATTCCAGCCCCAGGTAGTCCTTAAACCTTTCGAAAAGTGGGTTATCATTTTTTTTCTCCTTTTAACCCACCTTCATATCATAAGGTTCACATTTTGGTCTACACAAACTATGTAACCAATTGGGTGGAAGCCAAGGCTATTGTGAAAGCAACAGAGTAGGTCATTTTAGATTTTCTATTTGAGGAGATTTTTTTCTTGTTATGGTGCTCTGAGAGAGATTTTTTCACATGGAGGAGCACAATTCACATCGCACATGATAGAAAGGCTTATGCAAAAATATGGCATAAAACATAGAATCACATATTTGTATCATCCCCAAGTGAATGGTTAGGTGGAAAGCACAAACAAGGTACTGGAAAATATCTTGACAAATACTACAGAAAGACATCATCGGGATTGGGTTAAAAAACTTCCTGAAGCTCTATGTGCATACAAAACAATATGGCAGAATACAACAAAGTTTTCACCATTTGAGTTGGTTTATGGGAAAACCCCCTTGTTTCCAATAGAAGCATGTATCTATTGCCTTTCCTTCCACTTCCTTTCCCTCTTATGTTGGTGGTGAATCAACGAGTTATTATGAATTTGAGATTAGTACGCTCAAAACAACTCTTGAGGTAGGACTGGATCTATCAGATGCCCAGAAACATCGGCTAGAACCTCTAAATGAATTCGATGAAATTCGTTCAATGGTTGTCTAGAAGACTACTATGATTCAGAAACAGAGAACAAAATGGCACGATAAATTTATTAAAAATAAGGTGTTTCACAGAGAATATTGGGCATTACTCTATGATTCCCGTTTTAAGGATTTCAAAGGAAATTTTTTCTCTCGTTGGATGGGACCTTATGAAGTGGAAACATTTTTTGATAATGGAATAGTCAGACTTGTCACAACTGATGATACACATGCTTCTTTTATAGTAAATGGACATCGTCTGAGACTGTATTACCATTCATCTTCTAAGGATGCCTTCATTAAACATATCTATGATAAATTTGGTTTGAAGGTTGTTAGTGCAAATAATTCCTCCTATGCATCCTTGAATTAAAAAAAAAATCTCTCTCTCTCTCTCTCTCTCTCTCTCTCTCTCTCTCTCTCTCTCTCTCTCTCTCTCTCTCTCTCTCTCTCTCTCTCTCTCTCTCTCTCTCTCTCTCTCTCTATATATATATATATATACAAAGAAAGGTGTATATATATATATATATATATATATATATATATATATATATATATATATATATATATATATATATATATATATATATATACATACATACATATATATATATATATATATATATATATATAATATTGTTACTACTCCATTGTTTTTTTGCAGGAACTACTACTGGTGTGCAATTCTGCGGAGATGGAAAATTTTCTAAGTACCTGGTGTTTTTACTCATCTGATGTTGTTACTCCGGAAAATTTTCTAAGTGTTGGGTGTTGTTACTCCTTCGATGTTGTTACTCCTCCAATGTTGTTACTTTGGAAATTTTTCTAAGTGTTGGGTGTTGTTACTCCATAAACTTCTCTAAGTACCTATTGTTGTTACTCCTCCAATGTTATTACTCTGGAAATTTTTATAAGTGTTCGGGGTTGTTACTTCGTCAGTGTTGTTACTCCTCCAATGTTGTTACTCAGGAAAATTTTCTAAGTGTTCGGTGATGTTACTCCTCCAATGCTGTTACTCCAGAAATTTTCTAAGTGTTCGGTATTGTTACTCCTCCAATGTTGTTACTCCGAAAGTTTTTCTAAGTGTTCGGCGTTGTTACTCCATCGGTGTTATTACTTCATCGGTGTTGTTACTCCTTCAATGTTGTTACTCCATAAATTTTTCTAAGTGTTCGGTGATGTTACTCCATCGGTGTTGTTACTCTGCTGAGGTAAGTTGCCAGGTACGTCCCCATTTACTTTTATGGATTTGATTGAGTATTCCATTGTAAATACATTGACATGTCATGGATGATCATTTATTAGTTGTGGGGTGTTATCATAACCGAATAACGGCATAATCAAATCACAATAACTATTTTCCAACATCATTATAAGAACATGTGCCAATATTACATCCCACAATTTTTACCTCATTTTGAATAATTATTAAAATGCATCGGGACTAGAAGTAAGTACACTCTGACAAGCTAATCAATCCTTTCTAAATCTAGTGAAATAATTATCATCACAATTTATCATTATTACCATAATCCATTCTGATTTTCCTCATTTTTAGAAATACTATCCATCGTATTTTACCATCTCCCCATTCCATTTTCTACCATGTTATCAATGCAAAGGGTTAACTATCGATACTCCCTCCCAACGGTCCTCTGTTCTTCCGAAGTGCTACTACATAGCTTTTGTGGGATGGGCGGATTGGTCGTAAGACATGAACCTGAAAATACAATTCTGGTCCATAGTAATGCAGCTGTATGGCAGGATTTTGTAGATGCTGGCTGGGATGTATATTTTGACATATTGCATGGATTTGATGAAACAATCATAGTAGAGGTTGCAGTGAATATAGATGGGAATCATTTCAGAGTGCAGGTTTTAGATATTACTGTCACAAAGGATGTCATTTTAGTGGTCAGTGGACTACCACAGCGAGGGTAGAAATGGTTCTTGCGAAAAAATCCCCTACCAGATTTTCCATAATTGTTTCTGCAAGCTGGGGAGAGGGTTGTTCAGAAAGGGAGAGGATACGATCATAAATCCTTACCACATCCATGGGGCGAGGTGACATACTTTTTTATGATATAAATAACTTGTGAGGGGCGATTTACCACCCTATTCAAATATCATTTTAAGCTCCTATCTCACCTCAAATATAGGTAGGAACAAGTTCACTCCCTGAACATGCCTTTCTTTCTTTTGAAAAATATCCAACTATGGCACAATATGTCTGGCGCTTGTGGCAGGTATTTGTGGTTCTTAAAAATAATGTGCTGGTTGGTTTACTGGTAACGCATGCACTGGCTCAATTTCACGTTCCCTGGGCACAATTTCTTGAGCTAACAGATGAAGTAGAAGTTGTGATAGTTGCGAGAGAGGAAGATGAGCCAGCTAAAATGGTGGAAGAGGAACTAGCATATCTTGCTAGATCATTAGAGGAAGATGATCCAGAAGAAAAGGAAGAAGAACCAACATCTCCTGTTGGTTTAGCTAAGGAAGATGAGCCAGAATAAATGGAGGAAGAAGAACCAGCCTCCCCTATTGGTTCAGTGGAAGAAGATAATGCAGAAGAGATGGAAGAAGAAGAAACCACAGTTGATGTTGTTACATAAGAACCAACATCTCATGTTGGTCCAATAGAGGAAGAAAAAGAAATAATGGAGGTAGAAGAGGCCACAGCCGATGATGTTACACAAGAACCATGTAATATTCCTAGATTAGCATGCAACTAATTGGAATATTAAATTTTGATTTTGTTCTTAGATAGAGGAATAATATGGGTAGGGAAGCCCATAAATCTCTTTAGTAGGCATAAAATCCCTCTTAATGTGAAAAGGGATCATATTCATACCTAGATAAAACACCTTCATGTGTGAACAAAGGCTAATTCATGTGGACAAGGTCAAGTTTGACCAAGTCAACAAAGCTAGTATGGAGGTAGTGGAACATTAATGGAGATAATCCAGTGGGAATATGGATCAGTCTAGATAGTTAGAATGAATCCACCTTGAGTATGGAAGGAGGCATTATATGGATATTAAGTCAATGTTGACCAAATCCAACAACGTTGTTATGGATGAGTGGCATCAATGATGCGACATCACAGTTTTGGAGAGAGATTAACTGCATGAAGATGGAAACCCTAATGAGTGGGACCCAAGGTGATAAGGCTCACATTATTTATAAGGAAGAGGATGGCAGCCATATGAGGTTAGCTTATGATTATGATTTTCTGAATATATGGTTTGTTTAGACATATAACTTTCTCTTGATGTTTAGTTGAGATTGAATTTTGTTTAGCATTGGGTGTTCCTGATCGGGAATCCCACCTCTTCCATTGAGGAGCTCTTGGAGGAGTCTTGCACCATATTGTCCACTATCTGGCTTAAGGCCAAGCTTCACCTTACTTTGACAGTGCAAATCCTATTGAGGGTTTGGTTGTTACAGTAAGTTATAGCAAGTGGAGACTAGATCTCTGGATCTAGGCCATTTTAGTGCTCATTTTCAGTGGAGAAGGTTTCTACTCCATTGGGAGGACAGTATTGAAGGCATTGAGCCTCATTTCTAGATCTTCACATCAGGCCAACTACATTTTGATCCCTACAGCGTAGTATAGAATCATATCTGCGTTATTTTTGTAGGTGCAGTTGCGGGGTGGTTCAACACACCATTGGAGAGGTGATTTTCTGAGTCTTGGGGATTTTCCCTTCACTTTGGAGATCTATTGGAGGAGGTCATTTTATTGTTCATATCAGATCAGATCCACTTTCCAGATCTAAATATTTTAGTAGATCTGCAGCCTTAGATCTCAGATCTAAAATTTTTTCTTGGTGTTTTGTTGAAAACCCCAAGGGGGTTCATTAGAAGAACCTGTATAGTGCATGGATCTTATATAGATCTAAATTTTTATGCACATAGCAGCTCTAGATCTATTGTACAATATACAGTTATTGCAGAATTAATAAAATTACATTGTAAGGGTGTTCCATCTTTTAATCATGGTTGTAGCCCCTCTTTTTGCATGATTTTTGGGCTATTATGGCTTGGGAGGCTTGTTTAACTAAGCTACCATGATTTATTTCAGGTCTCCTTTTGTATTTGGCTACTATAATGTATAAATGAATGGATCCATGGGCTGCATTTAACTATTATTGCATATATTTCTGAAAAATGTGTTTTTAGTGCCTTGTATTGTTGCATTCCCCATTTGGGAATATTACAGTGGTATCAGAGCCGAGGTCTCAAGGTTGAGACTCGCTGAGTGTGCTAGGATATAATGTCCCATGTGCAGGTAGGGCCCGCAACCAGATGTCTAGGTCTGTGTAATGAGGGGTGTTGTGCAAGGGCCCCCACCCTCATATGCTCTGGTGGGCCTTAAGACCCCGCCCTTAACACCCTGGGATACCACCCTCACTAACAGGCCAGTATTTTGGTGTAGTGGTTAGGTCGTAGTGGTATCATAGCATCATCTTGGCTCAGCCTGTGAGTTTTAGACAATATGCTATAAGAAGAAGAAGAGAAGGAGAAAGAGATCACAATGATGGAAAGAATGAGTTTCATCTCATCTCTTTTCATATCTAAGAAGGACCTCACTAAGGAGGTCAAGCAAATAAAAATGCAGAGAAGAAATGAAACCACATTAGGGTTTCAAGATGAGGAAGGTCCATGTACTTCCTATCAGTAAAAAGAAGATCTGGTATTGCATAGAGCTCCAAAGAAACATGCTATGCCCTTTTCTTTTGAAGACAAGAGGCATGAAGATGGAGGAAACTTAGATCATGAGATTCTAAGTGAGTATCTTGCAGAATATAAGTCTCAACCTAGATCTTTCAAGGAGAATATAACTCCCCCATAGTTCATTCAGCTCAAAGAAGAAAGGAGACCTTGCAGCAATAGAAGAAAAGAGGGAAATAGATTTCTATTGTCTAACTTTGATGGGTCATCCACATGCACAACAAGGGCTTGGGGAATGATATCGGATGCATTTTTCCTACTACATCCAATAGTAGAGAAAGAAGTTGTAGAGATTGCAGTGCTGCACCTTGAGGGTGAAGCAAACATTTGGTGGTTCAACCATTTGAGTCATGCAAAAGTCACTGCATTTGCATATTTTACTCAAAGGTTGATCAAGAAGTTTGACAAGAAGAAATCAAAGGAGAATAAGCCTTCACCACCACTTGCTATAGGAGAACTTGCATCAGGAGAAGGAACACTTGCATCTTTGCAAAGTGGTCTTGATCTCTTGACATCTAGAGTCCCATGCACCATTGTGGAGATGCATGAGCAGGAGGAGACTTGTACTAGCGTTGATGCATCCATAGAAGAGCAGCCATCATCATCAGTAGTTGGGGAAGCCACCACACCAGAGGAAGGAACCCTTGTAGCAGTACAAGATGTTCCCAAGCTTTACCAAGGTATGCACATGTTTCCATTTTCTATTACTTCAGCATTATATGGAGGATTATGGGAATATACCATTGCATGACCTAGGGTCAAAGTACATTGTTGATTTGGAGCAGAAAACTATTACTGGGCTGAGCAGCCTTGATTTTTTCAAGGAGAAGATATACATTCATCCTAATGTGCCATTGTTGAGTTGCACACAACTCTTGGGGTTGGAGTGTAGATTATTGGAGGATGGGATGAGTATTTTCCTGAACCATTCCATGCAAAACTATGTGTTTATCATTGAGTATGATCTTAAGACAACAAATGCAACATTATGGAGATCAGCAACGTTGTCATTGAGCAGTAGTGATGAGTTGGGGGCCCAACCATTATTGAAGCATTCCAATGAAATTTCTACATGTATAAAGGAGGATAGGAAGATGGTTCATGAAGGGCATCCTATGATGGATAACCTCTTCCATTATAATGGTAGATACTTCTTGATGAGAACTTCACATCCTAATGAGAAGTTTTTGCCTACACCTTATTTGGATCTTTATGGGGTCAACTTGGTCATTGAGGAGATTTCATTTCAACATCCCATGAAATGCAAAGATAGAAATCTGATTTGGGAGGATGGTATTCTCCATTGGAGGGATGCCACTTTTGGACTTGATGATAGACACTCACCATTGTTTGGATGGGTGATGTTGATGAGCAAGAGGTTGGGAAGCCACTTGTATATTTATGACACTAAGCAACAAGAGGCAAGACTGCATTGGCTACTCTTGAAAGAGTTTGGTCATCATATGACACATTCTATTTCAAAGATTAGGGTGGTGGATGGAACTTGGCATGGCACTTACATCATATGGCAGCAAGGAGTTTGGGTGTATTGAGGTGATGTGATATCTTTCATATCAACTATCATGTTGTTGCTCCATGAATTATATGGTGATGGTGTAGGGAGGCAATAAGAGTTGTTGTTCCTTTGGTTGTTCTTGAGAGAGTATGGGTTGAACTTCTCCCATACTTTTCATGATGTTGCAGGAGTAGGAGGTGGAACTATCATGGTGAAAAGGGGCTACTCCTTAGATTTGGAGGATCAGGAGGTACTTCCACTTGGGAAGGAATATCCCATATATAGCAACATTATGATTGATGGCTTTGACATGTGGTATGTCAAAGGATGGAGCTATGAGATGACAGGAGCCTTATTACAAAGGCCAACAGCGCTATCACTTGGGAGCTTAGGTTTGTTGATGGAGTGTCCCCAGGATCACTTCGCATATGATGCACTTGATGGGCATGAAGGAGAGGAGAGTGATGGAATAGTGGATGAAGACATCTATTACCATGATATGATCTTCTTGACTTGGATTTTCAACAATTGGAAGAAAGATATACTTGCAGAATATAGTTCATTCCTCTTCATGGGACTATGTCATATCACTATGGAGGACTCATTCATGGGTCTTATTATCAGATTACTCTCAGTACATGGTAAGAATTGTGTTTTTTCACTTATTGATTATCTAACACAGTATTTGCATTCTCTTACCATCTCTATTCAATGCATTTCTCCACAAGAGGGAAAGCCTCTATTTGGGCTTCATGGTCATTTTGGGACCAACATCTATGAAGAAGAGAGCCATTTCTTGTATGGCTTTGGGAAAGTGTTGTACTATTTCCTATATGCTCAATTGATATACAATTCCATTTACTATTTACTAGTAGATGAGATAACATGCACAACTAGCAAATTGTTTGAAGACAAATTTCCATATCACATTCTGAAATTGCAGTTGGTAAAATTGCGCTGTAACTACTTAACGAACTGTTGGTACCTTCTAGAAATATGTAAAACCTTTAGTACATCTCTTATTTGGATTCCATATGATGATAATGTCACATTCATTTTGTGTGGGATGATTTGGGCAAGAACCAAAGGGTGGAACTTTCAGGACCCTATTGCCTTTTTGCTCCATGAAGGCAACTTTATTGCAGCCCATATTCAACAACAGCTCTACACTTATCATAAGTGAAGAGAGAGACAGCATGGGATGGAAATTTTGATCCATCATATTCAGCTATGCATCCCACCTTATTTTCAAGAGACTAAGGTGGAGGAGATATTTCAGGAGTTACCATGTTGGGGGGTAAATCACTTTTTGTGGATGATAGCTTGAGGATGGAGGCTTCACATGGGGATGATGGCTCCCAATATATTTTAGATTCCATGCCTCAAGAAGGCCTCTAGACCACATATATTTTTTTCCATTGATATTCCACTTTTTCATGATGAGAGCCATTGGGATTTTTCACCAAAGACATACTTATACATATGGGAGGAACAACTTGAGGACATATTGTTGAGAGAGCATCTTGTTCTTTGGAGGAACCAATCCTATGAAGATGCTATAGGAGGAAGAGAAGGGGCTCTTCAGTTCTATCCTTGCAGTTTCTTGAGGACAAGCAACATTTGGGAGGGGAGGACTGTAATATTCCTAGATTAGCATGCAACTAATTAGAATATTAAATTTTGATTTTGTTCTTAGATAGAAAAATAAGATGGGTAGTGAGGCCCATAAATCTATTTAGTAGGCATAAAATCCCTCTTAATGTGAAAAGGGATCATATTCATAGCTAGATAAAGCACCTCCATGTGTGAACAAAGGCTAATGCATGTGGACAAGGTCAAGTTTGACCATGTCAACAAAGCTAGTATGGAGCTAGTGGAAAATTCATGGAGATAACCCAGTGGGAATATGGATCAGTCTAGATAGTTAGAATAAAGCCACCTTGAGTATGGAAGGAGGCATTGCATGGAGATTAAGTCAAGGTTGACCAAATCCAACAGCGTTGTTATGGAGGAGTGGCATTGATGATGGGACAACGCATTTTTGGAGAGAGTTTAACTGCATGAAGATGGAAACCCTAATGAGTGGAACCCAAGGTGAGAAGGCTCACATTGTTTATAAGGAAGAGGATGGAAGCCATATGAGGTTAGCTTATGATTATGATTTTCTAAATATATGGTCCGTTTAGACATATAACTTTCTCTTGTTGTTTAGCTGAGATTGAATGTTGTTTAGCATTGGGTGTTCCTAATCGGGAATCCCACCTCTTCCATTGAGGAGCTCTTGGAGGAGTCTTGCACCATATTTTCCACTATCTAGCTTAAGGCCAAGCTTCACCTTTCTTTGACAGCATAGATCCTATTGAGGGTTTGGTTGTTTCAGTAAGCTACAGCAAGTGGAGACTAGATCTCTAGATCTAGGCCATTTCAGTGCTCATTTTTAGTGGAGAATGTTTCTACTCCATTGGGAGGATAGTATTGAACAAATTAAGCCTAATTTCCATATCTTGGCATCAGAGCAACTACATTTTGATCCCTACGGGGTAGTATAGAATTAGATCTATGTTATTTCTATAGGTGCATTTGCAAGGTGATTCAGCACACCATTGGAGAGGTGATTTTCTGAGTGTTGGGGATCTACCCTTCACTTTGCAGATCTATTGGAGGAGGTCATTTTATTGTTCATATCATATCAGATCCACTTTCTAGATCTTAAAATTTTAGTAGATCTACAGCCTTAGATCTCAGATCTACAATTTGTGCTTGGTGTTTTGCTGAAAACCCCAAGGGGGTTCATTAGAGGAGCCTGTATAGTGCATGGATCTAATATATATCTAAATTTTTATGCACATTGCAGCTCTATATCTGATGTACAATATACTTCTGTTGCAGAAGTAACAAAATAATGCTATCAGGGTGTTCCAGCTTTTAATCATGGTTGCAAACCCTCTTTTTGCATGATTTTTGGGCTATTATGGCTTGGGAGGCTTGTTTAACTAAGCTACAATGATTTGTTTCAAATATCCTTTTGTATTTGGCTGCTATAATGTATAAATTAATGGATCCATGGGCTGCATTTAACTATTATTGTATATATTTCTAAAAAATTCGTTATTAGTGCCTTGTATTGCTACATTCCCCATTTAGGAATATTACAAACCAACATCGCTTGTTGGTTTGGAAGAAGAAGAAACAGTGAACACAGAGGGTGATACAGTCAAGGTTGTTGCACAAGAACCAACCTCACCTATGAGTCCAATTGATGTGGGAACTATGGAAATAGAGGATGGAGTCGACGTTGTTCCATAGGAATCAACATCCACTGATGAGGAACAAAGAAAATCAACACTAATTAGAGGATTGGCAATTGATGTTGTTACACAAGAACTAGAACCACTTGTCCAAGCATATTTGGATCTTGAAGCGAGTAGTGGTGCTACACAAGAACCACCACTAGTTCATACGAGCCAAGAAATTATGGAAGAGATAAGCCCTGTAGTCAACATTGTTCCACAAGAACCAGTGTCGCCTACAAGACAAGAAGGTGATAAAGAAGAAGGCTTGATCCAAACAAAAAATAAAGATGGTGAAGAGAAAGATCCTGAGGTAGTAGACATGGCTAGGAAAAACATAGAAGAGGATGTCCATCCTTCTCTGTTTCTTTCCACCCTTCCAAGAGGGTAAAGGAAGTTGTGCTCTCCTCGATGCCTAATGGAAGAAATAGTTGTCCCTCCAGTCTTAGAGTTTGTCGGGATGACTTCGGATACAATTTTTGGTATAACCATTTGTGAACCAACGATTACTGATTCACACTTACAGTTCACTGAAGAGCTCGATGTGAAAACACAGGAACCTATGTTGAGAGGAGGATGGGAAGGACAGATGATGGACGATGCCACTCCACCTATGGAAATTGGCCGGACTGAAGATGATATGCAAGGGTCAAAAATAATGCCCAAGCCTTTAGAAGAAAACTTTGCTACAGAAAAAGAGCAGAGGGTGAATATCGAAGGCATCACCCAAGTGACTGTAGAAATTACTGAACCATAAAAATAAAACGAAGAAACTGATCCCAAGGAGAGAGGACAATTTAGGGAGGATTTGGTAAAAAAGGAGTCAGTCGACATTTTTGTTGACAGCAACCCACCAATTCCTGAACCACCTGTGGTGCCAGTAGAAGAAGTTGTTGTTAAGAAAGAATTTGTAGAACAATGTGCGAGAAAAATACCACCTCTCAAGGAAATATACCAACTCCAATTCAAGGAAACTATGCAGTTGAAAATGGAAATTTGTAGGCTAATGAAGCGGGTATCGCAGCTAAAGACAAAGGTGATAAAACACAAGGAAAAAGTTGTGAAGCCCAAGGTTGAGGTTGTCTCATCGGCAGTACAGACAGAGGATGTTCCCATGACTTCTACTGCTACATAGACTGATCTTATACTATATGTTCGAAGCTCGAGAATTTTTCTTATTTGCCGAAATCTAGAAATGTCAAGTTGTCGCGGTCTGTCTCCAGAAAGGGACCATTACTTTAAAATACCATAGAGAGGAGGTGAAGAGGGTTCGTGAGCATGCAGCCCAGACCATTACTAGGTATATAGATCAGCTGGATAGAGTAAGGTAGAAGCAAGCAAAGCAAGGGAAAAAGATTGAGAGCTTAGAGGAGCATATGCTGGTGTTGAAAGATGATAAGGAGTAAATTTTTACCTTGACACAACAGGTAATGGATATCCGACCTCCTGTTCATAGTTATGCCTTGTTTCTCTGTGAAATTTTTCTTTTCTTTTTCCTAGAGAGCATTCATAATGAGATTAGTCATGAAATCAAAGATCTAATACAGTTTCTTCGCATCCTGAGGATTCATGATGTTGTGAATCAGCACTTAATGTGTGAATTATATATGCATGACTATTTCTTGAGTGATGACCAGTCCCATTTTTGGGAGACGTCTATTTGAGAGCTTTTACCTCCTACACCATTAATTAGGTTAAGTGGAAAAAGGATTTTGATACATTTGAAGAGAACCAAGCCACAAGGCCACTTATGCTAAGAAGAGAGAATGGTCAGTCTGTGAACATCTGTAACAAACACACCAACTTTTTACAGATTGAAGGGTGCAAGGAACAAATGTTGGCCACACAAAAATGGTGTACTAATATTTGTACCATACAAGTGGTTACTTTCCAAGATGATGCTCGTGACAGCTGCCAAAGGAGATGGATGTTGTCATCATCAACTGTCAGAAACCGAGAGCCTTTTGGGGCACCTAACTTTGCACAAGCATTAGAGAGGTTTCCATGATACATTGCATGAATCCATACTTGTGGTGTCCGGTGGATGGGATTGAGGTTTAAATTCGCCATCATTTGGTTTCCAGTAGACAGTATACTCTAGCATACAACGTGGGCAATGATTGGTGGAAGGACATTCTTCTGACAGACGGATATAAACCTCCAGGGACAGAGATGGCGGATAAATATGACCTCACTCAGTTTCATGTTGAACCCATATCTACAGAGGTGAGGAGCTACATGAGGACATGCAGAAAGACCAGTTGAGGGGAGATGTTGGGAGCCAAGCCTACACATATTTTCCTTCCATTTTTACCCACTTTCTTTATCCATTTGTGTCATTAATATTTGATTCATGTTCTAAAGTGCATAGGTAAACCCCTCTAAATGTATTCTTGGAATATTTAGTCAATAAATTAGAGTCACAAGGATTATTACCTAAATCGATTTATTAATTTAGTTATTTTCACAGATTTGGTGTTCGTATGACCATACTCGCAATTCCAAGAACAACTCCAAGTTTGTAGCGCTATTTCAGGCAGCGATGTAATAGCACAATGACTCCATAACTTTTCTCTTCTTTCTTCTGCATCTATTTTATCTATTATAATAGCTGTATAATTGTAGGCACTAGTTTGTGGGATTTCAAGAACTGTTATTGTAAACATTTGTATAAGAGGGGCTCTGACGCTGTGAATCGGGGGTTGGCTATGCAAGGAATTGAGATTCATAACAGAAAATTGTTATTAAGTTAATGCAATTTATTTTTCTGTTCTTCTTATGATTTTGTGAGTACATCGTAGCCCTGATCAGAGAGTTGGGCCCACTCTCCTGATCAGGTACTGTGTGCTTTATGTGCATTATTAATTCCATTTTATGTTTTGTATATTTCATAATTGTTTTGAAAGTAGACGTAATCGTTGAGAAATTTATTGTTGTGAATGTATTGCAACATTTAAAATTAATTACTTTTATTATTTTATTTTTGTTATAGTGATTTTTTTCTTTGCTTAATTTATCGAATCCACGATTGATATAGAATTGTGCTATTGTCATTTGCATATATTTTGCGCATTAGCCTTGCAATAACTAACGGACCCAGACTGATAATTAATGTGGGAAAGGGTTTGGATAATCATTCACACTTGGACACCAATAGGAACCATGGATGGAAAATCATCTATTGGTTCGGTCAAATTGAGCTAAAATAGGCCCAGTCAACGCTGGTCAAACATGACCTGTTTTTCAGAAATCCTTAGGAAAAAGGGCAGAATTAGTATTTTTGGGGATTTTTCTAGATTTTGTATAACTGAATGGATGATTTTGACCTAGATGTATGGGATTAGGATGGATAAGGTTGTTATAGCTTATTTTTTTATCATTTGTCTATTTAAAACAAGATTATGAACCATTCAAGCATGGAGAATTTGTATAATTTCATATTGAGACTTCTGAATATTGTGACTTAATTTGAGGAACCAGTTCCAACTTCTTTTTTATGTTCAATGCTATGGATGGTTGATTGAATTTTCAATATCTAAGAATTTATTCAAGTATGCAAGGCAAGGGTGGAGGGCCCCCACACCAAGCTAAGTACACTTTGTGGTTAATTTAGCTTAATTTTCATGAACTAGTTTTGTTTCAAGATTCATTCAATTAATTGGATGTGTGAATATTTCTTATGTTTGTTGATGAATCTTGGCCTAATTCTAATCTTCATATGAAGGGAAAAACAAGATTTTAAGTTAAATTGTCCATCTATCTGATCAAAGAATAATAACTAAAATTCATCTTCTTTTCCTCATTTGAGTTAGTTTCTAAATTTCTAGTTTTAATGCAATGGTAACAATGATGAATAGAATTGTAAAGAGGGAAAACATGGAACTCCTCAGGTAGGAGCCTCTTCTCCTACTTTTTATGCATTAAAAACTATTTCCCATTAGTTATTTGGTTTTTTTTCATGAAAGTAGTACTGTGGTGAAGAACAAACAGGATCTCCTAAGTTAGGAGCCTCTTTCCTCACTTATTACATATTGAATCGGAAATTACTTAGTTAGATTTTATATTTGTAAAATGCATTTCCTTAAATCTTAGAATCTAGAATATATTTGTAATATTCATTTCTTTCAGTTTATGTATTTTGTCTTCTAAATTGACTACATCTGAGTTCCATATACTTTGGACATGCTTCCAAGTTTACAAACCCGAATTGATAATTAAATACTTGTGTTAGTTTACCCAGTAAATTGACCCAACAGAAAGACCACCCAACCTGTAGGTTCAAGTGTCCCAACTCCTTGGCCTAAATTTTCCATAGTGATTCCCAAATTACAATTCCCGGAGTCACTTCCTCCACAGAGATGGGTCCATTACCATCCACATTGTAGATTTTTCCAGTTTCCTCAAAGCGAAAGGAAAGAGATGGTTGTAACAGGTAGCCACCCTACTCTCCAAGAATGTAGACACCCACCAATATCTCACCTCCCATTACCTGAAACACGCATTCGTAAACTATCGTGAACCAACAAGATTTATAAACATGGATACACCTCGAACCTTCAAAACCTACTCTTTAGCGATGGCTTTCCTGACATGCTTTACCATATTAATCGTTGTGTGGGAGGGGATTAATTATCTCATCTTGATTCCCTGTCTCGTCCATGATCACCCCCATATGCGAGTATTAATATTATACTTATTCATATCAATATTAATGTCATATCTATTAATATTATTGTTAAAGTATATGATCAAACATTATAGGACATAACTAATATACATACATTTGATTTAAATATGTATTGTTAATCACACTAGATGGTATGAAATGCATAGACACTGAAATTATAATGTGATTTTTACCAAAATAATTTAAATAAACAAAATATCAATCACATAAGCTTGAATTTAGAAAATTATTATTAGTTTTTTATTCGTAGATATTTTTGGCATTGTCTATAAGTGAGACTTTTTGAAAAGTTTTATAATTTATTTTATGATCTAATTTTTCTAGAATATGGCAGGGATTCATTGAAATCAAAAGTTTGATGGGTGAAATCTCCACAATCAAAGTGCCCCAGAGTTTTTTCAGGGTGTTGAATCCATATTTGTAGTTAAAAAACCAATTTAAACAACATAAATCAAGATTTGACCACCAATTGTTTCATCAAATTTTGGCCACAAATCCACTGGAAACTCCAGAAAGTATCACATATAGACAACTCCAATATTTTTTCCTTAGTTATTGCCTTAGGATTTTGTAGTCTACTTCTCCCATCTTATTTTAAGCTTGGTGGGACTACATCTTCATCATGTCCAATATATCACCCTGATCACGGCGGGGAATTGAACAAGGGACTTCACATCAAGGAGTGCCTTAACAGAGCACTTGATCACCATCTATATATATATATATATATAGTTTTTATAAACATTCAAGCCCTCAAGAATTTTTGTCCTAATGATGGAGCCCATTTCAGATTCAAAATGTCGAAATTTACCTATAATCATTGTGGATCATAAACATTTAATCCCTTGAGGGTTTTTGTCCTAACGATGGATCCCATTTCGGATTCAAAATGTCAACATTTATCTATAATCATTATGGATAATCTAATTTCTCATTCTACCAGTTGTAATGATTTTATAGACCGTAGTTAAAATAGTGTTGCAACTTTAATGTCCTATTGAAAAGCGAATCAAAATTTATTAGGTTAGTATTTCCAATGAATTATAATTTTAACTTCAAAATAATAAATTTCTCATTTTGGAACCACTCTTTGAATTTGGTGTTGAATTTTAAGGTTTTTCGTAGTCATGCTATTACGTCATTAATGCCATGGTTGGAAATTATTGGAATTTTAATCTTATATAAAAATGGTGTTGTTACATCACCACTTTGAATTTTGGTGTTTTTCCATGTCTTTTGTAGTCATGGTATTTGGTTTTTAATACCATGGTTGAAAATTGTTGCAACTTTAACCTTGAAATGAAAAATGGGTGATAACGCATAGCTACTTTTGAATTTTTTGGTGTTTCTTCATGTTTTTTTATGCAAAAGTATGAGTTTTATGGTGAGAAATCTTGTTTTGAGGTTGAAATTCTCGTTAATTTGGTAACTTTATTATGGATGAAGTTGAGTATTAGGAAGGTTATTGTTGAGATTCAACAAGATGATGAGCTTAGTGAAAATGAGTCGCCTTCACTAAGTGGGCCCGCAGGCTATTTTTAGGTGTAAGTATATTTTTAGACTATGTCCATTTTTAGACATGGTGATCATATTTCAGAAGTTGCAGGATGCTATTTGTGGATGGTTGGTCAAGTTGTAAAAATATATGAAATTCTATTTTTAAAATATTGAGCAAAGTCTATTTATAGATCGTCGATCTAAAAATAGAAGTGTCGATTATTATTAGCTCTTAATAATAATCCGACAATAAACAACAAATTATTCTCTTGGAGCACTTAATTTTAGTATATGGATTTTTCAAATCAGTGGGCTGAAGGAATTACGCAATTCCTAGGGTTTATTGGTGGTTCATGCATGGAGGACTCAGTTAGAACTGAAGTGGCAAAGTTATGATAGAGTTGGAAGAGTAGTTCATGAAGTTGTTATTCAGTTTAACTCAGTTAATGAAGTTAAATTCAGTTGAGCTAGTTGTATCTAGTCTAACTGAATGATACACTAGTGAGAGTGGAGTGAATTAATTAGTCAATTAATTCACAAATAATAACTCATTAATCAACTGAACAATACAGCAGTTAACTACAGTGCATGTCAGTTCTAGTGGAGACCCAGTGGAGAGATAGGTGAAAGGGAAAGATGGACTATCCGTTGTGACTATAGTGATGCATTGATTGCACCACACACACATCGGAGTTGCCAATGAGGATTGCACAGTGAAAGGAAGGCTAGATTCGAATTCATTCAAGGGTCTTCTTCAGCAGGGATTGCGCAGTGGAGGCAGACTATCAGGTGGTAAGAAATCAGTGCATGGATTTGTAGATTTCTTTTGATTAGTGCATGACGATTGATTGTACTGAGAGCTTGATGTACTAAGCTTTGTATGATATTGTTACATGATCTCCATGATATATAATATATGATAGTTAGGCTTTTCAGCTTCAGGCTTTCCCGTTAAACAATTGTGTTATGTGCGATTGTTTTTATTGCTTCATGTATTTGCAAGTGATTTTTATTTTTGCAAAAGATTAACAGTGGAAGGATTTTTCATTTAGCAAGAAGATAAAATATTGTTAGATTAGGAGAATCTAGATATATACATGCATACTTGTATATAATTTCTACATGGTATTAGAGTAGTGTTAATTCTTGAAGATTTCAATTGTGAAGAATTGTTGAGTTTGTGCTAGTGGAAAATTCTAATTTGCTGCAGAAAATTCTTGGTGCAACAGTTGAGTATACAATGAAATGTCTTTCAATGGGTTGCGATTGGAAAATGCCCTTGATGGCAGCTCGAATTACATAGCCTAGAAGGATAGGATGGAGGCGGTGCTGGAAGATAATGGACTAAAGGAATTAATCGATAGCGATGTTCCTAAGCCTGGATCTAGCGATGTTGCATTACTTGACGCATGGCAAAAGAAGATAGCAAAGACAAGAAGAATTTTGTTGGAAGGTGTGAAGGAACATATTGTGTCTAGCCTTCACAGAAAAGCTACTCCATTTGCAATGTGGAATTCTTTGACAGATTTGTTCCAAAGCAGCAGCGACCAGAGGAAGTTGGCACTAAAAGATAAGCTCAGAAAAATAAAAATGGAGAAGGGCAACAATATTCCAAATTATCTCATGAAGTTTTTCCACTGTAGGGATGAACTAGGAAGTGTGGGGATTACTATTGATGATGAAGAATTGGTGAGCTTGGCTCTCCTTAGGCTTCCGAAGAGTTGGCACAGCTACAAAGACTCTGTTAATGGATGGGAGAAACTGTCGGGATGGGAGTGACTTTGGTCGGATCTTTTGTAGGAGGAGATAAGGCGAAGTACCAGGGATGGCTTTTCATCAAAGAATGAAGATGAAGAGAATTGCGCTTTGGCTGCCAAAGCAAGGAAAGGCAAGGGGAAGAAATTTCCTTCAAAATCCGAAGCTAAAGGAAAGAAGCAGGATTTGTCAAAGGTGAAGTGTTTTCACTATCACGAACACGGACATTTCGCCACTAACTGCCCATAGAAGAAGAAGAACAAGAAGGTTGCTGGAGTTGCAGCTGGAGAGGCCTTAGCCTCACAATTTGAACTTGATTTCTCTTTGATTGCATGCTTGGTTTCAATCTATATGGGATTGGTGTGGTATCTTGATAGTGGTGTGTCTTTCCATATGACGGGAGACAAGGAGTTGTTTAGTGACTTGGAGGAGAAGGACCTTCAAATGCATTAGGAGATGGGGGACGATGGTCGATATAGTGCAACCGACATTGGGACCATTACCTTTGAGAGGTATTCAAGTAATCCATTTCTGTTGAAATATGTTATGCATGTTTCTGGTTTGAACAAGAACTTGGTCTCGATCGCAATGTTGGAAGACAAAGGTTATGACATTGTTTTTAGCGATGGAAAAGCTTTCCTGCAACATAAAACAATGGGTCACACCAAGAGGATAGGGATTCGAGTTAAGAATCTCTACAAGCTGGAGGTAGATGGTTGTGCTACAATGATGGGCAAAGCAGAAGAAGTGTTGAGCCAAGATGAGGGCGAATTATGGCACAGGAGATTGGGCCATCTTCACCATGGCGCTTTGAAGATTTTGCAGCAGATTTCTACTAGACTTCCCAAGGGTACTCTTGCATAGTTATATTGGTGCAAGGGATGTACTATGTGTAAGTTTATGAAGACCACCTTTCATGAGAAGGATAACCATGCTTCAGTGATCCTTGAGAGAATTCACACAGACGTGTGTGGACCTTTCTCGGTTGCTTCAACGGAAAAACATAGGTATTATGTTATATTTGTTGATGACTATTCTCGTAGATGCTGGATCTTATTCATGCAGAAGAAGAGTGAAACATTCTCAAAGTTTTTTGAGTTTAAAGCATTGGTGGAGAAGGAGTCGTGGAAGCAAGTGAAATCTCTACGAAGCAATAATGGTGCTGAATACATCTCGGGCGAATTCAAAGACTTCTGTAGCAAAGAATGAATTCAAAGAGAACTCATAGCGCCTCATAACCCACAGTAGAATGGGGTCACGGAGAGGAAGAACATAATGATCGTGGATGCTACACGAGTGATGCTGCATGACCAGGGCCTACCGATGCACTTGTGGGCGAAAGCATGCAACACTGCGGTTTATGTGAAAAATCGTTGTCCTCCTAGAGTACTTGGCATGAGTACACCTGAAGAAGCTTTTACTTGTAATAAGCCTGATATTTCTCATTTGAATATTTTTGGTTCATTTGTTTACATTCATGTGACAAAGGATGCCAAGAAGAAGCTGGAGCCGACTGCAGAAGTTGGGATATTTGTGGGGTACACAGAAACATCCCATAATTATCGTGTGTACTTGAAAGACAGTCAGATGACTGTGGTGCGATGGGATATAAAATTCAATGAGGTGAAAGCCATGAAGTTGTCACTTGAGAGGGAGCTACACTTTCATGCAGAGGAGGAACTTCTTGTTCCAAAAGATGAGCCTCTAGATGTGGATCAGCCACAGGAGGAGATTCATGGAGTGGATGAGTCCACTCATGTAGAACCAAACATCAGACAAGGCAGAAAGCATACCACAGAAGTTGAGAGACTGAAGCTTGATGCGGCACAGAATGTAGGTGTCCCTACATCACAGTGCAGACAAAGATAGTCACCTGACTGATTTACTGGATACATGGCTCTTATGAGAAAGTGTATTGTGACAGAGCCATCTTATTTTGAAGAAGCAGTGTAGGAGCCCACATGGGTAGATGCCATGGTGGAGGAGTATGACTCCATTGTCAGATACAATGCTTTGGAGATTGTTCCAAGGCCAGTGGGTAAATCAGTTGTAGGATCAAGATGGATCTACAAGGTAAAGCAAGCTGCTAATGGGAGTGTCGAGAAGTATAAGGCAAGATTTTTTGCCTGGGGCTTCTCACAGATCGAGGGGATTGATTATGAAGAAAATTTTGCACCTATTACACGGTATTCTTCCATAAGGACCATTCTTTCTCTCTCAGCGTAGATGGGTTGGAACATTCATTAGATGGATGTGAAGACTGTGTTCCTTAATGGGATCATTGAGGAAGAGGTGTACATTGAGCAGCCTGAAGGATTTGAGATCTTTAGCAGCGGGCTCAAAAGAGCATTGTATGGGCTGAACCAAGCACCTCGTGCTTGGTACACTCAAATCGACAACTATTTCACTAGACTTGGTTTCACCAAGAGTGAGGTGGATGCAAACTTGTACCAAATTGTGGTGGAGGGTAAGCTTTTAATCATTGTTCTTTATGTTGATGATTTAATACTAATAGGTGATGAGCAGTTGATACACTCATGCAAGTAAAATCCTACAAAGGAGTTTGAGATGAAGGATTTGGGCCTCCTTCATTATTTCCTTAGATTGGAAATATGGTAGCGGGAAGGTGAACTGTTTGTGTCTCAAGGCAAGTATGCTCGAGAGATACTGGAGAAGTTTCACATGCAAATCTACAAGCCTATCGACACTCCTCTTCCAAGAAATTGGAGGAAAGAGGATGCTACATCGGCAAAGGTAGTGGATGCCACTATTTATCGACAGTTGGTGGGTTTGCTCATGTATTTAGTTAATACAAGACTGGACATATGCTATGCGGTGAACCAAATTTCACAAGTGATGGTTAAGCCTACCAAGCTCTTTTGGAAGGCAGGCAAGCATGTCCTGAGGTATCTCAGGGGCACATTTGAGTATGGATTATGGTACAGACAGACGGATGAGGTGAAGTTACATGGCTTCACGGATGTAGATTGGCAGGGAGCCCAACAAATAGAAATGGCACATCAAGAGGGGTTTTCAGTATCAGATCTACAGTAGTTTCTTGCTACAGCAGGAAAAAAAGATCCGTGGCACTCAGTTCAGCGGAAGCAGAATACATGGCATCAAGTCAAGCTGCATGTGAAGCTATCTAGATGAGGAAGATCCTAGTCGGTTTGTTCAGTTCACATTTAGATCCTATAGTGATACATTGTGATATTCAGATTTGCATTAAACCCTCAATTAATCCTGTGTTTCATGATAGATCTAAACATATTGATATCTGGTATCATCATATCATAGGTTGTGTGCAGCGGAAGATCATGTTGCTTCAGTACAATCCTACGGAAGATTAGAATGCAGATATTCTGACGAAGGCGCTCACCAGGAGCAAATTTGAATACCATAGAGGCAGGATTGGGGTGAAGGATAATCCATATCTTGTTGAGAGGGAGTGTTGAGATTTAACAAGATGATGAGCTTAGTGAAAATGAGGACTACCTTCACTAAGTGGGCCCGCAAGCTATTTTTAGGTGTAATTTTGTTTTTAGACTATGTCTATTTTTAGACATGGTGATCATATTTCAGAAGTTGCGGGATGTTATTTGTGGATGGTTGGTCAAGTTGGAAAAATAGATGAAATTTTATTTTTAGAATATTGGGCGAAGTCTATTTATAGATCATCGATCTAAAAACAAAAGTGCTAATTATTATTAGCTCTTAATAATAATCCGATAATAAACAAAAACTTATTGTCTTGGAGCACTTAATTTCAGTGTACAGATTTGTCAAATCAGTGGGTTGAATGAATTACGCAATTCCTAGGGTTTACTGGTGGTTCATGCATGGAGAACTCAGTTAGAACTGAAGTGGAAAATTTATGACAGAGTTGGAAGAGTAGTTCATGAAGTTGTTATTCAATTTAACTCAGTTAATGAAGTTAAACTCAGTTAAGCTAGTTGTATCTAGTCTAACTGAATGATACACTAGTGAGAGTGGATTGAATTAATTAGTTAATTAATTCAAAAATAATAACTCATTAATCAAGTGAACAATACAACAGTTAACTACAGTGCATGTCAGTTCCAGTGGAGACCCAGTGGAGAGATAGGTGAAAGGGCAAGATGGACTATCCGTTGTGACTATAGTGATGCATTGATTGCACCACACACACATTGGAGTTTCCAATGAGGATTGCACAATGCAAGAAAGGCCAGATTTGAATTCATTCAGGGGTCTTCTTCAGCAGGGATTGTGCAGTGGAGGCAGGCTATTAGGTTGCAGGAAATCAGTGCATGGATTTGCAGAGTTCTTCTGATTAGTGTGTGATGATTGATTGTACTGAGAGCTTGATGTACTAAGCTTTGTATGAGATTGTTACATGATCTTCATGATACATAATATATGATAGTTGGGGTTTTCAGCTTTAGGCTCTCCTGTTAAACAACTGTGTTATGTGCGATTTTTTTTATTGCTTGATATGTTTGCAATTGATTCTAATTTCTGCAAAATATTAACAGTGAAAGGATTATGTATTTAGCAAGAAGATAAAATATTGTTAGATTAGAAGAATATGGATATATACATGCATACTTGTATATAATTTCTACAGTTATATGGACAATTATATGGAGACAATCAGTTATGACATGGAAATAAGAATTCCTCCCAAAGAAAAGGCACTTCAATATAATGTCTCTGCTATGGTAGATGATTCAGCATCTCCAAGTTCAAATTTGCACAGTCCAACATATATTTTTGATGAAATATTTTTTTCTCATTATTTGGTACAATGAGGAAAACTACAAAATAGTTGCAATGGAGGATTTTTCATCTATACATACCTAGAAGGAAAAATACCAACTAAAGGACATTGAAATGTTAGAATGGATAAAGAAAATTGCATTGCTAAAATCAACAATTGTGAAGCAAGAAACAGACTCAACCACAACCATAAACAACGAGGATCATATAATTAATGGATTAGAAACTGAGGTAATAAAAAATTTAGAGGATTATGTGAGCAAAATTTATAAGATTAATGCAAAGTTCAAAGATGTAACAACCCTTGGTTGATTTTATATGTAAATAAAATAAGACCAAGGTCATGGGACACATATTCAAAGCTGAATGTTGTGAAAAACACTTTAATGGGCATTACTTGTGGTTAATTAATGGCTATGAAAACTAGCAAAGGCATTAGCAAAGGTAAAGAGGCAATAATTGGAATTTACTTATTAAAATAAAATATGAAAAATAAAGGAAAATAGGAGAAAAGGAAGGTGAAGTGTCAAAAATTTTCATGCAAGGTAAATTAGAGGAAAAATGAAGTAAAATGATGAAAATAGAGGCCCCAATGATAAAATTGCTTCAGAGAATCAGTTCACATCTTTTTTTAGTTGAGCTTTTGTTAGTTCAATTTTTTAGCTCTCTCCTTATCTCTCTCGTTCTCTCATACTCTTGCACACTTAGATCCTTCTTGGAGCATGCTTGTATCACTCTTGTATTCACTTGGATTTGGAGAAATAAGGTAAAGAAAATCAGGGAAGCGCAAGGAGACAATGGAATTAGCAGCTACAACCGGATTTCTTTGCAATTAACAGGTTGCATGTGTGGTTTCCTTGCTAATTTTTGGATGCATGGTATCTGCATGTGATTCCTTAGTTATGTGTTGTCATTGGCATGGATATTTTCCTAGATTGATAGTGGTTTTAGTGTTTCCTTTCCATTTCCTGGATATCAATGGTGTTGTGGGTTTTCCAATTGTTTTTTCCAATTAGTGCTCAGGTTCCCAATGGTTATGGGTTGGAACAAATGCTATGGAATTCTTGGAATACCTTGGGTTGAGTCACTAGTTCCTAGATTTTTAGGTTGGAACAAATGCTCTGGAGCCCTTGGTGGGTTGAGTTACTAGTCCCTAGAGTCTTGATTGGAATAAATGTTTTGAAGCCTTGGAAGGTTGTAGATTGAGTTACTAGTTCTTAGAGCCCTGGACAGCTTGGGTAGAGACCAATATGGTTGATGTGATTAATTTTTGAACCATATAGGTGGAATCATTGTGGTTGAAGGTTGAGTTGGTTTAACTTATGAAAGCCCTGGTTGGTTTTGTCTTGGTTTATTCCATGAAATTCCCCAATCATTTTTGGAATATGTTGTAGGGGTGATTGGTTGAAAAAGATATTTGGTTCAGCCAAATCTATGAATAAGTGGTACATGGAAGTACCTGACCTGGTTGGAATTTTCATATGTTAATGTGAGTTATTTTCCTTTTGTGATCTATGAGAATTTGTAGTGACTATGTTGGTAATATTATGGTTGATTTTCCATGGTTTTCATTATGTTTATATGCTAGTTATATTGTTGGTTATATGATGTAATCTATCTTGACATGTTTTGATAAGTTATTGAATGGTTGATGTATGCATGGACTAACAAGTGTTATTTCAACTACTTAGAGATGGCACATAGCCTTCTTATTGATTCTCAAATGAATACTATCAGTTTATGATTGGATATGAATTCATGACCCGTAGCTTATATGTTTACCATATGTTTGACGAAATTTATGTTATGGATTAGGAGGTCTAGGTCAAGTTCTTGCTTCAAGTTTGAATGTTTGGAATTTTCATCATGTTAATTATGATTCTATAAAGTTACAGGTAGTTTTGGGCAGTGGTCTAAAGGCTAGCCTAAAAAAGTGGCTCACATCTCAGAGCCACTAGAATTGAACTAGAGGATTTATGTCATAATCGCATAAAAGTAGCTTATGTGTGTGGTTGGGACCTCATAACCACACTCTTGCCTTGTTTTGTGTGTGGTTGGGGTGCTAGGTCAGAGAAAAAGGGTTACATCTCAAGGATTGATCACCTTGGGTGGTTTTTCAGCTCCTGAGTGATATGTAGTCCCTGTAGGATGTCAGTAAGTGTTCAATTTGTAGGCTCCGCTTCCTTAACTAGAACATGGAGTTCAGGTCAGGTCATAGTGACACTCATCTCATGTTTACCCTGGAAAGCTTGTAAATTTTGGTAAATGTCCAAGGAGATAGTTAGAGGGTGTTATCAGAGCAGGTTATGTTCTCTTTGGGTCATATTTTAAATAGGAGGTTGGTATCAAAGAAATTGCATTCTATTTGGGTGATATTTGATACCACAGGGTGGTATCAGAGCGGATTTCATTCTCTTTAGGTGATATATAATACCACAGGGTGGTATCATTGTAGGGTTGTAGTACTGGAGTTTGGGATAAATGGGATTTTTATACATGCATGTTAGTTGATGATGTGTTTGTTGTGCATGAATTGTGATGGTCATTGTTGTAGTCTTGTGTCATCATGATGACGTTGGTGTATTATGATGATGTTAATATGTTGATATGTTTATGTCATTATACATACATATATCATGATAATATGGATTGATTGTGCAGATGACATTAGCATCCCCTGAACTACACTGAGGTATGATTTTGATTATGTCTATATTTGGTTTGTCTAACATGACATGTTTGCAGGAGATAGAAGATCAGAGATGATGATAAAAATGGTGGATTATAGTTCACACCACTCTCCTTATAAATCATTTGAGCAGCAAGGAGATGATTATTATCCTGATATAGAAGATACACTACAGATTCTAAATGCAAAGATCAGAATTTGCAAGGTAGATAACGAAAGGATAATTGAGTCATAGGAAATACCTGCAAGAGATCAAGAAAGAAAGCAGAGGTTAATGTAGTGATCCTTCAGATCTTATCATATTTTTAGAGACATAGACATCCAAGAACCAGTCATGGATAGGAGGAAAGGACTAATGGGGTATATGGCAGCATGTCTTGATCAAGATACAAGTTAGACAGGGATGACACAGCCAGCAGTGGCAGATGGTTGGATACACTTGACAAGAGAGGTAGTGATTATGGGTTCTATTATAGTTATGGTTCATAGAGACATCATGGTCATCACTTCCGTCATCCTTGTAGGAGGAGTGAGAAGCAGTAATTTCCAGATGACTTCAAGAAAACCAAGCCTCCTACACTTGATGGAGAGATGAAGAAATTGGAATATGTAGAAGCATGGTTTCTTGGGATGAAGGAGTTCTTTGAGTTGCATGATTATATATAAAATATGAAAGCTAGGATAGTTATTTTCAGTCTCAAGGGAAAAACGGATATCTAGTGTGAATATGTGAAGTGTGTCAGAGGCATCAAGACAGAGGAGTTGAGTTGGCATGAGTTTAAAAGAATCTTTAGAAATAAGTACATGTCTGAGAGATATTACGATATAATGCTAAGGAGTTATATGAGTTGAAGATGGGATATATGATAGATGAAGAGTATATGACCAAGTTTATGGAGTTATTGAGGAATGTGTCTTACCTCAAGGATAAGAAGGAAAATTTTCAAAGGTTCATCATAGGACTGCCATTAGCATTCAAGGATTATATTGAGTATGATGAGCCTTAGTCATTAGAGGAATTCAATGGTAAGTTGAAGCATTTTTATGAGAAATCTAAGTGTAAGTCTGATCTGATGTGAGATTGGAAAGGTAATGAGAAGACTAAAGGAAAATGGGTTAAGAAGTGGGGAATACCTCGGGATGCAGGTGATAAGGAGAATGTAGTGTCGTACAAGAAATCCAATTAAATTGGTTGAGGACATGGGTCTTAACCTGAGGAGCAGAAAAAAGGAGATGGAAATAATCCTTTGCAATGTTGTACTTGTGGTGGAGAGAAACACATGAGAGATTGTCCATAGCGTCAAGGTGGCAGACCTTAGATTTACAGTTCTCAAGGGGCACAGACAGTTGGATATGTTGGGCAGATTACTCCTCATATTTATGTAGCAGTGGATGATAAGAAGGTTGATCCTCGGGAATCCATTATTGAGATGGAAGGTAAGCTTTATGATCAAGTTGTTTCTATTTTGATTGATCCTGGATCTATCTATAGTTATATTAGTCATGACTTGGTGGATAAGTGTTGCTTGAATAAACAATTTCATGCAAAATATTGGTTGGTGTAGTTGGCTATAGGGACCAAGAAAAAATTTCATCATTGGGTGAGAGTTTATTCATTTTAGTTGAATGGTATGCCTACATTGGCACATCTAAATGTGCTTATTTTGGGATCATACAGTATATAATTGGGCATGGATTGGTTGTACATTCATAGGTATAAAGTGGGTTTATATGATAATGCTATTGAGTGCCTAGATGATGATGTGGAAAGAATAATTTTGCAGGGTAAGAAGAATCCTACATCAGTGAGAATGGTTATAGATATGAAACCAAAGCAAAGTTGTACGAAAGGGTGTGTATTTGTAGCAGTTCATATTTCTAGTAACAAAGGGAAGGATGTTGAGGATGATGAAGTCCTAAAGAGGCATCATGTTTTGAAGTAGTTTAAAGATGTGTTTCTGGAAGATATTTCAGAGTTATTTCCTCATAAGTGGACTTATCTATTGAGCTGGTTCCAGGAGCAACACTAGCATCAAAGGAACCTTATAGAATGAGTACTCCAGAGTTGGTGGAATTGAAGTTTATCACCTTAATTAAATGATTGATAAGGGATACATTAGGCTAATTTTATCGCCTTAGGGTGCACCAATGTTGTTTGTGAAGAAGAAGGATGGTATTCTCAGTTTTCCATTGAGTACAAATAGTTGAACAAGGTGACTATCAAGAATAGGTATACATTGTCACGGATTAATGATTTTTTTGACCAGTTGAAGGAAGAAATATTGTTCTTAAAGATTGAATTGAGATGAGGATGTCATCAGGTGCACATCAAAGAAGAATATATTTACAAGACCACATTTTGTACTAGGTATGGGAATTATGAGTTCGTAGTGGTTCTGTTTGGTCTTACTAATGCTCCAACTACTTTCATGTGCTTGATGAATAATGTGTTATGTCCTTATCTAGAAATTTGTGATATTGTTTATTGATGACATATTGATATATTCTATGAATTAGGAAGATCATGCAAAGCACCTGGAAACAATGCTAAGATTTTTGATAGAGCATCAATTGTATTCCAAGCTCAACAAGTGCAGTTTCTTTCAAACAAAATTTCAATAATTGGGCATGTTGTTTCCAAGGAAGGCATAGCAATAGACCCAGTAAATATTAAATCTATCATGGATTGGCCAACTCCTAGTAATGTGGAAGAGGTACTATCATTCATGGACTAGTAGGTTACTACTAGGGGTTCATTAGAAACTTCTTGTGGATTTCCTATCCTATTACATGTTTGTAGTGAAAAGGAAATAAGTATGAATCCACTGAAGAGGGTGCAGCTAGTTTTGAGTAGTTGAAGAATTTTCTTACAAATGCTCCAGACTTGAAGATTGAAAATCCATATAAAGATATTGTGGTATGTATAGATCCTTACAAGAGAGGACTTGGTGGAGTCTTGATGCAAAAAGGACAGGTGGTATTCTATGAGTCAAGGAATTTGAATGAGCACAAGCACAACTATGTGATTTGTGATATTGAGTTAGAAATTATCATTCATGCATTGAATATGTGGAGGAATTATCTTCTTATCACATGGTTTATTATGATGAGTTATCATATTGGGATGAGATATATGTTTTACCAACCTAATCTGAATGCTAGTAAAGTTAGATGGTTGGCTACTCTTATTGACTCTTAACTTTGAGATCTGGTACATCAAAGGCAAGGAGAACATGGTTGTAGATTCTCTCAGTAGGAGAGTGCATGTGAATCATATTTTAGCAGTGATTTATTATGGGACATATGTGTAGGAGTGGATCTTGCAAGCAAGGCATCATGATGACAGGTACCAATAGCTAAAGCAGATATTGCAGCAACAGCGTAAAGGTGATAGGGATTAGGATTATCACCTCACAAAACATGGCTTGGTCAGATACAGGAAAAATATTTGTGTCAAATAGAAATGAGCTCAAGAATCTTATATTGATGGATTTTCATGTCAATCCATATTTAGGTCACCTAATATATTAGAAGAATTTGACAGAATTTAAGAAGTTATATCATTGGTTGAACTTGAAGAAAGAGGGGGTAGATTTTTTTGCTAGATGTTTGAATTATCAGCAAGTGAAATTTGTGTGTGTTATCACTCTCCCCAACTTCCCAAGGTTGACAGTAGGATTTGAGAAAGGTAACCACAGACCAAACTTTAGGTCAGGTAGCTAGCCCTACCCGGACCAAAGAGGGCTCTCTCTTTTTTACTTTATGCATTCAAATGAATGGCTGAGTATCTAATGATTTTAGGCTAGGTATGTAAGCTTAATAATTAGAATTTGTTTGATGTTTTGAATGTTGGATAGGAAAGTCAGTGAATGGACTGTATATGAGATTTTTAGGTCTGAACTTCAAGGTTAGCCTACAGAGAATATGTGAGGCAAGATAGGTAGTTTGAAAGCATATTAATCATTCATTGAGTATAGGATGAAAATGAAGGATATTTTGAATGAGAACTGAGATGAATTCATTCAGTTTAGAAGAAAATAAACATAATATGGCGAATCTTTTCTAAAACAGAGCATGCATAAAAATGAATTATGATCTCAAACTTACAAGATAAACATATATGATGAAAAAGACATGGTATTAAGCATAAAATTATAAAAATACATGAGAAACAAATGCTCCAAAGCATACCACAAGTATCTCAACACAATTCCTGCAAATTTGTCTTTGATTTCATTTCACAAGCTGATTACAACAGCTCCCCTAAAATATGAGACTATCCAACCCAAAAAAAGACTAAATAGAGTCTACTGATAGAAAATATAAACTATTACACCTCATCAGGTCGATATCGCATCCAAAATGGATCATAAATTCAAAAGATGAGTCATTTCCTAGTTTCTAGGGAGGTTAGAAACCATTCTGTGAATTTTAGCTATAAACTAGGAGTGTTTGTCCCTTACATTAATTAAAAATTCCTTCATGATAGGAAGCCAAAAACAACCCAATACTCTAATGACAACTCATAGGACAGCATTTCCTTGAATTTGTGACCATTTCTAAGATTGACAAGTGTCCTGGGGAATCCAATGCTGATTTGTGACAATTATGACTAAAGATTTTTAAAACAATTTACAGAAGCGTAACAGAACTTTGGAGGCACTTTTGCTGCACTTTTAGGAGTTCAAACCCACTTTTGAAAGAAATTTCAACTATCCTTGTGCGTCTAGTTTCCATAACATCTTGATTTTTTTCAAAATGACCCACGGGAAGGCCTTCAAAAGTTCATTCTCCCAAGGTTATTCCAAAAACTTAACAGGGTGTTCCAGAAGCGTAACAAAGCCCTTTGAGAGGGATTTTGGAGGTCTTCCCAAAGGATTTTTGGGATGAATGTGGTATGGTTGGAAATCTTTTGATGTTTTCTACAAAATGGAGTCATAATCACTACAAACCCCTATTCCAAACCCCTAAAAAGTTGATTTGAAGACTACTTGTCCATAATTGCATAAAATGACCTGGAGCAAGTGTATTTCTGGAATTTTTCTCAAACCATAACACCTGTGCATAGCCTGAAGGATATTTTTGTTCTTTGGCCTATTATGGACAAAAACCTCTTTCACTTTTGTAAAATTAATCTCTATTACTTCATAAACGGATTTTGAAGCCAAATTGTCCCTGTGTGCAATGTAAACCCTAACAAATGACCACAAAGCTCTAAAAATGATGCCATGGGTATGGGTTGGCTCAAACCTGAAATGGTGACCTCCCTTGTATCTCTTCTTGTCACTTTCCATGGTTTTTATCACTAGAATGATGAACACCCTAGGATGTCAATGAAATGAGTGAAGGAATGGAAATATGGAAAATAGGGTGTAGGAAGGTGTGATTTTGGTGGATGAAATGGAGGGCCTTGAAGCTGATAAAAATTCTAGAAATAATCGAGTAAGTTGTGTTGTGTTTTAGCTTCAAGTTTCAGGTGTAATGAGGGATAATGAGTAAGTTGTGTTGTGTTTTAGCTTCAAGTTGCAGGTGGAATGAGGGATAATGAGTGTGAGGAACGTGCCAAAATTCCTAAAACACGGGAAATTCCCAATTTTGACTATGAGAATAGCTTGTGCAGTATTAGGGTAAGTTAGTAAGATGAAATTGGGGTCATGGGGTTAAGTAAAAATTATGAGAAAATTTCAGTGAGGAGTATGAAACCTTAGCTCCACAATGAAATTGGAATGAGGTCAAGTGGATAGGTTTAGGTCCTTCAAAACTGTAAAACACGGTCAATTATATTTTCATTGTTTTTTGTTATGTAAAATAGTTTAGAACTAGGATTTAGATTGTTTATTTCATGTTATGGATGGTGATGTAGGTGATAGGCTTGTGATAATGGAGTATGGGGGTTTATGAATGTGATATGTAATGGATTAGGGTTTTAGTTTGAATAGGATAGGATTTAATCAAATGATAGATTAGGGTTTTAACAAAAAGAAAAAGAAAAAGTATATATGGACAGTGGAGAGTGAACATCATGGTGACAGCAACAAATGACATGAAAAGAGTTTTAAATATTTCAAAATAAATCTAAAAACGAGCATGGGAGGGTACCTTACCATTGTATGATGCCACACCAAAGAAATGAGCTCGAGCTTGAGAGTTTGAAGGATTTTGGGCTTCAACAACACTGGAGACACAGAAGTGTAACAACTGGAAAGTGTCACCACATGAGCATAACACTATGGTTGTCACATAGAAGTGTAATAAATAACTTCTCCTCACCACATAAATTTAACAATGGTGTTTTAATCATACACAAAAATGTAACAATGCTACACATGAGCATAACATTGCTTGGAAGAAGTGTAACAAAGGAGGTTTTGAAGGGTTCCAACGCTACAGGAGCGTAACAAGAATGCTGAGCAGTATCCAGAAGGGTAACAAAAGTGATTTTGAAGGATTCCAAGTGGATTTTAGTGGGATTTAAGATTTGAACTTTGGATTTTGGGCACTATGGATGGGTAATGAAGTGAAGAGTAGCTTCCTCACTTATGAAAGGGTACAAATAGAAAAAACATGAAGTTTTCTTTGCCTTTTATAAGTTGATGAACCTTTTACCTTTTCTAATGACATTTTAAGCCTTTGGCACTTGAAAAGTGACTTTTTGCACCTTTTAATGAGATATAAAGGAAGATTTACCCCCTTTGCATTGTTTGACACTTGATGTGACCTTATTTGGCATTTTAAATGATACATTGAGACAAAATTCTCCTTTTAAATAATACAGCAAGACTACTTTTCTAAAACCTTTGAACTTTCACATTGGATATGACCCTTTCAAACAAGATGAGATGTCTTTAACAACTGAGAATGACTACCTTTTTCATTTGACTGAAACAATAGGTTATATTGACCTCCTTTGAAGCTCTGACAGTCAATGATGACTTTTTTTACTTTAAATGAGATAGTGAGACATAATTCTTATTTTTCACGAGACAGTGAGACAAACTAGAGTTCTTTGGATCTTTTTGGAAATTGATCCATATGAAAAAAGAGTGATGGCCTTTGTTTCATCTTCATAAACATGCTAGGTCCTTCATTAGGGTTTTATGAATGAAATGGAGGGTTGCTGCCTTATTTTCAGTGAAAATTTGAAGAATTTTCAAAGGTAAAGATGAACCTAGACAGTGACCTATATGAGATGGGTTGACATAACCCTAGACCTCTTAAATGATTATGATGGAGATGGTAACCTTGAAACTGATGATAATGGATATTACCTTGACAATGATGATGGCGATGAATGAAATGAAGGAGTAGCATACATGATTTATACATCTTCAGTGACCAAACTTATTTTCTGAGAACTCGTTCGAAAAAGTAAAAAAAATTGACCTATGACTTTGTGGAAAAAAACTGAAAGAGTTATTTATCACTTACATACTAACACTAACATTGGCTCTAGCTAGGGATGGAAGCTCCTTCAGGAGGTTTCAATAACGCCATAGATCATGTATCCTTACCATTGGGCGATGGGGTCACACTGGAGTTTGAAAAACTTTGACAAACTCAAAATGATGAAACAAATTCTAGAAATGAATTTGCTTAAAAAAAACTGACTCGACTCTGACTTGACAACTAACTGAAACTTTTTTTATGATAGCAAACCATTAGGATCTTAAGGCCTTTGCCTCAGGCTTCAAATCCTGATGATAACCGCCCACCTAATGAATATGTATATATAATCGTGCGATATGATCCCTCCAGTGTAACCAATCCAACAAATGGCTACTTAGTAAAATCCTACTCACCTGTTCCTTGAGAAGGCAGGAGAAAAATGAAAGCGGCAACTCAACTTTTCCACTAAATCCAATACTTGCATTGACAAAATTGGAAAATTCTTCCTCTATGAGTGACTGCAACAAACTCGCCAGAGGATCATGGAAATCATGTAACATATGATATTCTGGATGATTGAAAGAAGAAAAACAAAACTTATTCCACAATGTTGGTTTGTCTATATGTTAAAAATGATTCCCAACAAATGGAATGAGAGAAAACTATTTTTGATTCTCACGATACACAAAAAATAAGGGCTCTGAATTTTCTTGAATTTCATCAAACAAAATGGCAAGATAATATGCAACCAGGATGTCTTCATCATTAACTATATCACATAGAAGTTGGCAAGGTCACTACAACTCATCATTAGAATCATGAAATAAAACTTGGCTTTCATCATTCAAATTTGATTGATCTTTAATTATGGAAGAAAATATTGTCTGTTGGAGATGTTCTTGTGGATCATAAGACTGATGCAAATCAAAAAATGATTCTTCAATTATATTCTCAATCACTTTTACCTGATGATTGGCAAGAGGACTTTGTTCGACAACCACATTGCTATTCTTGATTAGTTTCAGGTTGTTGAGTTTTTTCCTTAACCTCTAGTTGATCAGTGTGTGGTGTTGCTGCTAGAATTGTTTCCTGTGGGGAATCTTTATGAGCATCTAGATAATATCTATCATATTTTTCTTCATCAATCAAAGTGGAGACTAATGTGCATTGAGTATGATCTCGTGTATCAAAGTGATTAGCTTCTTCATATTGTTGTTGGAAGGAAAATTCATAGAAGGCTCCAATGATCTCTTCATCATCCATACATTCGATATCATAAATTATTTTAATATATGTACTAAAACCTTCAAAATAATCACAATAACTTTATAACAGAGAAAAATTAATATGAGACTTCCCATTATGCTCGAAGAACACTCTATGGAAATATTTGAGAGAACATAAGCTTCCTTCTGGTAACCTTTCATACCATACTCTAGCTTTGTCTTCTAGGGTAGCCATAAACATTTTCATTAAGAAATTCTCAAGAAACTCAATTTTTAGTTTACATATGTGCATGTGAAATCTAACAAGATGTAGAACAGACCCATCCTTATTTCCATCTATGAATTTGGGCAAATAAGTTTTCCAATCTATGCAAGGAATTTGATTTGGAAAACCAGGAATGTGGGCATGATTCATAGGAGCATACCTTCTAGTAGTTGAATCCATCTTGAAAATAGTGAAATCACCAATAAATTCTTCAAGCTACCGGTTTTTTAAGTGGAGTCGCCATGAAAACTCTGAACTTTTAGATTCTTCGCTACTAGAGTTGCTAGGTGAAAGATGCACAACCTTTCTTGTGCCCGGCCATTGTTTCACCATCAGCAATCAGAGCTATCTTTGTCATTATTTCCTGGGAAAGATTTAACCTTTATCCCTGGCAATGGCGCCAAGAATTTTATCACACTCCCCAACTTCCCAAGGCTGATAGTAGGATTGGAGAAAGTTAACCACAAACCAAACTTTACGTCAAGTAGCTAGTCCTACCCAGACCAAAGAGGTATCTCTCTTTGTCACTTTACGTAATCAAATGAATGGTTGAGTATATATTATTTTAGGCTAGGTATGTAAGCTTAATAAGTAGAATTTGTTTGATGTTTTGAATGTTGGATAGAAAAGTCAATGAATGGAATGTATATGAGGTTTTTAGGTTTGAACTTCAAGGTGAACCTATAGAGAATATGTGAGTCAAGATAGGTAGTTTGAAATCATATTAGTAATTCATTGGTTATAGGATGAAAATGAAGGAGAGTTTTAATGAGCACTGAGGTGAACTTATTCAGTTTAGAAGCAAATAAACATAATATGGTGAATCTTGTCTAAAACAAAGCATGCATAAACATGAATTCTTCTCTCAAAATTACAATATAAACATATATGATGAAGAAGACATGGTATCAAGCATAAAATGATAAACATACATGAGAAACACAGATGCTCCAAAGCATACCACAAGTATCTCAACACAATTCCTGCAAATATGTCCCTAATTTCATTCCACAAGCTGATTACAAGAGATCCCCTGAAATATGAGACTATCCAACCCAAAAAAAGACTAAAGAGAGTATACTTATATAAAATATACACTATGACACCTCATCAGGTCGAAATCCCATCCAAATGGATCATAAATGCAAAAGATGATTCATTTCCTAGTTTCTAGGGAGGTTAGAAACCATTATCTGAATTTTAGCTATAAACTTGGAGTTTTTGTCCCTTGCATTAATTAGAAATTTCTTCATGATAGGAAGCCAAAAACAACCCAATAACTCTAATAAAAACCCATAGGATAGAATTTCCTTGAACTCGTGACCATTTTTGAGCTTGACAAGTGTCATGAGGAATCTAATGTTGATTTGTGACAATTCTAACTGGAGATTTTAAAAGCAATTTGCAAAAGCATAACAAAACTTTGGAGGAAATTTTGAGGTACTTTGAGGAGTCCAAGTCCACTTCTAAAAAAATGGCCAACTAGCCCTATGTGTCTAGTTTCCATAACATCTTGAATTTTGAAAAATGACTCAAGGGAAGGCCTTCAAAAGTTCATTCTCCCAAGGTTTCTCCAAAAGCTTAGCCGAGTGTTCCAGAAGCGTAACAAATACCTTTGAGAGGGATTTTGGAGATTTTACGAGAGGCGTTTGGGGATACAAGCGGTATGGTTGGAAAGCTTAGGATCTCTTCTACAAAATGGAGTCATTAAACATTGAAAACCCCTGTTCCAAACCCCTAGAAATTTGATTTGAAAACTACTTGTCCAGAATTGCAGAAAATGACCTCGAGCAAGTGTATTGTTGGAATTTCTCTCAAACCATAACACCAGTGCATAAACTGAAGGATTTATTTTTTATTTGGCCTATGATTGAAAAAATCCTCTTTCACTTTTGTTAAATCCATCTCCATTACTTCAGAAACTGATTTTGAAGCCAAATTGTCCCTGTGTACAATGTAAACCCTAACAAATGACCACGAAGCTCTAAAAATGATGCCATGGGGCTGAGTTGGCTCAAACCTGGAATGGTGACCTCCCTTATAGCTCTTCTTATCACTTTCCATGGTCTTTATCAATGGAATGATGAAAACCCTAGGATTTCAATGAAATGAGTGAAGGAATGGAAATCTGGAAAAGAAGGTGTAGGAAGGGGTGAGTTTGGTGGATGAAATAGAGGGTCTTGAAGGAGAGAAAGATTCTAGAAAAAATTGAGTGGGTTGTGTTGTTTTTTAGCTTCAAGTTGTAGGTATAATTAGGGATAATGAGTGTGAGGAAGGTGTCAAAATGCCTAAAACACAGGAAATTCCCAATTTTTATTGTGAGAATAGCTTGTGCAATGTTAGGGTAAGTTAGTAAGATGAAATGGGGGTCATGGGGTTAAGTAAAAATTATGAGAAAAATTCAGTGAGGAGTATAGCACCTTAGCTCCACAATGCAATTATAATGAGTTCAAATGGATAGTTTTAGGTCCTTCAAAACCCTAAAACATAGTAAATTATATTTTCACTATTTTTTGTTGTGTAAAATAGTTTATAATTATGATTTTGATGGTTTATTTCATGTTATGGATGGTGATGTAGGTGATAGGCTTGCGATAATGGAGTATGAGGGTTTATGAATGTGATAGGTGATGGATTAGGGTTTTAGTTTGAATAGGTTAGGACTTAATCAAATGATAGATTAGGGTTTTAACAAAAAGAGTAAAAAATGTATATATGGATAGTGGAGAGTGAACATCATGGTGACAACAACAAATGACATGAAAAGAGTTATAAATATTTCAAAATAAATCTAACAAAGAGCATGGGAGGGTACCTTACCATTGTATGAGGCCACACCAAAGAAACGAGCTCGAGCTTGAAAGTTTGGAGGATATCGGGCTTCAACAACACTAGAGACACAGAAGCATAACAACTAGAAAGTGTCACCATGGGAGCGTAACACTATGGCTGTCACACAGAAGCATAAAAACTAACTTCTCCTCGTCACATAAATGTAACAATGGTGTTTTCCTCTTTTAGATCTCTATATTACTAGTATAGTCCCTTATTTTTGTTAGTGTAACCCCCTTATTAGTATTGTTGTACCCTTGTAACCCCCATATTGTTATTATTGTGCCCTTACATTATTATCGTTACGTCGGCTAGGATTACATTGTGGCCCCATGGACTCCTATATATAGAAAGGAGGTTTTGGTCATTTGTATCATCCAAGAATTGTTCATTTATGTAATGTATTGGAGGCTACCCCCTTGAAGAGGCTTATTTCTAAGGCATTGATCTATATTTTCTTCTGTTTTTGGAGTTGGTTTCATAACATTTGGTATCAGAGCTTTGGATTCTAGGGTTTCGCTGCTATAAATAGGTCATCGTGGAATTTTCGCTATAAAGGTTTTTATACGAAGGTTCAGAAGCTAAAATGTTTACAGCGAGAAGCTGAAATCCTGAGGAACATCGTGGAAAAATTTCAGATCTTAGTTCATAATATTTTCGGAGATATGATCTGTGGAAGTTAGGGCTTTTTGTAGACTCCTAAATTTAACCTAAACAGGTCATCGTGGCATTTTCGCTATAACGTCTACGAGGGTTCCAAAGCTGAAATGTTTATAGAGCAAAGATAAAATCTAGAGGAACGTCTTGGAAAAATTTTAGAGCTTGATTCACAATATTTTCGAAGATAGGGTCTGTGGAAGTTAGGGATTTTTAAGGCTCCCGAATTTCATCTCAAAGAGATGACCGTGGGAAAATCATCATAACTCTCTCTCTGAGCATTGGATTGGAATTCTGTAAAAAGTCACCACAAGTACACAGAATGTAGTTTTTTTTTATCAATTTCAGAGCCGAAGAAGGAAACATTGACACGTGGCATGTCATACAAATTCGCTCTACTGAACCAGTCCATAATTAGGTCATTGTGGGAGACTGGGCATAACTTTGCCTTGAAGAATCCAAATCAGGTCAAACCTCTTGCATTTGAAATAAGATTCAAAGGGCTACTACAGTGCCAAATTTCAGATATTGAAGATCCAAAATCACATAGATAATTCAATTTCACTATAAATCTCCTCAAAATCAAGAAAAAAGGTGTGTATTTTGTTTTTCAAATTGCATAAGTCTTATTTGAAAAATCGGTTCTAAGTGATTCCAAAGACCTATTGAGCATAGATATCAATATTGAGTTCTAAAATGCCTCCTAAATAGAATTAAACACCCATTAAGGCCTCAGAGCACTCTACTATGACTCATGAAGATGAATAATTGCAACATGATCTATGAAAATTACAAGAGCAAGTGCAAAAAATTTCTCTCTCGCAAAGAGCAACAAAAAATGAATTGGAAGTTTTGAAGAAAGGCATGGAATCAAAGATGGATGGTCTGAAGAAAAATATATATGGTTTGAAGAAAGGCGTGAAAACTAAGATGGATAGCATGGAAGCTGGCATGGAAGCTAATATGGATGACATGGAAGAAAAAATGAAAGACAACATGGAAAAAATCAAGAACGGTCTAAAAGTAGACATGGAAGTTTTGAAAATTTTGATACAAGAAATGTTTCCTAATGGTGAAAAGATAGCAGAGGAAAATCATGATTAGAACAAAATAAATGTTAATCATGATTGCATAAACTCTAATGTTGGATGGAAGAACCACCATATTCCAAAGATGGATATGAGGAAATTTGATGGCAATGATCCTGTTAGGTCCCTATATTACTAGTATAGTCCCTTATTGTTATTAGTGTAACCCCCTTATTGTTATTATTGTACCCTTGTAACCCCCATTTTTTTATTATTGTGCCCTTAAATTATTATTGTTAGGTCGACTAGGATTACATTGTGGCCCACTAGGATTATGATTATGGCCACATGGATCGCTATATATAGAGAGAGGTTTGTAAATTGGATCATCCAAGAATTGTTCATTTATGTAATGTATTGGAGGTTGCCCCCTCGAAGTGGCTTATTTCTAAGGCGTTGATATCTCTTTTCTTCTATTTTTGGAGCTGGTTACATAACATTTGGTATCAAAGGTTTGGATTCTAGGGTTTCGCTACTCCAAACAGGTCATCGTGGAATTTTTGCTATAAATTTTGTTCTATAAAGTTTCAGAAGCTAAAATTTTTAGGGTGCGAAGCCAAAATCCTAATGAAGATCGTCTACAAATTTCAGAGCTTAGTTCGCAAAATTTTCGGAGATATGATCTGTGGAAGTTAGGTCTTTTTTCAAGCTCCTAAACAGGTCATCGTGGAATTTGCGCTATAATTTTTTTTCTACGAAGGTTCAGAATCTAAAATTTTTAGGGTGCGAAGCTGAAATCCTGAGGAAACTCGTCGCACAATTTCAGAGCTTGGTTCACAATATTTTTGGAGATATGATCTTTGGAATGTAGTGCTTTTTTAGGCTCCCAAATTTCATCTCAAAGAGGTGATCGTGGGAAAAGTTCAATAACTCTCTCTCTGAGCATCGGATTGGAGTGTCGTAAAAAGTGGTCATAATTTCATGGACTGAATTTTTTTGGCTATCAATTTCAGAGGTGAAGAACGAAACAGTGACACGTGGCAAGTCATACAAGTTCGCTCTACTGAACCAGTCCATAATCAGGTCATTGTGGGAGATTGGACATAACTTTGTCTTGGAGAATCCAATTTAGGTCAAACCTGTGGCATTCAAAAGAGAAATCAGAGGGCTAATTTAGTGCTCAATTTCAGATATTGAAGAGCTGCAATCACAGAGATAATCCAATTTCAATATCGAGCTCCTCAAAAGCAAGAAAAAGGTGTGTATTTTTTTTCCGAATTACATAAGTCTTGTTTGAAAAATCAATTTGAATTGATTCCAAGGGCATATTATAGAATAGATATCAGTATTGGGTTTTAAAAAATGCCTCGTAAAAATAATTCAACACCCATTAAGCCTTTAGAAGGCTCTACTATGACTCATGAAGATGAAGAATTGCAACATGATCTATAAAAATTACAAGAGCAAGTGCACCAAATTTCTCTCTCGCAAAGAGCAGCAAAAAACAAAATGGAAGTTTTGAAGAAAGGCATGGAAGCAAAGATGGATGGCGTGAAGAATAATATGGATGGTTTGAAGAAAGGCATGGAATTGAAGATAGATGGCATGGAAGCTGGCATGGAATCTAAGATGGATGACATGGAAGCTAAAATGGAAAACATGAAGAATGATCTAAAAGCAGACATAGAAGGTTTGACAAAGTTGATACAATAAATGTTTCCTAATGGTGAAAAATATAGTAGAAGAACCTCCTGATGAGAACAAAATAAATGTTAATCGTGATTTCACAACCTCTAATGTTGGCGGGAAGAACCACCATATTCCAAAAATGGATATGAGGAAGTTTGATGGAAAGGATCCTGTAACATGGATACTACAGATGGAGCAATATTTTGATCTCCATAACGTGCAAAACACACAAAAGGTACACATTGTAACTTTACATTTAGAACAAAATACATTTGTATGGTATCGATGGCTTTGCTCCCGTAAAAAAATTGTCACTTGGTCAATTTTTACGGAGGAAATGATAGCACATTATGAGGATACAAAGAGCAACACCTTCTTTAGCCAATTGATAAATCTCAATCAAAAGGGTTTAGTGGGGGAGCACATTGAGGACTTCCAAAAATTGAATATAAGGGTAACTGATATTCCAGAGGAACACAGGATTGATCTCTTCATAGGCACTTTAAAGGATCACATCCAACATGAAGTTCACATTTTGGAACCTAATTCATTGGAGAAGGCATTCAGGTTGGCAAGAAAAATTGAATGTAAAATTATGGCGACAAGGAAGCTTACCAGTCACTTCTATAAAGAAGGAAGTGTTTCTACGCCTAGATTTCCACAACCTACAAGGTTGAGACCAAAAAAATTGGAAGAAAAAAGATCAAAAGGGCTTTGCTACAGTTGTGATAGAAAATACACTAAAGGTCATAAGTGTGATGAGAATAAATTATTTTACATAGATTGTGAAGAGGAAGAAGAAAATGAACAAGAGGATATACACCAAGAACCAGCCCTAGAAGAGAAAGAAATGAATCCGACCATATTGTGTAATGCACTGGCAGGAATTACCACTCCTCAAACTCTCAAGATAGAAGGACATGTCAAGAAGAAAAAGGTAATAGTGTTGATTATTTTAGGTAGCACCCATAATTTTATTCATTGTAAGGTAGCCAAGGAATTAAATTTTTTCCTATACCTAGCACCAGAATGTCAAGTGATGGTTGCAAATGGAGGAACTATAAATTTCTCTGGAAAATTCCATAATATCAAGCTAACCATGGGGGAACATGTATTAAGTAGTCCAATGCTTTCCATTCCTATGGGAGGTGCTAATGTTGTACTAGGAGTACAATGGTTACAATCTTTGGGGACGGTAGCTTTTAATTTTCAAGAACTTTTCTTGAAATTTTTTTCAGAAGGAAAGGAAGTCAAATTACGGGGTATTGCAGGGAAGCCGGGAAAGATAATAAGCTCTATTGTCATGACAAAGCTTCTAAATAAAGAACAACGAGGTGTAATTGCACAATTATGCTCACTAGAAGTTCCAACATCAAAAACATCTATTTCTGCAGATCTCCAACAAGTCTTGGACAATCATTCCAAGGTGTTTGAAACTCCCAAAGGAATCCCACCTATTCGTGACCATGATCATGCTATTCATTTGATTCTTGGAAGTGTTCCTCCAAACATCAGGCCTTATAGATATCCTTACGTCCAAAAAAGCGAAATTGAACATATGATTGCAGAAATGTTAGAGGCGGGTATAATTCAACCTAGTCAAAGTTCTTTCTCTGCTCCTGTAGTATTGGTACACAAGAAGGGTGGATCATGGCGAATGTGTCCGGATTATAGGGAGCTCAATAAGCTCACCATTAAAGATAAATTTCCCATTCCTGTGATTGATGAATTATTGGATGAATTACATGGAGCAATTTATTTACCAAGTTGGATCTTCGTTCAGGATATCATCAAATTAGAATGAAGACTGAAAATATTCCAAAAACAACATTTCGAACTCATGAGGGTCATTATGAATTTTTGGTCATGCCTTTTGGCCTTACCAATGCACCTTCTACATTTCAAGGGTTGATGAATTCCATTTTCAAACCCTTCCTTAGAAAATTTGTGCTAGTATTTTTTGATAATATACTAATCTATAGCAAGTCTTGGAAGGATCATGTTGAACATGTTGACAGGGTGCTAAAACTATTGCAGGAGAAACAATTATATGCAAAAAAATCCAAATGTTTCTTTGGAGTACAAGAGGTGGAATATCTGGGTCATATTGTATCTCACGAGGGTGTTAAAGTAGACCCTAACAAAATTAAAGCCATTAAGGAATGGAAATTTCCCACAACCATAAAGCAGTTGCGAGGATTTCTCAGGTTAACAGGGTATTATCGCAAGTTTGTTAAGAATTATGGGAGAATAGCAGCACCTCTAACAACATTATTGAAGAAATATGCATTTTCATGGACTCCTGAAGCAACTAAGGCCTTTGAACATCTTAAAGAGGAAATGTGCCTAGCACCGGTCTTAGCTACGCCAGACTTCACAAAAACCTTTATTGTGGAATGTGATGCCTCAGGATATGGAATTGGTGTTGTTTTAATGCAAGAAGGAAGACCCATTGCTTTTGAAATTCATCCAATCAAAGGAAAGTATTTACAGAAAGCTATTTATGAGAAGGAAATGTTAGCAATACTGCATGCACTAAAGAAATGGTGAACTTACCTAATGGGAAGACACTTCAAGGTAAAACTGATCATGATAGTCTTAAACACTTTTTGGAACAAAGACTATCTTCAGAAGAGCAGCAAAAATGGGTCACAAAGATGTTGGGTTGTGACTTTGAAATAATCTACAAAAAAGGGAAGCTAAATGTTGTTGCAGATGCACTCTCAAGAAAGAATGAAGAGGTGGAAGCATTGCTTTGTGCCATTTCTATTATCCAACCAGATTGGATAACCCAAGCAAGAGATGAATGGAAGAAGGACAAAGATGTATGGACACTCATTCAAAATTTGCAGCAAGATCCTAGTACATCTGATACATTTAGTTGGAAAAATAATTCCTTATGGTACAAAGATCGCTTATATCTTTGTAAGAATTCCCAACTAAAACAAAAGATTCTTCTGGAATTGCACACTTCTCCTTTAGGAGGACACTCGTGATTTTTAAAAACTTACCAAAGGGTGAAGAAAGAATTTTTTTGGGATGGCCTTAAATCTGATATTAAAAAGTTTGTGACGGAATGTTTGGTTTTCCAGCAGAATAAAGTTGAGACAATTAAGACCCCGGGACTTCTACAACCTTTATCCATTCCAAGTCAACGTTGGGAGGAGATTTCAATGGATTTTATCACAGGTTTACCTAAGTCCGAAGGAAAGAGTGTCATCATGGTGGTAGTTGATAGACTTACCAAGCATGCACACTTTTGTGCATTATCTCATCCATTTAAAGCAAGTACAGTTGCTACTACATTTATGGACACAATTCAAAAGCTACATGGAAACCCAAGGGTTATTGTGAGCGACAGAGATCCCATTTTTACTGGAAATTTTTGGACGGAGTTATTTTCTTGCTTGGGTACTCAATTAGCTCATAGCTCATCTTATCATCCTCAATCCGATGGTCAAACTGAGATAGTAAATAAATGTTTGGAAGGATATCTTCGTTGTTTTGTATCTGATAAACAAACACAATAGGTCAAGTGGTTACCTCTCGTTGAATGGTGGTATAACACTTCCTTCCATACTGCAGCAAAAATGACCCCATTTATGGCACTTTATGGATATCATCCACCATCCATCACATCGTCTTTAAGAGAAAATTCGAAGGTTCAAGCAGTGGAAGATCACATCGAGCATCAACAAGAAGTTCTCCAACTCTTAAAGGATAACCTGAATTTGGCACAAAATCGAATGAAACAACAGGCAGATCAACATCGAAGCGAGAGAAGTTTTGATGTAGGAGATTGGGTATTTTTACGGCTACAACCATACAAACAAATGTCCCTCAAGCAAGCTAAGAAGGATAACAAGTTATCGCCAAAGTACTATGGTCCTTACAAGGTGTTGCAAAATATTGGTACTATGGCATACAAATTGGAGCTTCCTGCTTCTTCACGAGTGCATCCACTTTTCCATGTTTCATGCTTAAAGAAGGTTATAGGTGAAAATATTCCAGTTCAAACAATATTTCCAGAACTTGATGAGGAAGGAAAAATCATATTGGAACCTGAAGCGGTCACGGAAACAAGAACTTGACAGCTACGGAATCGATCAATTTCAGAGTATCTCATCAAGTGGAAGAACTTACCCACTGAAGATTCTACATGGGAGGATGAGAAGTTTATACAGAAGCACCCAGAGCTACTCAAGCGTTGAGGACAACACTTTTTTGAAGGAGAGAGGCATGTTAGGTCCCTATATTACTAGTATAGTCCCTTATTGTTATTAGTGTAACCCCCTTATTGTTATTATTGTACCCTTGTAACCCCAATTTTGTTATTATTGTGCCCTTAAATTATTATTGTTAGGTCGGCTAGGATTACATTGTGGCCCACTAGGATTACATTATGGCCACATGGAATCCTATATATAGAAAGGAGGTTTTGTAAATTGGATCATCCAAGAATTTTTTCATTTATGTAATGTACTGGAGGTTGCCCTCTCAGCTGGCTTATTTCTAAGGTTGTTATTCCTTACTATTTTTGGAGTCACACAAATGTATCCTGTAACATGGATACTACAGATGGAGCAATATTTTGATCTCAATAATGTGAAAAACACACAAAATGTGTGCATTGCAACTTTACATTTAGAACAAAACACATTTGTATGGTATCGATGGCTTTGCTCTCGTAAAAAAATTGCCATTTGGCCAATTTTTATGGAGGAAATGATAACACATTATGAGGATACAAAGAGAAACACTTTCTTTAGCCAATTGATAAATCTAAAACAAAAGTGTTCAGTGGGGGAGCACATTGAGTACTTCCAAAAATTGAATATAAGGGTAACTAATATTCTAGAGGAACACAGGATTGATCTCTTCATAGGTACTTTAAAGGATAACATCCAACATGAAGTTTGTGTTTGGGAACCCGATTCATTGGAGAAGGCATTCAGGTTGGCAAGAAAAATTGAATGTAAAATTATGGCGACAAGGAAGCCTACCACTCACATCTATAAATATGGAAGTGTTGCTACTCCTAGACTTCCACAACCTACAAGGTTGACACCACAACAATTGGAAGAAAAAAGAGAAAAGGGGCTTTGCTACAGTTGTGATAGCAAATACACTAAAGGTCATAAGTGTGATTAGAATAAATTATTTTACATAGATTGTGAAGAGGAGGAAAAAAATGAAAAAGAAACTTCAAAAGAAGAGGATATATATCAGGAACCAACCCTAGAAAAAGAAGAAATGAGTCCGACCATATCGTGTAATGCATTGGCAGGAACTACCACACCTAAAACTTTGAAGATAGAAGGACATATAGAGAAGAAAAAGGTAATAGTGTTGATTGATTCAGGTAGTACCCATAATTTTATTCATTGTAAGGTAGCCAAGGAATTGAATTGTTTCCTATACCCGGCACCAGAATGTCAAGTGATGGTTGCAAATGGAGGAACTATAAATTTCTCTGGAAAATTCCATAATATCAAGCTAGCCATGGGGGAATATGTATTGAACAGTTCAATGCTTTCTATTCCAATGGGAGGTGTTGATGTTGTACTAGGAGTACAATGGCTACAATCTTTGGGGATGGTAGCTTTTAATTTTCAAGAACTTTCCTTGAATTTTTTTTTGGAAGAAATAAAATAGAATTATGGGGTATCGCAGGGAAGCCAAGAAATATAATAAGCTCTAATGTCATGAAAAATATTTTGAAGAAAGCAAAATGAGGTGTAATTGCACAATTATTCTCACTAGAAGTTCCAACATCAAAATCATCTATTTCTCCAGATCTCCAAAAATTCTTGGACAATCATTCCAAGGCGTTTGAAACTCCCAAAGGACTCCCACCTATTTGTGATCATGATCATGCTATTCATTTGATTCCTGGAAGTGTTCCTCCAAACATCAGGCCTTATAGATATCCTTATGTCCAAAAGAGCGAAATTGAACGTATGAATGCAAAAATGTTAGAGGCTGGTATAATTCAACCTAGTCAAAATTATTTCTCTGCTCCAGTAGTATTGGTGCACAAGAAGGATGGATCATGGCGCATGTATCCGGATTATAGGGAGCTCAATAAGCTCACTATTAAAGATAAATTTCCCATTTCTGTGATTGATGAATTATTGGATGAATTACATGCAGCAATTTTTTTACTAAGTTGGATCTTCATTCAGGATATCATAAAATTAGAATGAAGACTGAAGATATTCCAAAAACAACATTTCGAACTCATGAGGGTCATTATGAATTTTTGGTCATGCCTTTTTGCGTTACCAATGCACCTTCTACATTTCAAGGGTTGATGAATTCTGCTATCACAAAATTGGACCTGATAGGCTGCTAATCAAATCAATCTCATGTAACTGTTTCAAACCAATATTTTGGTTGAGGCTTAGCCTCCTCAACCTGAGAGGGCTCTCTCAAGGGTTAATGATTTTTGATAAAATATAGATGGCTAACTCTATGTGGGGTAATAATCAGATAGATGATAAATGTAGGTTGAAAATCACATTAGCAAGTACACATTGGGCTTATGGAGTCGAAATAGTTTCAGTAAACCAATAAACCTACTTAACATGGAATTTGAGGCATATCAGAGTTTTAGTCAAGAGATACACATGTGAAACTGTAAAAAACACAGTCAGTTCATCTATATAGGAAGTCAGAGCATCAAAGATGAATTCTGAGTAACATAGAAAAACTCCATTGCAATGGGATAATAGAGAGATGAAAATATTATAAGAACACACTAAAACTCCTTATGAATCTCAAGTTGGTTAAGTAGAAATCTCTTGTATTAGTTGAAAACTGGTCAATTACAATAAACATAGTATTTTCCAAAAAATGTCCAACCATGGTACATTCGAATTCTTGGTCCTTTATAGACCATTTACAACATGAGATAATCTTATCTTGTGCTAGATACATCGAATTCCTGACTCTTGACACCTTGCATAACCATATGACATGGTATTTAGTACAAAAAGATAGCTAATCTACTAAACAGTCCTATTACAAATAGTATTCAAACTCCTTTTCTCTATCCATAACAACCTTATCTAAGCTAAATTACATCATTTTCCAAGTGTATTCACACATGGGTGAATCAGGATGATAGGCTTCAAATATTTATGACCATAATGCTAACCTCCATCAAAGTAGGAAACAGTCCCCTGTTTTCTAGGCACAGGGTCCTTTACACTCTTGAAACATTCTGACCATCATTAACTCATTATTTCGAGGTCCTTTGCTGTTAGAAATTGAAGTAACACCTGCCAAAAATCCTCCCAAAGCTCCAGTTGCCCAAAACCATCTTCAAACTATTCAAATGAGCTGTAATAGACTATGCCACAAAAACAACACAGTTTCGTAGCGCCTTTCGTAGCGCTGCTCTTTTACCCTTTTTTCTTCAAAATCTTGACCACTTTCCTCCAAAACTAACTTAATTATCTTTAAATACATCCTCCTCAGCATTTTCAGTTCTTGATTCATGTCTTTACCCCTCAAAATTTGATGAAAAAGGGCAAGAAAAGTTGCTACAGCAGTCTCATAGTGCTTTTCTCCCTTTTACACTGTCTGCACTATGAAACTGCTAAGTGGGCAGTTTTGTCCAAAATTTTCCAAAATGGAAATTGAAAATGTACCAAAACTCAAAATAAAACTAATTCCATCATATCAAAAATCCATATGAACCAAAAACACAGTCATTTTAGCCTTCATGAGGTCCCTTCTTCATTTTCACTTGATTTAGTTTTTGACTCTTCAATGATTGTCATTTTAACACCTTTTTTCTTTAACTCATCTTGAATAAATTTCAGCTACTGCTCCAAGCCCTCCAATTGATATTTAAGTCTTATGTTATTAGCTCTCAAGTAAGTATTTATTACTCTGACAAATTTTGCTTCCTTGACAGCTGGAACTGTCCATTTGAAAAATTGTTCTGCACTACTTGGAACTTCAGAAATAGAACCAGTTTGTCCTTCCCAAAGTGCCTTCATTCTTTTAAACTCTACTTTCTCAATACTGTGCTTTTTAGCCCTCTTTCTCATCACAGCAATTTCTTGGTTTTCCAACCTCAATTTCTCCTCAAGATGTTGAAACTCTGTCATTTTTTTTTTCCCTTATTTATTCTGTTAGTTGCATTCTTTACGGTAGGTGATGAGAGATCAACCACTTCTTTAGGGGCTTTAGCTATCTCAATAGGTTCTTGAACTTCCTTGTTGCCTTCCTTGAGTTTATTAGCATGCCTAGTTATATGTTTTCTTTCTTGAAAGATGAAGGTTGCATCCTCCCCTTCAAACTCAAGATTTTTTGCAGACTTATCCTTTTTTTGTTTATGCTCATCTTCTCCAATGAACTCAGCTTGAACAATGGGTGTATCCTCTATGTCAATTGCATGAAGGATGTCATCTAAATTTCCCTTCATTACTAGGTTGTCCTTTGTATCTGTAGCAACTGTTTTTCCCTTTAATGCCACTGCTTGGCTTCTTGTGACTCTTTTGATTTCTTGCTTGCTGGCATCTTGTTTCTATTTTTCCTCTTTGAAAATCTTTGACCTCTGTTTTGCAGGTGATGGAGTTGGTATGTCAAGCACTTGAGTCTACTTTATCCTTTTCGCAACTTGTTTCCTTGGCTTCAATTTTGAAAATTCTTTTGTTTTTGCAACCACAGGTTGACTAGACTCTACTACTAGTGGTGATGGAGTTCCTTTAGTTTTAAGGTTTCTAGTAGGAGTTAGGGTTTCCAACTCAAAACCATTTATAAACAAAAATGATGACCAACCCCTGCCTATCTTCTGAAGCTCATTCAAAATCAATAACTTCATCAAACCATGATGAAACAAATATGTTTCATAACCTTCAGATTTGGCTTGTACTTTATCAGCCATTTTTGAAAGACTCCTATGTAGATAAAAAGGAAAATCGAGTGAAATCTTACTAGTGAAATGCAAAATCAGCTTGAAATGATATGTGTAAACCTTATGATATCTACCTTCACATGTAAAATATCTTTGAATGTTTAACATAAGTGTCTTTGATGCAGCTTATAGGGATAGCGTTATTGAGGTCCATATCTTCATACTCAGGTTTCATAAACTCTTTACATTTCTCCATATCAAATTTGAAACCTTTAAACCAAGTTTCTTGACCTCTTGGTATCTTTGTAACAGCAGCAATAATCTCTGGTGAAATTGACACACTTAGCATCCCAACCTTGGTAGTTGTTCCATTAAAGTTCAAGGAAAATTCTTTGGAAACCTCCTGCAACTTTTCACAAAACTAAAGACAACCTACTCTTCTGAATGCCTCCATCACGGTTGGGTCTTCAATTATGGCCTTCATATCTTCAAGCTCATGTCTCAAGTAGTGTCCCCCTCTGTGGAATTTCTTTTCCTCTGCCATGCTTCACAAAAAACCTATCAGCCTCGCTTGAATATGTTAAATAGTAGCCTCGCTTGATTAGTTTATATCAGCCTCGCTTGATTAAGATGTAGAAAACCTTTGTATGGAACATCCACAGGTTTGGCTTGACACTTCAGAGTTTAGACACTCGAATGGAGGCAAAAGGAAACGAGAATGACCAATTAGGCAAGATTTTGAATTTAAAATGCCATCTCATAACTTAATGATGCCTCATTCATACCCTATCATGACCATGATGACTGCAACGTCGGTAAGTACATTGAATCTCATCATTAACTGACTCATCATACCACTAACCTACCATTTCCCAACGGATTCTGACATATTTTAGCTCAAATGACAAGACAGTTTAGAAATTGCATTTTCCTAGCGTCAGCAGTGTATTTTTCCCTGTTTGCGCTACGAAACTATTAGCGCTTTCGTAGCGCAAATCAACTTTTTTGAACTAGCGGCACTATGCAAACTAGGTTTCTTGGCTAATTGCATAGTTTTGACCCGAAACTTTAGGAAATGACCTACAAATGGAAATTATGGATATTTGACAATGAATGGACCTTAAAAAAGAATTTATTTGAACTTAACGATGGGCTTTGAACTTATGAAAATCTAACCTACCCTTGATCAAATCCTAAATTGACTTCTAAACCCTATTTTGAACCATGACCAAAAACAAACTTGACACAGTGATGTTTAAAAAAAAAAAAATTTGGGTGATAACAGTGGCTCCACTTGGGATAGTGTGTGCCTGTGGTACACAATGAACCAGTAGTTCCAATGTTGCTATCCATTTTCTTGACCAAAACAGAAAAACTTTGAAATTGCTAAGATTTCTCCTCAAGCTCTAATGGCCTTCACCTCAGGCTCAAGCTTGATGATTTAGCTTGTCATTATTAGCAGAAAAACTCATAAAATGGAATATGTACAATGACATGAATGATCAATCAGATTTTTAGGAAGAGTAATGCTTTAAAAACATGCCATTGGCAGGTCCTCCAACATATGATTTTCCATCCATTTCCTGTAGTATGTAAGTATTGTTTCCATGGAAAGCAGCTATCTTGAAAGGACCTTTCTATAAGTTCTCAGACTTACCATGTTTGCCTTTCTCTTCAATTCTAGCCTCCCATTTCAGCACTTCATTCTAAATTTGAAAACTTTCCTCCTTTATCTTCCTATCAAATTTCTTCTTGATTCTGTTTTGAGATTGTTGATTTCTATTATAAACTTCATTCCTCTTCTCCTGCAGAGATATTAGTGGATTGATTCTCTTCTGGACTGCATTTGGTTCCTCTTCTAACCCTTGAATCAGCTTCATGACAAGTACCCCTAGAGATGTAGGAAACATGGCCTCAGCCCCATATACCAACTCATATGGTGAGGTTCCAATTGACATTTTTGTGCATATCCTATCAGCCCATAAGGCATACTTCAACTTCAAATGCCAAGCTTTCTTATTCTCCTGCAATACCTTTTTGATGATCCTCACAATGCTCTTGTTATAAGATTTAGCAAGACCATTCCCTTGCGGATAGTATGCAGCAGAATGCCCAAGAGTAATATGATATTGATCACAGAAATTGATTAGCTTCTTAGACTTAAATGCCTACGCATTATCAGTTATAATATTCATGGGGCAACCAAACCTAGACAAGATATTATTTTCTAAAAAAGAAATAATAACATAGTCATTTGTTTGCCTAGTTGGCATTGCTTCAATCCATTTGGTGAAGTAATCAATTGTTGTAAGAATCTAGCGATGCTGAACTGATGATGGATGATGAATCTCTCCAATAAAATCTAGCACCCACTACTGAAATGGTGCTTCCACATAGATAGGCATTAAAGGTAAAGGTACAATTTTCTTCTTACCCTCGAAAATTTGGCATTCATGGCAGGCAGCAATCTTTTTGTAGACATCCTTAAACATTGTAGTCCAATAATACCCTGCTCTAAGAATCTTTTTCATTATGGCCTTCCAATAATGGTGACCTCCACAATCTCCTTTGTGGAACTCCTCAATTACTTTATCAGCCTCCTCTTCTAGCAAACAATTCAGCAAAATTCCACCAATATCCTTCCAAAATAGATTTCTGTCAAAAATAAAATATCTCAAGGATTTTAGCTTTACAAACCTTTCCTTAGACTTTATTAGATCAGTAGGTGCTTTATGATGTTGTAGGACAAAAAAAAACTCCTTGCACCAATCTGAAGTGATGTATTTCTCTTCAATAGGGACTAGTTCTTCTTCCTCATTTGAAATTTCTGATATTTCTGCAATTAATTTTATGTCAAGACAATCAAAGTTTGACTACGCCATCAGCTTTGCTAAGCCTTTCCCTTGACCAATTTTGTTGGCTTAATCTCTATATCATACTCTAGCAATTTAGCAATCCATTTTCCCCTCTTACCATCAGGATCGGCTTGAGTGAGGATGTCTTTCACAACAGTATTAGGAATAAAAGCCACAATATGAGAATGCAGAATATAAATGCTGAAATATTTTATAGCCTTCACCAAGGCATAGGCTTGCTTCTCTAAGATATTATACTTCAGCTCAGAGTTAGCTAATGTCCTACTAAAGAAGGAAATAGGTTGCTCAATACCTTGTTGTCCCTTTTGTAGCAAAACTCCAACAATAGTATTCTCTTATGCGAAAGTAAAAACTAGAAATTCTTTTGAGAAATCAGGACTAATCAATACCGGTGCTTGGGTAATTGCCCTTTTGATCTCCCCAAATGAGTGCTTTGCTTCTACTTTCCACTTAATGTCAACTCCCTTCTTCAGCATCCTTGTTATGTCCTTCACAATCTCAGAAAAATTAGGAATAAATCGCCTTACAAAATTTACCTTTCCAAGAAAAGATTGAATCTCCTTCCTGCTTCTTGGAAAATCCACCTTCTGAATTGCACTGACCCTATTTGGATCAATCTTAATCCCATATTTAGAAATGATGTGTCCAATTAATTTACCTGAAGTTAAAGAAAAAATGCTTTTGGTGGGATTTAGAGAGATGCCAAACCTTCTGTGCTTCAGCAAAATTCTTTCTAGGTGCTTCAAGTGATCTTCTTCCCTCCTTGAGAAGACTGTTATGTCATCAAGATAAACAACTACCATATTTTCTTTCTCTTCAGAAAAATCAATATCCATTTCCCTCTGGAAAGTAGCTCTTGCATTCATGAGAGCAAATGGCATCTTGGCATACATAAAAGTACCCCATGGTGTACTAAAGGTTGATTTTTCCTAATCATCAAGATGTACAAGGATCTAATTATAACCTAAAAAACCATCAAGTATAGACATTCTCTGAGAACCAACAATATTTTTCAAAATTTGGTCCATCTTTGGGAGAGGATAATTGTCCTTCAGAGAGGCTTTATTCAAATTTCTGAAGTCAATACATATTCTGATTTCTCCACACTTTTTCCTAACTGGAACCAAGTTTGCAAGCCAATTTGAAAATTTGATTGGGACAATGATTTTGGCATCAAAGAGTTTTTTTACTTCCTTCTCAATCAATGGCATGAGAAGTGGATTGATCCTCCTTACCTTCTGCCTGAAAGGCTTTTCATTTTCTTTTATGGGAATAGTATGTTGAATAATAGTGGGGTCATATTCTTTCAAATCAGCATAATTCCAAGCAAACACATGGATGAATCTCTTCATCATTTCAATATACTTAAACTTCATATCAGCTGAAAGAAACTTTGAAAGTTTAATCATTTTGGGCATAGATACTGTACCAAGGTTACAGCTCTCAACTTCTTCATCATCAGCTTGTATTTTAGGTGATTTAAAAACATCATTATGATCAAAAAGTTTTTCAAGAGGTATGAGTCCCTTTGGTATGTAATTTTTCTTTAGTTGCAAAACTTCAGAATTCCCTTTAGACTCAGTAAGCATATTTTGTTGATCTACTTGTATATTTTCAAACTCTTCTTTCAACTCAATAAATTTCTTCACTTGTTGATCATCCTCAAAAATTTTCCAATGAGTAATAATATTAGGGCTAGCTAGTCAATGGTGAATCTCAACCTCATATTTTTCTATGGAATGCATAGGAATAATGAAAAGACTTGCAGAGACAGCAAGAGAATCAGCAATGGAATTTTTTTCTCTAGTTTTGACCATGAATGAATAAGCTTGAAAGTTTTCCAACATGTCCAAAACGAAGTTCCTATATGCCCACATCCTTATATCCTTTATTTGATAAACACCTTCAACTTGTTTAATGACTAATTTTGAATCTCCAAAAACAGAAATGTTTTGAGCATTCATTCTTTTCAAAACCTCTAAGCCCAAAATCAAGGATTCATACTTAGCCATGTTATTTTTGCAATCAAAGTTCAATTTATAGGAAAATAACTTACTCTCATCACTTGGACTTGTGATCCAAATCCCTGCTCCGACTCCTTCTCTGCCTGTTGATCCATCAAAATGCAATGACCACCAACCTTCCACCTCCTTATCACTGACTCGTTGATCTTCTGTTTGCTGATTTCAGACTACTAAATTTCAGAACTCTGATTTTCTGCTTTCCTCTCCTCTTATGCTTTATTAGTCAACTCATTGAAAAGAATAGCAGAACCAAGTTCAGTATCAAGAGCATAAATTGGAAAATTTTGGGGTTTGTCTTTACTACTCACCACGTAGGCCATTCTTGTCTCTCGATACAGTCTTCTTTGCTCACGAAAAATAGGAATGGTGGCATAAGTAAGGTCCATCTGCATTGTACCTTTGATTTCCGCTACCCATGACCTGGATAATAGCATACCAAGCTTTGGTGGAATGTCTGCTACCACAATCCATGACCACAGTCTTAGCAGGAACTTGCGTTAGACCAAAAAAAACATCCTTAATTAAACCAATGCATTGAACTCTTTTCTAATCAAAATAAAACAATTATTTATATGGCCTAGTTATTTCTAACCCCATTCATTACATTATCACTTTGGGCATAAAATAGTGAGAGGCCCCTGAATCCAACATAGCATTATGCAATGTCATGTCATGAATGTTAAGGCTCACATAAAAAGGAGGCACCCCCTCATTCTCTTCATCTTCTAGTCTTGGACACAAATATATGGTTGGATGATCCTATAGTACATTCAAGATATCAGCAGCTCCTGGTTGTGAATTCAACATTTTAACAATCATGCTTCTATATTCATTTACCTTGAGAATCTCACCAAAAGGGACTGATATTTTAAATTTAGAAATTTCATTCTCAAGGCTGAAAATAGAAACAAATTTTTCAGCTTCTTTGATAGGAGGAAGAGCTAGTGTATCTTTCTTACCTTCAGGGACCTTAGGAGCATCTTTCTTTCCATTAGCAACCTTAGGTTTATCTTTCTTAGGCTGTGTTTTGTTTGCAATGATAGGCACATTTCTATTTCTAAGATTGTATTATTTTAGCATCTCAAAAATAGCATGTTGATACCCCTTTAGATAATCTGATGTTTCCCCTCCATGGTTACTTTGGTCTGATTGATCATGTTCTTCTTTAGTCAAGAAAATTCCAGACATTTCTTCATGTAAACAGTGAATAGACTCTTCAGGAATTTCGGGATCATCTTCTTCATCAATCAAGTGCTGTTGGAAAGGAGGTCTCACGGGAGGATCAAGCTATTGATTTTTGTTTTCCCTTGGTCTTTGTTGATTCTGAGGTCTCTTGAATTGAGGGTTTCTAAATTGAGGTTCATGTTGTGTAGGAGGAGCAGAGGTATTCCCAAGGGCCAACCTATCCATCAACTTTTTCATTGTTTTCATCATTGAATCCAGCTTATCCTAAGAGATAGAGGAGGAAGGCTTCTCTTCTTCTTTCAACTTAGTCTTACCCATTTTTGACTTTTTAGCTGCTATCAAATTAACCTCCACCTTCACTGCATCATTTTGCATTTCAACAAGTAAAGGGGATTCTCTTTCTCTCAATAGTATAGAAAACTCATAGTCAAAATCTTCGGCATATCTCATCTGAGCTAAGGCTTGTGGCGGTTTCAAATGGGCAGGAATGGAGTCATACACCTTTTTAAACCTTTTTGAAAAGTTTTGAACAGATTCGTCCGCGGCTCTGTTCAAAGTGCTATACTCGGTGAGGGATTGTACTAGATTAGTTCTATTTCCCCATTTTCTCATAAAAGTATCTTCAAACTCATTCCAATTATGAATACTTCCAGGAGTAAGGGCTTTATACCACTTCCTAACTTCACCAGTAAAACTCTGAGAAAACAACCTCAACTTAACATCTTCATCATCCACCTCCTCCCTGTCTATAAAATCATTAAATTGGTCCACATTTTCTTCTGTTGTAATGTCTTCATCACTTCCCCAAGTTTTTATGCTAGAAGCATATTTGCTATGGAGGTCATGTAAGACAGTTGGAAGAACAAGAAGGACATATCTAGCAGGTGCAGCAGGTGGAGGAGGTATATTTCCAGCCATGCTTAAAGGGACTATAGTAACTTTATGGATAGCAGAAATAGAGGATGAAAAACTACTATAAGGAGGATTGTTTGGTCTTTGTGGTCCACTAACAATTGAACTCCAATTTGGAAGAGGTAAACCATCTTTGCTTTTCAACAAAACTTCAAAAGGATCAAGCTCTTTCAATTTGTCTAAAGACTCTTTTTCCAACAACAACTCAGAAGTAACAGCTTCCCAAAACTCTTCTTTGTCTTCCTGTGTTACTAGAGCTGAGGTATCAATACCTCTTTTATGCAAGTCTAAGACAATTTTAGTTAGCTCTTTTTCACTTTCTGATCTAAACAAAACCTCTTGAATTTTATCATCAACTCTTTTATCTTCAGGACTTCTTAAAATTTCAGAGGACAAGGATTTCGAATGTGATGGAGTACCTGATATTTTAGAAATGCCTTGACTGCCTCTGGAAATGGTGTTTGGATTGTCCACGATAGTAGGTGGATCTGAGTCAGGATTACTCCTCATGTATCTCCTTCTCGAAGCCACCTTTGATCATATAAATTCTGAATGCAGTCACCAAGGTAGATGCAGCCTTGAAAAGCTTCCTAAGCTCTTGCTACCTTTAGAATTTCAACTTCAATATTTCGGGAAAATATAATCTTCAGACTCCCGACATAGGCACCAAAATGTATCAAAAAATTGGACCTGATAGGTTTCTAATCAAATCAATCTCATGTAAACCAATATTTTTATTAAGGCTTAGCCTCCTCAACCTGAGAGGGCTCTCTCAAGGGTTAATGATTTTTGATCAAATATAGATGGCTAACTCTATGTGGGGTAATAATCAGATAGATGATAAATGTAGGTTGAAAATCACATTAGAAAGTACACATTGGGCTTATGGAGTCGAAATATTTTCAGTAAACCAATAAATCTACTTAACATGGAAGTTGAGGCATATCATAGTTTTAGTCAAGAGATACACATGTGAAACTGTAAAAAACACAGTCAATTCATCTATATAGAAATTCAGAGCATCAAAGATGAATTTTGAGTAACATAGACAAACTCCACTGCAATGGTATAATAGAGAGATGCAAATAGAATAAGAACACACTAAAACTCCTTATGAATCTCCAGTTGGTTAAGTAGAAATCTCCTGTATTAGCTGAAAACCAGTCAATTACAATAAACACAGTCTTTGCCAAAAAAAATCCAACCCTGGTATATTCGACTTCTTGGTCCTTTATAGACCATTTAAAACATGATATAATCTTATCTTGTGCTAGATACATCGAATTCATGACTCTTGGCACCTTGCATAACCATATGACATGGTATCTATTACAAAAAGACAGCTAATCTACTAAACAATCCTATTACAAATAGGATTCAAACTCCTTATCTCTATCCATAACAACCTTATCTAAACTAAATTACATCATTTTCCAAGTGTATTCACACATGGTTGAATCTAGATGATAGGCTTCAAATATTTATGACCATAATGCTGACCTCCGTCAAAGTAGGAAACAGTCCCCTATTTTCTAGGCATAGGGTCCTTTGCACCCTTGAAACATTATAACCATCATGAACTCATTATTTTGAGGTCCTTTGCTATTAGAATTGAATTAACACCTGCCAAAAATCCTCCCAAAGCTCCAGCTATCCAAAACCATCTTCAAACTGTTCAAATGAGTTGCAATAGACTGGCTACGAAAACACCACAGTTTTGTAGCGCTTTTCATAGCGCTGCTCTTTTACCCATTTTTCTTCAAAATCTTGACCTCTTTCCTCCAAAACTAACTTAATTATCTTTAAATACATCCTCCTCAGCATTTTCAGTTCTTGATTCATGTTTTTACCCCTCAAAATTTGATGAAAAAGGGCAAGAAAAGCTACTACAGCAGTTTCGTAGCGCTTTTCTCCCTTTTTACACTGTCTGCGCTACGAAACTGCTGAGTGGGCAGTTTTGTCCAAAATTTTCCAAAATGGAAATTGAAAATGTACCAAAACTCAAAATAAAACTAATTCCATCATATCAAAAATCCATATGAACTGAAAACACAGCCATTTCAGCCTTCATGAGGTCCCTTCTTCATTTTCACTTGATTTAGCTTTTGACTCTTCAATGATTGTCATTTTAACACCTTTGTTCTTTAATTCATCCTGAATAAATTTTAGTTGCGACTCCAAGTCCTCCACTTGATCTATAAGTCTTCTGTTATTATCTCTCAAGTGAGTATTTATTACTCTGACAAATTTGGCTTTCTTGATGGCTGGAACTGTCCATTTGAAAAATTGTTCTGCACTACTTAGAATTTCAGAAATAGAACCAGTTTGTCCTTCCCAAAGTGCTTTCATTATTTTAAAATCTTCTTTCTCAATACTGTGCTTTCTAGCCCTCTTTCTCATCACAGTAATTTCTTGGTTTGCCAAGCTCAATTTCTCCTCAAGATGTTGAAACTTTGTCATTTTTTATTTTCCCTTCTTTGTTCTACTGGCTGCATTCTTTACAGTAGGTGATGAGAGATCAGCCACTTCTTCAGGGGCTTTAACTATCTCAATAGGTTCTTGAACTTCCTACTGCCTTCCTTCAGTTTCTTAGCATGCCTAGTTATAGGTTTTCTTGCTTGAAAGATGTAGGTTGCATCCTCCCCTTCAAACTCAAGATTTTTTGCAGACTTAGCCTTTTTCTGTTTATGCTCATCTTCTCCAGTGAACTAAGCTTGAAAAATGGGTGTCTCCTCTATGTCAATTGCATCAAGGATGTCATCTAAATTTCCCTTCATTACTGGGTTTCCCTTTGTATCTATAGCAATTTTTTTTCCCTTTAATGCCACTGCTTGGCTTCTTGTTACTCTTTTGATTTCCTACTTGCTGACATCTTGTTTCTATTTTTCCTCTTTGACAATCTTTGACCTCTATTTTGCAGGTGATGGAGTTGGTGTGTCAAGCACTTGTGTCTACTCTGTCCTTTTGTCAAATTGTTTCCTTGGCTTCAGTTTTGCAAATTCTTTTGGTTTTGCAACCACTAGTTGACTAGACTCTGCTACTGGAGGTGATGGAGTTCCTTTGGTTTGAGTGCTTCTAGCAGGAGTTAGGGTTTCCAACTCAAAACCATTTATAAAAAAAAAGGATGACCAATCCCTACCTATCTTCTGAAGCTCACTCAAAATCAATAACTTCATCAAACCATGATGAAACAAAGATGTTTCACAACCTTCAGATTTGGCTTGTACTTTATCAGCCACTTTTGCAAGACTCCTATCCAGATAAAAAGGCAAATCGAGTGAAATATTACCAGTGAAATGCAAAAGTAGCTTGAAATGATATGTGTAAACCTTATGATATCTGCCTTCACATGTAAAATACCTCTGAATGTTGAGCAGAAGCTTGGCATAAGTGTCTTTGATGCAGCTTGTAGGGATAGAATTATTGAGGTCCATATCTACATACTCAGGTTTCATAGACTCTTTACATTTCTCCATATCAAATTTGAAACCTTTAAACCAAGTTTCTTGACCTCTTGGTATCTCTGTAACAGTAGCAATAATCTCTGGTGAAATTGACACACTTAGCATCCCAACCTTGGTAGTTGTTGCATTGAAGTTCAAGGAAAATTCTTTGGAAACCTGTGTGTGGAAACCCTGCAAATTTTCACAAAACTGAAGACAACCTACTCTTCTGAATGCCTCCATCACTGCTGGGTCTTCAATTATGACCTTCATATCTTCAAGCTCATGTCTCAAGTAGTGTCCCCCTCTGTGGACTTTCTTTTCCTCTTCCATGCTTCACAAAAAACCTATCAGCCTCGCTTGAATATGTGAAACAGCAGCCTCGCTTGATTAAGATGTATAAAACCTTTGTATGGAACAACCACAGGTTTGGCTTGACACTTTAGAGGTTAGACACTTGAATGGAGGCAAAGGAAATGAGAATGACCAATTAGGAAAGATTTTGAATTTAAAATGTCATCTCATAACTGAATAATGCCTCATTCATACCCTATCATGACCATGATGACTGCAACGTGGGTAAGTACACTGAATCTCATCATTAACTAACTCATCATACCACTAACCTACCATTTCCCAATGGATTCTGACATATTTCAGCTCAAATGACAAGGCATTTTAGAAATCGCGCTTTCGTAGCGCCGGCAGTGTATTTTTCCCTGTTTACGCTATGAAACTATTAGCCCTTTCGTAGCACAAATCAACTTTTTTGAACTAGTGGCACTACGAAAACGAGGTTTCTTGGATAATTGCACATTTTTGACCTGAAACTTTAGGAAATGACCTACAAATGGAAATTATGGATATTTGACAATGAATGGAACTTAAAAAAGACGTTATTTGAACTTAAGGATGGGCTTTGAACTTATGAAAATCTAACCTACCCTTGATCAAATCCTACATTGACTTCTAAACCCAATTTTGAACCATGACCAAAAACAAACTTGACACAATGATGTTTTTAATTTTTTTTTTTTTGGGTGATAACAAATTCCATTTTCAAACCCTTCCTTAGAAAATTTGTGCTAGTATTTTTTGATGATATACTAATCTACAGCAGGTGTTGGAAGGATCATTTTCAACATGTTGACAGGGTGCTAAAACTATTGGAGGAGAAACAATTATATGCAAAAACATCCAAATGTTTCTTTGTAGTACAAGAGGTGGAATATCTGGTTCATATTTTATCTCATGAGGTTGTTAAGGTAGACCCTAACAAAATTAAATCCATTAAGGAATGGAAAGTCCCGACAACCATAAAGCAGTTGCGCAGATTTCTCGGGTTAACAGGGTATTATCGGAAGTTTGTTAAGAATTATGGGAGAATAGCAACACCTCTAACAACATTATTGAAGAATGATGCATTTTCACGGACTCTTGAAGCAACTAAGGCCTTTGAATATCTTAAAGAGGCAATGTGCCTAGCACCTTAGCTACGCCAAACTTCAAAAAACCTTTATTGTGGAATGTGATGCCTTAGGAAATGGAATTGGTGATGTTTTAATGCAAGAAGGAAGTCCCATTGCTTTTGAAAGTTGTCCAATCAAAGGAAAGTATTTACAAAAGGCTATTTATGAGAAGGAATTGTTGGCAATACTACACGCACTAAAGAAATGGAGACCTTACCTAATGGGAAGACACTTCAAGTCAAAAATTGATCATGATAGCCTTAAACACTTTTTGGAACAAAGACTATCTTCAGAAGAGCAGGAAAAATGGATCACAAAGATGTTGGGTTATGACTTTGAAATCATATACAAAAAAGGGAAGCTAAATTTTGCTGCAGATGCACTCTCAAGAAAGGATGAAGAGGTGGAAGCATTACTTTGTGCCATTTCTATTATCCAACCAGATTGGATAACCGAAGCAAGGGATGATGGAATAAGGACGAAGAAGTGTGGACACTCATTCAAAAGTTGCAGCAAGATCCTAGTACATCTGATACATTTAGTTGGAAAAATGATTCCTTACTGTTAAACACACACATGGTGGGTGAGAAAGTAAACACACACAAAGGAAGATAAGCATTAGTTGCCTTTCTATTACTCATAGATGTACATTTATATTACATTAATGTTACTCTTGGATTCTGAATTCCAAGGTCACTTGGACTCCTTTATGATTGTTTGGCTTCCACACTACCCATAGAGGATTAGGTTTCCAACATTCCCCCCCTAATTCGAAGGGGTATGTGTGAGTCCAAGAAGAGAGTTGTAATACAAATCTGTAAAGTATGCATGGTAGCACTTAGGTTAAATCATCTCTCTAAAATTTTGGCATAAAAAGGTGGTTTAATGATGACCACCAACACTTGAACGCAACGCTTATTACAGTTCCCGGAACACTTTCAAATCTAGCAAGAAGCTGAGGGCTTTTGCTATAGGAATTTTCCCTCATATTTGAAGAGGGAGACCTTCAACCTAGAAGAAGGGAGGTTTACAACCTGTGATGGTTTAAGGATGACCACCAACACTAGAATGCTTAATGCATTTCCTAGAACTCTTCCAAAACTGGAAAGAAGTTGAAGTCTTCTGCTAGAGGAAGTGTCTCAAATTCTTTGAAGAGGAATAATATGAACCTCACAAATATGGTTTAAGGTTTTCCATCAACCATATGCATGTTCATGGGCATCTGTGTCTCTGGCTACAACTCTGAATCTGGAATGACAAGTTGTGGCTCAGGCTCGCTTGAACTGTTATGTCTCTGGCTACAACTCTGAATCTGGAATGACAAGTTGTGGCCCAGGCTCACTTGAACTGCTATGTCTCTGGCCACAACTCTGAATCTGGAATGATAGGTTGTGGCTCAGGCTCACTTGATGTGGCTTCGAAGCTTGTAGATGACCACCATTTTCCCCCCTGTCAGGTACAAGGTGAGATGATGGCGAAAACTCAACTGCAAGTTTTCTCAATATTCTAGAACAAGTTCTGACATGTGACTTACACATCTTCTTGGTTGTTGATGCCCATTGTCAAGAAGAGATCCATCCAAGATGAATCTTTGTTCTTGCGGGAGGCTTGTTTCTGAAGCATCTGTGTGAAGAATGGGTGTGCTAACCACAGTGCTTGCATGGGTGAAGATCAAAACAGTCATCTTTCATATGGCCAACATGATCACAGTGTTGGAATTTTACAATTTGTTGTTGCTGCTTTGGAAGAGGAGCAGGATCTGGAACAACTAAAGGTGAAATGTCATGAAGAAATCCAGCACCCTGAAATTTGATGGGCTTGGAGTAGTCCATAATATGAAAGGACAACTCCTTGTCATATCCAAGACCAGTTCTGTGCTTGTTGTGGACAAGCTCTTCCCAAGGTCTAATGATGGGCTTGGGAGGTGCGTGCTGGATTTTTTCTTATTTCTCCAAATCTGCGCTTAAAATGGGTACTGCATCTAAAATTTCTTGTTGCTGATGGGAGTTTGTCTTAGTGTTCTGAACAAAAACAATTTCAAAATGATGACTCTGCTGATGTAATTCTTCTTTCTGAAGCTGATATTCTAGTTGTAGAAAATTAATATTTTCTTGTGCATGATGCAAGAAAGTATGAATATCAAAGAGAGTGTCTTTACTGATTCAAATTATGTCATCAACAATAGATTGTATCAAAGTTTCCAAGGACTATAATACTTCATAAAATTTGGCCATTTTCCAAACAACTCAAGCTCAAGAAATAAAGAGTGTCGGCTTCAACCGATAATGCACCCATTTACAATGCCTTTCAAAAGAAAACAAGTGACTTTAGACACCTTTTAATCTTTCTTGAACCTCCAACTGTGGAATTCCCAAAGGAAAAACTTTGCTACTCAAATTATGGAGTACCCAACTCAGAAAATAGAACTGAATTAGACTTTTAGCAAAGAGATTGTGAACAAATGGCTCCAAATTCTCTCTCTTTTAATGGAGAATTATTTTGGAAATCATATACAGAAAGAATATCAAAAATTGAGATATTCAAGGACTAACGAAATATTCCCCAATCGTAAGATTGAATGCATAACCACAACATTTTCTTGTACCTTTTCAACTTCTCATGGAATTGAATCAAAAGAAGCACTTCAAAACCTGAGAGAAGCAAACATTTGGGTCGAGCTATATGAATGATATTTATTGTATTTATCCTCGGTGTTATATATGTTGGTGGTATATGGGAAGGGTGCATATGGAAAGGGAAACGAATGGAGGAAGGGCAGAGTTATATGGCAACGGTGATACCATATACTATATTACATATTGGAGAGTGGTATTATTGGAGAACGGTATATTGGAGAGTGGTGATATTGGATAGAGGTATTGTATATACCGTGAAACCGTATATCATGAAACCAATGGTGAGGAGTCGACTAGGTTGTGGAGGAATCAGGAGTTAATTGTGGAGTTGTGTAGGAGTGGTATGGAAGTTGGAGGGATCGTTGTGCAGTTTTATTACTGTGTCTGTATGGTATTAACGCATGGGATGCAAGTCGAGTGCAGTGAGCATGGAGGGGCCATAGAGTATGGCACACTAGGTAAGGCCAACTGTGTATGATAGGGAAGTCAACTGTGTAGTCAACTTTGATGGTATAGTTCAAGTGGGAGAAGGAGCACAGTGATTTATTAATCGTAGAGACAAAGAACAAAATTTATGAGGGGATTCGATACCAATCGCCTATTCGGTGTTCCAAGGGAATGCCAAGGGAGGAGCATTGTGACCGTTGAGAAGTCCAGTGTAGCATGTGCAGCCTCAGGCAAGGCGAGGGGCTTCTTGGCCCTAGATTGGTGTGACGTCAACCCAGTCTCCTCCCTTGCTAGGGCCAGCTTCCTTTTGCATCAACATCTCACTAAGGAGCTCGACAGGTTAGCCTCTTTGGGTATCGTTGATTGAATTCTCTCAATCTCGGTGTTCAAGAAAAACTCACTTCGAATTCAGAGAAATTGGGGCTTAAATCCACTTCACATTCAAATAAATCTGAGCTCATTCCGTCTTGGGTCGATGGCAACGGTGCTGTCAATTCTGCAAAAGAGGTGAGGTATGAGAAGATGGAGGCTCAATGTGGAGGAGGCAGTGAGAGGGTGGAAAACGCCATGGAGATGCCACATTAAATACCCAAAAGAGAGGAGTTATAGGAGCAGAGAGATAAATGGGTTTGTCTCTCAACATTGATATGTCCTCAACTGCTTTCATTGAACCATTTCCTGTATTTGATTTTGTGGTATAACTTTTGAAGGAATTAGGCAGTGTGAAATAATGTGGAGGAGGGTCGAACACGCAGGCCATGGGAGAGGGAGAGCGCTCACACTGATAGAATACACAAGAAATTGATATGAAAAAGAATATGGAAGGAAAGTCAGAAGGGAGTTACATATCTGAAATTGATATGACAGAGAATCTGAAAATTCCAGGCCCTTGGCTTGCGCTCAAGGAATTTGACAGATGGTTAGGGAAGGAGGAGTGTTAGAGACGAGCAACCTGTCTGGCACAAAGACCAGCGCTATTCAATGCAAGGCAGAAAACCTAACACATAAATGCACAAGGACACTCATCATGGCTCTGATACCATGTTAAACACACACATAGTGGGTGAGAAAGTAAACACACAAAAAGGAAGACTCAAGCATTATTTGCCTTTCTATTACTCATAGATGTACATTTATATTACATTAATGTGACTCTTGGATTCCTCATTCCAAGGTCACTTGGACTCCTTTATGACTATTTGGCTTCCACACCTACCCATAGAGGATTAGGTGTCCAACACTTATGATACAAATATTGCTTATATATTTGCAAGAATTCCCAACTAAAACAAAATATTATTTTGGAATTGCACACTTCTCCTTTAGGAGGACACTCGGGATTTTTAAAAACTTACCACAGGGTGAAGAAATAATTTTTTTGGGATGGCCTTAAATCTGATATTCAAAATTTTGGGGTGGAATTTTTGGTTTGCCAACAAAATAAATTCCACCCCAAACTTTTGAATATTAGATTTAAGGCCATCCCAAAAAAATTATTTCTTCACCCTGTGGTAAGTTTTTAAAAATCCTGTGTCCTCCTAAAGGAGAAGTGTGAAATTCCAAAAGAATCTTTTGTTTTATTTGGGAATTCTTGCAAATATATAGGCGATATTTGTATCATAAGTGTTGGACACCTAATCCTCTATGGGTAGGTGTGGAAGCCAAATAGTCCCAGGTCTTCTACAACCTTTATCCATTCCAAGTCAACATTGGGAGGAGATTTCAATGGATTTTATCACAGGTTTACCTAATTCCAAAGGAAATAGTGTCATCATGGTGATAGTTGATAGACTTACAAAGTATGCACACTTTTGTGAATTATCTTATCCATTTAAAGCAAGTGCAGTTTCTACTGCATTTATGGAAACAATGCAAAAGCTACATGGAAACCCGAAGATTATTTTAAGTGACAGAGATCCCATTTTTACAAGAAATTTTTGGACAGAATTATTTTCTTGTTTGGGTACTCAAGTAGCTCATAGCTCATCTTATCATCCTCAATCCAATGGTCAAACTGAGATAGTGAATAAATGTTTGGAAGGATATCTTCGTTGTTTTGTATCTGATAAGCAAGCACAATGGGTCAAGTGGTTACCTCGCACTGAATGGTGGTATAACACTTCCTTCCATACTACAGAAAAAATGACCCCATTTATGGCACTTTATGGATATCATCCACCATCAATCACATCCTCTTTAAGGGAAAATTATAGGGTTCAAGCAATGGAAGATCACATCAAGCATCAACAGGAAGTTCTCCAACTGTTAAAGGATAACCTAAATTTGGTACAAAATCCAATGAAACAACAGGCAGATCAACATCGCAGCAAGAGAAGTTTTGATTGAGGATACTGGGTATTTTTACGGCTACAAACATACAAACAAATGTCCCTCAAGCAAGCTAAGAAGGATAATAAATTATCACCAAAGTACTATGGTCCTTACAAGGTGTTGCAAAATATTGATACTATGGCATACAAATTGGAGCTTCCTGCTTCTTCGTGAGTGCATCCAGTTTTCCATGTTTCATGCTTAAACAAGGTTATAGTGGACAAACTTCCAGTTCAAACAATATTGCCAGAACTTGATGAGGAAGGAAAAACCATATTGGAACCTGAAGTAGTCACGGAAACAAGAACTCGACAGCTACGAAATCGATCAATTTCGGAGTATCTCATCAAATGGAAGAACTTACCCACTGAAGATTCTACATGGGAGGATGAGAATTTTATACAGAAGCACCCGAAGCTACTCAAGTGTTGAGGACAACACTTTTTTGAGGGAGAGGAGCATGTTAAGTCTCTATATTACTAGTATAGTCCCTTATTGTTGTTAATGTAACCCCCTTATTGTTGTTAGTGTAACCCCCTTATTGTTATTGTTGTACCCTTGTAACCCCCATATTGTTATTATTATGCCCTTACCTTATTATTGTTAGGTCAGCTAGGATTACATTGTGGCCCCATGGACTCCTGCATATAGAAAGGAGGTTTCAGTCATTTGTATCATCCAAGAATTGTTCATTTATGTAATGTATTGGAGGTTGCCCCCTCGAAGTGGCTTATTTCTAAGGCGTTGATCTATCTTTTCTTCTATTTTTGGAGATGGTTTCATAACATCCTCATACACATGAACGTAACAATGCTACACAGGAGCATAACAAGAATGTTCAGCAGTATCCAGAAGCGTAACAAAAGCGAGTTTGAAGGATTCAAAGTGTATTTTAGTGGGATTTAAGATTTGAAATTTGGATTTCGGGCACTATGGAGGGATAATGAAGTGAAGAGCATCTTTCTCACTTATGAAAGGGTAACAATTTAAAAAAAAAAATGAACTTTTCTTTGCCTTTTATAAGTTGATGATCCTTTTACCATTTCTAATGACATTTACAATGACATTTTAACCCTTTTTTGTTGGGAATCACAATTACCGTTAGACCAAAACCCGCAGGTGTTAGTCAATGATCGCATCGCCAGAGATAAGGATCCATGAGAGGCGGTTAGTTTATGTCACGAAACACACTGGGAGTGTTGGTTTATCCAATGTCCAAAAATCTCCCCCCCAACGCAAGCTAGGTGTGTATCGAACTCGTGACCTACGCTCTAATACCACTTGTTGGGAATCACGATTGCCATTAGACCAAAACCCGCAGGTGTTATTCAATGATCGCATCGCCAGAGCTAAGGATCCATGAGAGGCGGTTAGTCCATGTCATGAAACACATGGGGAATGTTGGTTTATCCAATGTTCAACATTTTTCACTTGAAAAGTGACTTTTTCTCCTTTTAATGAGATATAAAGGCAGATTGACCTCCTTTGCATTATTTGACACTTGAGGTGACCTTCTTTGGCATTTTAAATGAGACATTGAGACAAACTTCTCCTTTTAAATAATACAACAAGACTACTTTTCTAAAACCTTTGAACTTTCACATTAAATATGACCCTTTCAAACAAGATGAGGTGTCTATAAAAACTGAGAATGAATCCCTTTTGCATTTGAATGGAACAATAGGTCAGATTGACCTCCTTTGAAGATTTGATAGTCAATGATGAGTTTTTTACGTTAAATGAGACAATGAGATAGAGTTATTATTTTTCATGAGACAGTGAGACAAACTAGAGTTATTTTGAACTTTTTGGAACTTGATCCATATGAAACAAGAGTGATGGCCTTTGTTTCATCTTCATAATCATGCTAGCTCCTTAATTAGGGTTTTACGAATGAAATGGAGGGTTTTTGCCTTATTTTCAATGAAAATTTGAAGATTTTTCAAAGGCAGATATGAACCTAGACAGTGACCTATATGAGATGGAGTGACCTAACCCTAGACCTCTTAAATGATGATGATGGAGATGGGGAAAATTAAACTGATGATGATGGATATGACCTTGACAATGATGGTGGTGATGAATTGAATGAAGGAGTATCATACATGATTTAGACCTCTTCAGTGACTAAAATTATTTTCTGAGAACTTGTTCGAAAAAGTAAAAAAAATTGACCTATGGCTTTGTGGAAAAAAACTGAAATAGTTATTAGATCACTGAAATACTAACACTAACAGTATATAAGAACTCACTTGGTTTCATACAGTTGATTCTGATTCCATAATGGAAATGGGAGGTCATTTCCATGGACTTCATTACAAGTTTGTCAAGGACATCAAAGAAGCATGATTCCATCATGGTTGTGGTTCATTATTCTTATTTAGCGTTATTTCGCTGAGATTGTGGTCTTTTATGGGCCACCATTTCTCCTCTTAAGTAATCTCGTGGGTTGAGTAAGGTAGTTCACTTCATTGCAATGAATTCTACTAATTCATCTAGTGAGGTAGCTCAAATCTTCATCAAGGAGATAGTGATATTTCATGGTGTTACCAAGAAGATTATATCATATAGAGATGCCAATTTCACTTCCAAGTTTTGGAAGAAGTCATTTGCAGGCTTGGGGATAGATTTTTCTTTCAGCGCATCTTATCATCCACATACATATGGGCAAACAAAGAAGGTTAACAAGATTCTTGAAGATATGTTGAGGATGTATGTCATGCATCAACAGAGAGAGTGGTAGGAGTATCTTCCACTTGTGGATTTTGTATATAATAATGGGTATCAAGAATCCTTGAGGATGATTCCATTAGAGGCTCTTTATGGGAGGATTTGTAATACTCCTATAAGTTGAAGTGATCCAGTAAATAGGGTGTTGATTGGACCAGATATGTTAGCTGAGATGGACCAAGAGATGCTGGTTATCAAAAGGAATTTAAAGGTAGCACAGGACAGTCAAAAGAGTTATGTAAATCACCATAGAGCATTCAATAAGTTTCAGGTTGGGGAGCTTGTGTACTTGCATCAATCCTAAGAGGAGCTCCTTGAGCATTGGATCCTGTGTTAAGATATTACCTTGGTATTGTGGGACTTTTTATATCCTTGAGAGGGCTGGACCAGTGGCCTATAGACTTGCACTACTGCCAACATTGAAATTCCATGATGTTTTCCATGGTTCATTGTTTAGGAAGTATGCCGAGGATGTTGATAATGTGATTTATTGGTTTGTATTGCAATTGGAACCAGAGGGATAATTCCAGCTAGAACCTCAATGCATTTTTGCAACGGAAATATCCCATTCTCTAGAATAGAGAAATCGAGCAAGTTAAATTCTAGTGGAAGCACGTTAGGCCCGGTGAAGCTACATGGGAGATGGTTGATCAGATGTGGGCTTTTTATCATTACTTATTTGTTGGTTGAGTATATGTGTTTGATGTATGTGTTTTGGTTTATATTTATATATGCATATGTGTATTGTAAATACTACAATGATATTTTTATAAATTTCCATTAAGCAGTGTCTTGTAAATATAGCATCGAGTTGTGTTGTAAAGCTCCAATAAGCAGTATGGTGTTCATGGTTTCAACAGTTTGGTACATTGTAAATGTTGCATCAAGTTGTGTTATAAAGATCTATGAGAAACATGTGTTTTTTTATTATAATCATCATTGAATACCAAGGATTGTGTTCCCCCAAGGGGAGGGGTTTGTAACATCCTGCATTGGTTTTACATGTGAATAAAATAATACCAAGGTCAAGGGACACATATTCCAAGTTGAATGTTTGGAAAAACACTTTAGTTGGCATCACTTGTGATTATTTAATGGCTATGGGAATTGGAAAAGGAAAAGAAACAATAATTGGAATTTATTTATAAAAATAAAGGGAAATAGGAGAAAAGGAAGGTGAAGAGACACATATTTGCATGCAAGGTAAATTAGAGGAAAATTGAAGGAAAATGAATAAAATAGAGGCTTCAATGATAAAAAAGCTTCAGAGAATCATTTCACGGCTTTTTTTAGTTCATTTTTGGGGCTCTCTCATTCTCTCATGCTCTTGCACACTTAGAGCATTCTTGGAGCATGCTTGGATCACTCTATTATTCACTTGGATTTGGAGAAAGAAGGAAAATAAAAGCAGGGAAGAGCAAGGAGATAGTGGGATCAACAACTATAGTTGGATTTCTTTGTAGGTAATAGGTTCCACGTGTGGTTTCCTTGCTAATTTTTGGATGCATGATATATGAATGTTATTCCTTTATTTTTTATTGTCATTGGCATGGATATTTTCCTGTATTAACAGTGGTTTTGGCCTTGCCTTTCCATTTCCTGGATAGCCATGGTGTTGTGGGTTTTCCCCTTGTTTTTTATTATTAGTTTTCAAGTTCCCAATGATTTTGGTTTGGAAAAAACGCTCTGGAATCCATGGAATAGTTTGGCTTGAGATACTAGTTCCTAGAGTCGTAGGTTGGGACAAACATTCTTGAGCTCTTGGTGGGTTGAGTTACTAGTCCTTGGATCCATGGTTGTAACAATCACTCTATGGCCCTATAAGGCTATGGGTTCAGTTACTAATTCCTAGAACCCTAGAAAACTTGGGTAAAGACTGATCTGGTTGATGTTAGTGATTTTCGGACCATAGAGGTGGAATCACTATGGTTGAGGGTTGAGGTGGTTTAGCCTTTGGAAGCCCCTGTTAGTTTTCTCTTGGTTTATTCCATGAGATACCACATTCATACTTTGAATATGGCGCAGTGTTGATTGGCTGAAACAGATAATTGTTTCAACCCAATCTATGGTCGAGTAGTATGTGCAATTCCCTGACTTGGTTGGTATTTTCATATGCTAATAATAGTTATTTTTCTATTGTGATCTATGAGCATTTGTAGTGATTATTCTTGTGATATTATGGTTGATTTTCCATGGTTTCCATTCCATTTATATGTTGGTTATATTATTGGTTATATGATGTAATCTATCTATGGATTTTTACATGTCTTGATAAGTTATTGAATAATTGATGAATGCATGGACTAACAAGTGTTATTGCAGTTAGTTAGAGACGGCACATAGCCTTCTTGGTGATTCTCGGATGAAGACTAGCAGTTTATGGTCAGATATGCATTCATGGCCTGTAGCTTATATGTTTACCATATATTTGACAAATTGTTTGTTATGTATTAGGAAGTCTAGGTCAAGTTCTTGCTTCAAGTTTGAATGTTTAGCATTTTCTTCATGTTAATTATGATTATGCAAAGTTTCAAGAAGTTTTGGGCAGTGGTCTAGAGGTTAGCCTGAAAAAGTGGCTCAGATCTTGGAACTGCTAGCATTTAACTAGAGGATTTAGGTCATAATGACATGGAAGCAAGCTTATGTGTGCGGTTGGGACATCATAACTGCACTCTTGCCTTGTTTTGCATGTGGTTGGGGTGCTAGGTCAAATAAAAATGATTCTTACTCAAGGAGTGATCACCTAGGGTGATTGTTCAGTTCCTTGTTGTGCAATAAATCCTTTCTGTGGACAGAAACAATCCCTCTAGTCCGATGGGAGGATCTAGCAACAAATGAGACAAATATATGCAACCTTTATTAACTTATACTAGAAAAAATGAAAGAGGATAAACTTCCTACCTCTTTCTGATGCTAGTACCTTTGGTGTCAACCTTGATTATTTCGCTTCCACACTCACGATCATGATATCCTCTTTATTGGCGTAGATGAGTGCCTGCAAGGAAAGACAAGTGGAGACAACAAATGTATACAAAGCATAATAGTTTATAGTATAATTTATGCATCATGTCAAGTAACACTAAAATAAATAGAAAATAATTGACATATTTATGGAAAGGAAACACATAATTTATTATTAATAGAATGATAAAGGGCACAATACAACCATAAGCCTTGATGTTGGATGCCTCCTTCAGGTGAGACTCCAAGGACTAGAAGTCACCTTCAAATAGCTTCCTCCTTTGCAAATGGGAAGCAATGGGAATGATTCAACTCATAGGATAGCAACCAAACCAAGAGTGTATGGTAGGAACTTCATTTATAGGGAAGGAAAGGGAGTTCAGGATCCATGAAAAGGGGAAGGAGTTTCACATATCAAGGGATAGATCCATGGAAGGAGGATCTAGGGCTAGGAATGGAAGGTCTTATTACAATTATAGACAACTTGAAACCACGTCGACATTCTTGAGCCTTCTAGTGAGAGTATATTCTCCTCCATTTTGGGAAGAACTGCCTAAAGAGGACCATCACAGATTTTCCTAGTAAAATTCATGCTGGCGGCGCTAGACATGTATAATTCCAAAGGTGACAAGCACAAGGAATTAGTCATAGGAAACTTGTTGGGCTTGCAAAACAAGGTTTTTGAAAAGCCTTTCATAATATTTTCAAGGAAAGTATTCTTCTTTCCTTCAGGGATTCTCTAAACATGTTTCATGGTGAATACATTTTTGCGACACTTTTTATCACTTTGCGACATTTGTGGAATCGATGACACAAAGGGTGACACTTCAGGATACGAGATTGGGAGTGTGACAAAATATTGTATAACAAATTCCCCCTAAAGCATGAAGGAAGAATGGAAAGTGATGGCTAAAGTGTTTTACAAGCAAAGGCAAGGACTTAAGAAACCACCGTCAGGAGACCTGCAAAAAAACATAATACAATATATCTGACATCCCTGATGTAGGTATTCTTAAAGTGTAAGCATCTAACAATACATAGATCCATGGCATGGACACAGACAGACTAGAAAGGATCGTGTTTACAATCATGAATATTGAATAACCCCATGCAGCTTGGACTTATCAATTAAAACCCAGGGTCATCATCTTTGCCTCAATCCAACCAAAGTACGAATATCACCATGTGAATAGATGGGTTTAAGTCAAACATGGTAGAAACCACTTGATTACTGGTTGATGATGTAAATCATTAACAGCCATGAGCGAAACCACCAATCTTGACAATGGCTCTCATGGTACAACAACACAATCCACAAGTGTGAAAAATGAAGTCAAAGTCAAACACTTGCAGAATAATTCGATCGAATTCTAGTGATGTGAACCTATTTTCGAATGCGAAGAACCTGCCATTGAGGCATGCAAGCTCCAAGGTACTAAAAGAGAGTTTCTAGATCATCTTCCTAGATAATGAGTTGGAGTGGACAAGAAGTGATCCATCGAAGGAAGGCCATAATGTTTCCCACATAATCAACACGAAACATAGGATATTATAAATTTGGTAAGAGTGATTCAAGATTTAAGCAAAGAAATTCAAACGGGGTATAAGTGGTTTGAATTTGTAGACGGGGACTTCTCTTGAACATATCGGCGACACAACTCTAGAATTTGGCAGCATTTGACTCAAAATAGGATCATAGGTCATGATATCAAAAGGATATAATGAAATGAGAGGAAAATGGATTTCCCAAACCCAGTAAGACAAGTGTCAAAGTGAGGATATCCCAAACCTGACACGAGAGACAGATAAGTGTCATTTTTACGAGCGACATACTGCCTTTCACACAAAATACTTGATATATGTTTCCTTCCATTTTACCCCACTATTTCTAGTGATTACCTCTTTATTTTTAATCTCAAGCTTGAAGAGGATACAATATGCTTGTCATATAATTTCATCCTTCAGATGAATCTATCCTAGTATTTTTAACGAGCCCTAGGAAGGAGTAGCTCAGTCTCGTCATGGTGACAAGTCTTTCATCATTATAGTTTTATGAGTCCTACTGAGGGGTAACTCGACAAATTTTAATATTTGGGGAATTTTAAAAAGATGTAGAAAAGAAAACTTCAGATGTTCCTTTTTGTAAATAGTCTCTCAAATCTGAAAAGGTAGACAAAATTATCCAAGAGAGCCTCTTAGCCATGTTTGACTAAGGTATTCATTTTTCGTAACTAGTCTATCCCAATCCGAAAAAGGGTTAAACTTATACTGAGTAGATGTATTTTTATTTACTTTTACGAGTTTTAAAAGACAAGTGCTTGGAAATATTTTCATATTTTGAGAGTCAGAAAAGAGCTGAAAGATGACTCCAGAGGGGTCTCTTTTTCGTTTATTTTTTACGAGTCTGAAAATGTGATAAAACAAAACTCATTAATTCATCCAAAATCAATTATTGTCTCCAATTTGTAATCACCTCTTGTTGCACTTGTGAACAAAAGTTACCCAGTTTGAGAAAAATATATCAATATAGGTAAAAATACACTTCAAATGGAAAAAATACTTCAAAAATTTTATATAAACTCAAAAAGTAAAAACAAAATTACCATTTTTCAATTGGTAAATTGGAGAGAATTTTTTACCAAAAATTCCCCTGATGAGTCGTATATCATAGGTAAGATCTTTGTCCTTCCTCTAAATTTTAATAGTATTTTTAAGTGTTTTCATCCATAGAATAGGTGTCAGGGGAGGGCTTGAAGAAAATAGGGTTCAAGGGCAGCTAACATGGGTTTTCCCCATTAGTTTCATGTTGTTCACCCTGAGCTCCAAAAGACAGGCATGCTAACAGTGCAAGAAAATTTTGAAACAATCATGCTGGTGCTACTTAATAAATTTCTTCAATAAAACTCAAAAAATACCACTTAATTTCTAAATTTTCCTCCATGAAAGCTACTTAAACTTTTCTTAATGATTTTTTACAAGGGTTTTGCTAGAGAAAAAAGGGTTATTGAGTGGAAGAAGATAGGTCATGAAGCAAAAGACCAATAGGCAGCACAAAAACCATATTGTGTAAGTGCTCTTTGCGAATGTGGATTGCTCTTTTGTACCCTAGCTTCAGAGACTAAGTAGATTTATTACAGTACTTGTTGATATGGTGGGATGTAGACTACCAAATGTTTGTGATAGGAGAATAGGATATGGAGATAGAGGTATCAGACATATATTTCATTACTATTTTTTCCAATAGGGGACAACGAGTTCAGTTGGAGGGTGCTCGTGTAGAAGGAGAGAGCACTGATATGTTGATTGCTAGGCATGTTTCCCATGGTTCTTGCAAAGAAAAAGTGGGAAAATTGACATAAAGGATGTCAAAGAGCTTCCATTGAGAACAATGCTCTTTACCATAGCTCAACTGGAAGGAGTGTAATCTCTCCATGAGGCAAGGAAATCTCACTTCCAGTATGCAGTGGATTGTCTAAATTCTATCGTATTCAACTGGTGCGAGGGGCTACTTGTCAATATGAAGGACCAACTCACCAAATGCAAGACAGGTAAGCTAAATAAATTTGGCTACGGATCAATTTTGGTAGTGTTATTCTTAGAACATGTCCCATTTTTTAGATATCAGTGGGTGGAGGTGGACATTCCCAAACCCAGGGATCCACGGTTACTACAGTGGGGAGAGTTGATGCCTCGCCATGGTGGTGATCAACACAAGTCCTTCCCACCTACATTTTTTGTATGGCTACAATGGAAGCTCATCATGGTATATGACTTGGACTATGTAGGGACATATTTCATAGGATCTCCCACTTCCACCAAGGACATAGTGGAATGACTCAGGTAAAGAACTATTTTTTATTTTATTTTTTCAATTTTTTTTATTTTTTAGTTATGTGAACTGAGATTGAGACTTATGATATTTTGCAGATGTTGGATCTGAGAAACCTCCAAGGTTTTATCCAATAGTGATGAGGGTGTCACGTCAGCTCGAGTATGCCCCATACATGGAGGGAGTTGATCCTATGGTAGAGGTGGAGCATAACCTGGAGGCCTTGACTAGAGGCATTCCAGATTATGTGACTATTGATAACGTATCACTCTGGTACTAAAGGCACATCATGGGAGTATCAGCTCGACTACGTCGACAATTGGGTCAAGTTGTTAGAGTTGTCTCATGTTATCATGATCACCATGTCGTTGGACAGGCATGTCCCTGATCTCATTTTTGCACTTATGTAGGCTCAAGGAGCTATGTGTCTCAGAACACATATTTTGATTTTGTATGTAATAAAAATTTTGATATATATATATATATATATATATATATATATCTGTGTGTGTGTGTGTGTGTGTGTGTGTTTCACCTGATGTATATTAATGTTCCTATTATGTCATGATTTTCTTTTTTACATGTGTTGCAAATGTCTATCCAAAACATGATTTTCCAATGTATATGTCAACGTGTTTAAATGTCTTGGAATGTGTTGATAAGTTATGTAATAAAAATTTCTTTCCAAGGGACGAACGCGAAAATACATCCTTAAAATTTGATTTTTTTTGAAGGAATAATGCATGCTTAATTGTAATACAATGAGTTGTGAATCAAGTTTAACAACTAATGCCCTAATACCAAGAGAAATGATTCTGAAATAAGTTTGATGACTGCACTATATTCATATATATTGTTAGGTGTACATCCTAAACACATGCCTTGTAAACTCACTAACTCATTATTGGGAGCAAAGTGTGGCCACACAGTGGAAAATAGATTTTGTGTACTATGACAAGCACCATCAGCGAAACCAACATAAGGAAGAGTGTTCTTCGACATCTACAAATAAAGAGGAACACACGGTAAGCAGGGGAAAACATGTCTACAAAAATGCAAACAATCACACAAAGATACTGCACACTAATGAAACACACACTAATGTACAAAGTATCTACGCATGATTAAGCATAATACTTTTTTAGATAGAGCCCATTTCGGGGCTCAGACAACTTATTTTCATCATAATATACTAACTCATATGCACCATTTTGTAATATGTGTTTGACAATATAGGGTCCATGCCACATGGGTTTGAACTTTATGGCTCCTAATTTATCATTAGCTTGATCATACAGTAATACAAAGTCACCTTCTGCATATGCACGAGGGATCATTGTTTTATCATATTGGGCTTTGACTCTCTTTTTTGAGTCTCGATTACCAATGCGGAAATTCTACAAGTCTTTTCAACATGTTCTAAGTAAAGAAATAGTTCTTCCTCAAGTGAAGTACCAGGAAGTAGTTCGACAACTAGCTTCAATGATGGGATCTCACATTGAATGGGTAGAGTGGATTCCATACCATACACCAACTGGAAAGGTGTGAATCTGGTTGTCATCTTAGTAGCGGTTTGATATGCCCATAAGGCCAAAAAAAGCATAAGATGCCAGTTCTTTTTATGCATCCCAATGGTTCATTGAAGTATAGTGACCAAAACTTTATTGAAATCTTCAACTTGGTCATTGGACTATGGATAATATGGAGTTGAGATATTGTGACATAAGCCCAACTGAGTAGTAAGTTCTGTCAACATGTAATTACAAAAATGGGAGCCATGGTTAGTGACTATGGCTTGCGGAACACCGAAACAAGATATGACATGATTAAATAGGAATAAGGTTGCAATTTTACCATCGGCATTGTATGTAGGCATTGCCTCGGCCCATTTTTTGAAATAATCAAAGGCGACGATTGTTACAATATGATGCAGAATGTTGTCCTTGATGGAAACCCACTGAATGAAGATGAAGACAAGAGATAGTTGACTTGTGTTGTCCTTGATGGCAATCCACCTGATGAAGTTATTCTTGACTTGATGGACTTGGTAAATGATGTAAATCTGATGTGAAGTGATGTTTGTTAGCAATATGATGATGAGTGTTGTCCTTGAATGGCAAGATGATGGCAACTTACTTGATGAAGTTGTGCTTGATAGAACATGTCTTGATGAACTAAATCTGATGTATCTACAGTGAGTACAGAAGGCAATGAAGAAAGGAATTCAGCATGTGATAGATCTATGATAAAAAGAGTATGTCTCTAGGCATACGCGGATTTGTCTAGGGGAAGTCGCGTATGCAAGCGCGAGACAACGTTCCAAGTCGCGTATGGGAAAAAGCACTCATAAAGTGCAAAACCAGGGGTAACCACCATGGTATTGACCCATTGTATTGAGTAATGATTCGTCTATGTGACCCTGTCCAGGAATACCATCGGAAGTAATGTTGTTTTGGTTCATGGTATTGAAAAAGGGGCCCGTGGTATTGAAGGCTCATGGTATTGTTTTGGCTCATGGTATTGAAAAATGGGCCCGTGGTATTGAAGGCTCATGGTATTGTTTTGGCTCATGGTATTGAAAAAGGGGCCCGTGGTATTGAAAAAGATATACCTATATAAAGAGAAGAAATTCATTATGCAAATCATAAGCGTGGGAGCAAGATGTCTGAGCTTGAATGAATACTTCTCTGTGAAGTATATCTATATGGAAAGGGTAAAGGTTTGATGATAGATCTGAATCTATGATGCACCTATGAAGAAATGATGAAGCGGGATATCTAGATCTAAAATGTATTTGTATCTACTAGATCTGTTTATGGAGTGATTAGATCTGTGATGAGGCGAACATCTGTCTGAAGTAAAGGGTTGAATCTGAACTGAATATCTGATCTGAAGAAGTATGCAGCTCTGTAATGGTTGAAGATCCACACGCTAGTTAGCCGCAGAGGAAGCGCGTATATACGCGCTCGAAGAAAAGCGCGGTGTGCGCAAAGTGCTTCGCGCACGTGCTGTCTGTTGACGGACTCACGAGCACGCCACACACTGCTGAAAGAAGAAAGAGTGCAAACTAGGGGTCGTGTCAAGTATGGGTATATATGTCTAATCCCATCCGTCGTGTTTTCAGCGGTGTGCACCGTTGTTGGTTGTTGAACTGTGGTTTAAATGTATGGAAAGGGTCCAACAAAATATGATGAAATGTGGCCTCGCAAGTTGTGTCCAAAGTGCTTTGGATCCAAAGCAGAAAATTGATGAAACGTGGTCCATATCAAAACAGGGGTTGTAGCCTTCGCCCTCGTGGGGTCGAGCTCCTCTGTGTGAGGCCGAAACGAGATCGTGTTCATAGCCTCCTTCCAGGTGAGGCTGGTAAACGAGATCGTGGGGTCGTAGCTCCCTTCCAGGAGAGGCTGGTAAACGAGTCAGGGGGTTGGAGCTCCCTTCCAGGAGAGGCTGGTAAACGAGCGCAGGTGGGTGCCTGCGTGCTGGTCAAGTCTGCGCCAGCACACATGTTGTAAGATGTTTTCTCTATAATAAAATATTGAAGGCTGAGCAACTGCAGCGGTGGTTTTCTCCCGACTTGGGTTTCCACCTAAAAATCCTGGTGTTCATGTGTGATGCTTATGTGTGATGGTTTATTCTGTTCTTACTGCACATGTTTACTGTTTACAGAACATCTAATGAATGAATGATGGAATGATATAAGTGAAGAATTAATGGCATAATTAGATCTCTGTGTATACGCGAGTTTTATGAAGCATATCCGCGTGTATACGCTAGTTGGCTTCAGAAAAGTAGCGTATGGGTTTTAGAGAGTGAAAAAGTAAAAAGTTCATTTTAAGCCCTAAATACTGATTCACCCCCCCCTCCTTTATTTTTCCCAACAACGATGTATGTAATACATGCCCTCCAACCGAGTGAGGGTTAAAATTCATGAAATGAATTCCCCATTTTGAAAATTTACCAATGGTAATAACTGGTTGTAAGGGAGCACGCGAGGCTCGCTACTTCCAGTTATAGATTTGGAAAGTGTGACATTTCTGAACTGCAATAATGCAACTTTGAACATGGAAGGCCAAAAATAACCAGCGTGAAGGATCTTTTGAGTTATTGTATATCCTAACATATGGCCGCCATATGCTCTAGAGTGGCAATCATTTGAAGATTTCTCATCTTCCTCATGTGTCAAATATTGTCGAAGGAGTGAATCCATGCCATGACGGTATAAGGTATCCCCAATAATATGATAAGGTTGGGCCCTTGGTACCGGATTCGTCATCACTCAAACTGAGATAGCTCTGGTCTAAAATTATGGGTTTGGAGATATGTGATGATGTCTCCATACCATGGATCGAGGGTGTTGATGAGGAAGAGGGATTCATCATGAATTATTTCATCAAATATGGTGGTTGTGTCTTCATACAGAAGATCACAAATCAATTCAACAAAAACCAACAACTTTTTTTACTTTTCTTTAGTGAACTCCAAGTCCAACTCTTGCAAGATAACAATCCATTTGGAGTACTTTACCCCAAGCAACTGGTGAGTCAGAATATAAAGCATGGGGTTGCAATCAGATATCACCGTGGTTTTTCGTAAAAAGATGTAACAGTGAAAACGTTGGACAATGTGGACCGCTGCCAAGGCCAGTTTCTCCACATGGACATAATGAATCTCAGTGTCAAGGAAATTACGACTCAGGTAGTATACCACATGTTCATTATCATCATCATCATCATCGTTTTGAACAAGCACCATATAAATGGTACCATTAGCGGTGGCCACGTATAGGAAATAATCGCAATGATAGTCAGGGAGATGCAACAAAGGTGCGCTAATGAGTGCAGTGTTTAATACATTGAAGGCGTTTTGGGAAATTTCATCCCAGATAAATGGGACCCATTTCTTTAAAAGGCGATTAAAACCCTTGGAAATCTCATCATAGTTTGGGATGAAATGGTAAAGAAATTTTTCCTTCCCTTGCAAACTTTGTAGTTGTGGTAAGGTAGATGGAGGGGGTTAGATTAACAATAGCCTCCACCTTAAGAGGATCAATTCATATACATCCTTTGGAAACTATGAATCCAAGGAGACAACCAGATTCAATGCAAAAGACACCTTTGTGAGGATTTAACTTGATATTATAGTGTCAACAGTGAAGAAAAATCACTCGAAGGTGGGTCGGATGGTCTTGACGTTTAGCAAAATGTGCGGGTAAATCATAAAGATATGACTGAATGATGTTTTCAATATAGTGGAACACATAAGTCATGTCTCATTGGAAGGCTGCATCAACATTTTTAAGGCCAAAAGGAAGATTTTTATAGGAAAAAGTTCCCCAAGGACAGATAAAGGTAGTTTTATGTTGGTCGGCAGGAAGGATATTAATCTTATTGTACCCAAAAAATCCATTCATAAAGGAAAATATTTCATTTCCAACACATTCATCGATAATCTGTTCATTAAAGGGAGTAGGAAAATTGTCCTTAGGACAAACCCAATTAATATCTCTATAATAGACATAGACATGTATGGTTCCTTGATTTTTAGTCACTGGAACGATGTTAGAAACCCACTCTATCAATGGTATGGACTAGATGAAGCCAACCTTAAGAATTTTTTGACTTCAGCCTTGATATTTGTTGCCTTCCTTAGGTGCATTGGATGAAGTTGTTGTCAAACAGGTTTTGCATCTAGGTAAGTTGAGATCTCATGCACCACAACGCTTGGATCAATCCCAGGAATTTCTTCGTAGGTTCAGGTGAAGACATCGCAAAATTATTTGAATAGGGTCGTATATGTTTCAATCTCATCGATAGAATAAGAGGCCCCTATGTGGATATTTTCAATTATACATGGTTTCATAGAGATATCAATAGGCATGGTTGCCGAAATGTTACCCATATTCCCTTCAGATAACACATCATGGAACAAAACGGGAGTATGAAGGGTAGCAGTCATTATAGGGGAAACCAAGGTATCTAGATAAGTAGGGATTTCTCCAAGGCTAGGAAGAAAAGAGGAACAATGATGATTATCATTTCAAGGGATTTATTTGAGAGATATTACTTCAAAGGATCTTCAAAACCAAAAGAGATGAGCCAAGCAGTTTTTTAATACGATTCTAGGTTTGTGCCCAGCCGGTCATGAGTTATAGATGTAGTCATATAAGTCGAAAGGACAGTTTGGTAAGCTTGTTCAACGGGGTTGAGCAACATGGTGTCGCCAAGATTAGAAATTTGATCAGGGCTAGGGATTACCCAAGGATCACCACTAGACGAAATCATATTAATTGAGGCAACATTGTTGGGTGGAGGAAGGGAAAAAGTTCCCATCAAGGAAGAGTATTTGAAAAGACCCACTCTGATGTTTTCATAAGGTATAATGAATTTCCCAACATAAGTTAAATTACAAGTAGAAGTCTTAGAGGAAAAGAAATCCAATTGGTGTACCGTGACAATTTTCTCTTGATGGGGGAAGCGAAGTACACATAATAGATTAGAAACCACAGCAATCATTGTGTGAGTCCAGCTATGGCCAAGTAAAAGGTTATATTCTAGATTTTCGTCAACAGCCTCTACTTCCATATTGACATTCTTGCTATCTAACTAGATAGGTAAAGCGTATAAAATACCATAAGTTCAAGATCCTCTTCCATTCAAGGCTTTCAAAGTGTTTGTGGATTGGTTGAGAGAAGGAGAGCCAAGGTCTTTCCAACATGATATAGACATAATACATGTGGAGGCTCCTTCATCAACAACAGTTCTATGAATAGTTTTTCCCCCAACAAAATTTTTTATGAGAAAAGCAAGCAAATGTGGTAGGCGAGGGACATGGTTTTCAAGATAAAAGGTTATCAATTTGGAATCCATGGGGTCAATTCCTCCAATGGCGGATAGTGAATCCTTCCACTGTGATGGATATGTTTGAAGGACTTCCAAGACCTACATCACCTTGGGTGCTTGAGCCAAATATTCTACAATATTTTAGTGTTGGGTGGCTCATGCAATTAGATTATAAGACGATTTTTGAAGAACACCTTTGGGGGGTGGTCGGATCATGGAATCAATGCTAGGTTTCTCAATATGAAGAGGATGCTAATTAGGTGGAGTGGAAAAATAGGATATGTTGGTGGAATATTTCTCCCCCATAGGCCTTTCAAGATCTTGATAGTATTTAGATCTGGTGGCTACGAAAATAGGTTTTGAGCCACTCATGAACACTTGAGATATTCCGGAGAACTGACCTTGTGATTGGTATACCATTTGTGTTTGTTGAGACAGGAAAGGTTCCTTCAGCACAGGTGGTGTTCTTTTGGTGCCTTTCAGAAGACGACTTATTTCAACACGTCGAGGACAATCCTTAGTGTAATGATTATCATCATAAATAAGGCAAGGATACTTGGGATTTTGATCGATGAATTGCCAACAGATGGTTTTGGGGAATCTTGTATTGGGGCATCCTACTTATCATTTCCTTTACCCTTCTTCCTTCCTTTTGAGGATTTATCTATTGCAATAAACTAGACATCATTTACCTTTGAGGTTTTACTAGGATTCTTTGGGTTTTTTGCAACATTGGGGGTTGCAGCAGCTGGAGTAGGTTTGAAATTTATAGAATAATTCGAGGTACTACCAAACTGCTGAGCCACAGATCCAATGACACCATCAATGGGTGTTGAATCTGCGGAATTAGAAGATACAGGATCAGTTGAAGTTCGCAGAGCATCAGGCAACAATTTGTACAACGTGCCATATTTTGAGTAAAATATATCTAAATATTTGGGCATGGTCGATGGCTTGTTCCTCAGTTCCACAGCCACCCATGGCTATGTCTTGAGCAATAGGGAAACGAATGACTTAGTGAACCGTTCAATCAAAATTGGATACAGAATTTCAAATTTGATGAGACGATGCCTACGTCTCCATTCAAATTTGATGAAGACTAATGGTTTTATGGAATCAACAACAACTTGAAGCAATACATTTTATTTGTTTCTTTTAGCATCATGTTCATCATTTTTGCATTCAACAACAGCATGATGGCACCAATATTACAACACTTTTTCATTCATTTTAATTTTCAAGAAAAACAATAAATTTGGGCCTATTTCAATCAATATACATTATGTTTCATGGTTTCCACTTCAACATGTAGTACATAGTCCAAATCATCAATTCAAACTTGATGAAAACAACTTTCTGAGAAAAAAAAAAATGACATTTTTTGCAATAGTGGCAGAAAGTTGCAGTTTCTGCAACTATTGCTGTAACAACCTGTTTTGTTGTAGAAGCTTGTTCCAGAAGCAATTTTGGCACAAATATTGCAAGAGATTGGAGCATAAATAAAAAAATTCTGAGCTTCTATGTTTTCTTAAAATATGATAATTTGAGTAAGATGTGGGCATAATTTTTTTTTTTTAAGTGCAATTTTCTAGGATTTTTCAGCGTGTTTTTAAGGCGGATTTTCATTTTTCACCATTGTGGACAAATTAGGACATATTTCAGTACTTTTTCATAGCATCAAATTTTCTTCATAAAAATGGGATTATGAAGGGATATGGCGCTAGAAAAGATAAAAATACACAATTTCCCTTTTGAATCACTCAATTTGGCCTTAAAATGAGTTCGTGGCATATCTTTTTGTTGCAAGATTGGGCAACGTGAAGGGTGAAATAGGGCAGAAATTGATTTGATCATAACTTGTAAACAGTGCATATGTTGGGGCTGAAATGTTTAGGGTAAATGAACAGACCAAATTTCAAAAAATTCCAGTGTGTATTTTTCAAGAAATTAGCCACTTTCGCCTATAGCCCTTTCTCATTTTTCTCTAGATTTGCGCCCCCATTGGCTAAATTTTTTTGTCAGAAGATGCATAATATTAATGGTAACAACCTCAAACAATTTCAGGAGAAACTGATTTACAATTTGAGATAAATTGGAAAATAAATCTGCTACATGAAAAAGATACATTTTGTGGAGCAAGGTCAAAGTGGAGGTCAACGCATCATGGAGCAGAGTACCTGAGGCAAATCAACACCAAATCAGCCATCAGACTGTGTTCTCTTCTCCAATTACAAAAGGTAAACTTGAGGTAAAAATAGCCTTAAACTTTTTAATTTGTTAAAAATTCTATAAAGTTTGATGAAAAGATATTGTAAACATGTAGTTCCATTTTTTCTCCCATTGTGTTTTGCCATACCTTTTAACAACCAATACCACAAGTTATGATTGATTCTTTATCAACAAAGTCCTGCCACCCATGCAATAATCTCATTGTTCTCCATGGTTATAATGATGTTCTTCTATGCTTTCACCACTCTCTTGTTTAAACTTTATCTTCTTGTTTGTTCATGCTTTCCTTAATGGTTCATAAACATGATGTTCTTGAGAAAAATAATTATTTTACAAATAGAAAAAACTTGAATTCATGGTACATGTTTGTAGTACATGATCAAAAATTACATGGAGCACTTAAATTATGTGTCATATTTCTCATCTTAATATTTTTAATGGAAGCCAAGAAATGATGAGTACAAAACCACAAGAAGAAGATTGCAACAAGGTTTTGTTCACACACTCTTTAAATCACTTGGAAGCATATTTTAGGCTTTGATAAGTTGTATAACCCTCAACAAAAACTCTTATTTTTTGTTCTTTGCAACTCATCTTGTCAAAACCTTCACATTGGGAAGTCTTCTTCATTCATTATTTGTGAGTTCTTGAAGAAACTATTTGATAACATTGTTAAAATATTATTGGTTGTTATGCATGGATTATAAGAAGACAAAGAGCTATGCTACCATATTAGTAATCTTGAAAAACAAAGAGAGAAAAGTGCATCTTATTGAGATAGAGAGTCAATATTGCTCTCTTGGAGCTTTGGTCAAGGATTTAGTTGAAATGACAGAATAAAGGAACACAAGGAACCAGTTGGATTATGAAACTTTACAATTCTTTGTTTGCATGAGGACATGCAAAATTTCTGGTGTGGGGGAATGTTGGGCCTTCAATTTGTCATAATTTTGTTGATGAAACCATCCATTTTCGCATCATTCCATTCACCCATTGTCATCATTTTTAACCATATGTCTTTATAAATGCACCAAATTCTTACATACATGTTTACATGGTTTATTATTATTATTCTATTATTTTTAATGAATTAAAGAGAATTATGCATGGTTTTACTAATGATAGTATTTCCAGTGCAAGTTTCTACAGTTAACAAAGTTTCTGCAGTTGCCTCCATGGTTGAGGTAGTAGCACCACTCTAGAATGAAATATGACACATGGAAATTGTTTCTATAAGTTCAAATATGGATTTTTGTTGGTAAAATTCCACCCAGCTCGCACATGTGGACCTCCAGGCAAAGATCAAGGGAAAATCGCAACATTTTTTACCAGTCAACTTCAAACGCTTTTTCTGATCAAAGGAAAGTGAATCTCGCAAAATAAAAACATGGGTTTTGTTTAGGGAAGGCCCAATTAAGTTTTCATTGTTAAATTTTCCCAAATTGGTTACCATTTGGGAGATATTTCAGGTTATTTGGAGCCCTATTTTGCATTTGTGTGAGAAAACATTGTGCCCATGTGTCAATAAACACCCAGTTAAGAAAACAGAGAATGGAATGGACTGTGATTCATAAAATTAGTGGAAAATAGGTTTCCATTCAATTCTTATCTTTAGCCATATGAATCTCCATGAAGTTATATTGTAACCCCTATATAAACACTCCAATGAAACAAAGACAGGAGGTTAATTTTCTGAAGCATACAGTGAACTGTTAAAACTCAGTTTTACATCCTGTTTAGTGAAGAAGTTCCTTGAATATTTGATGCATAACTGATTGTTCATGTGAAGCATTGATGCCACTTTTTTTTAGAGGGCACCTACAGATAGTGAAGGTTCTGCATTTTATGTTTTTAATGTAGTTGTTTTCATGTTTTCATTTTATCATTTGATGCAGTTATTTTAGAATTCCAGTTTGTCATTTGTTGTAGTTGTTTCCAGAATTCCATTTTTTCATTCGAAGTATATGTTTCCATAGTTTTCCTTTATCATAGTCTCATTAATATTCCTTTTCAAATTATCAAATTGCAGAATGATTCATAGTTTTACTTTCAAGAAAAACAGCGATTTATTTTAAAATAGTTTCGCAAGTTCATGTGTGGTTTACTTCAAAAAGCATTGAGTGATTTCTTTTACAGTTTTTGAATGAGTTCTTTTCACGAGCATGAGTGATTTATTTACAATCAGTTGTGGTTGAGTGATTTTCTTTCAATATATGGGTGAGTTATTTTTTAGTTCAAGAGTGATTTATTTTCAGAGTAATGGTGATTTGTTTATTTCTTTACAAGTTTCATTGCCATAACATTTCATTTCAAAAACATAAAAATGTATAAATTCCCTTTTCTAGAATTTGATTTTATCTCCGTACACTAGACTGTTAGAATTTCTAGAAACTAACAAATTAGTTAATATTTCTTCATAAGATAGAGAAGGTTTGTTTCAGTTTTTGCAGAATAGAAATCATGTTGATTTTTAGAACTTAGTTGTAGTTTAAATTTATTTCATTAGGCACATAATAATAAAAACATCCTTAGAAGCAATCTCTACAAATTCAATCATCACACCAATAAACTGAATTAAAAGAGGATTCTAGCACATATAGTGCACTTTCACTTCACAAGTTTACCAACTTTGGTCGATAATTTATGTAATCAACTTAAGACAATTAAATTGACAAACAGTTATGATGACAGTAGCTGACACAGATGAAATTGGTGTTCCACCTGGGTTAGGAATAAAACAGTGGGCTGATTTTCCCTTGATGCCAGTCCATAGTTCGCATAGTTCCCACCAGAAATAGGAGGTATGTAGGGTTGACCCCCAGGCGATGGAATATATGAACCCGTAGGTTGACCACTCAAAGGGGGAACCATGCTTACCATGGCTGCAATAAAAGGAGTAGAAGGCCCAATATTAATTTGTGTTTGACCTATCATCACTGTAGTTTGGGAAGAGGTCTGTGTATATGTTGATACATTTGGAACAATTGGGATAGTAGTAGGAGTGACACCATATGACCAAATGGGGTTATAAAAAGTGAAGTTGCACCAGAATTGTCTGAAACAAGATCACCGACAGAGGTGTAACCTAGTGGGACCACATATGCACTATGACCAAAAAGTGTAGATGGCCCACTCCCCAAATCGTAGGGATCAGAAACATAAGGAAACCCTTCATGAGGAAAGAGTGTTTCGGAATCACTACCAACAACTGGAGTATGGGTGGCATAGGTTTCCAAATGAGCACTCGAGGGTGTTGACTCCACATATGGGACCTCACCATCTATCACCATGTTTGGGAAGATTTCTCGAATGGGAGCCCGATATGCACTAAGAGAAGGTTCCAAAGATACGTTAGGATTATCAAAAGGATTATAGGAATTCGAGGGTGATAAATACATAAGTTTTGGATCAAATAATGGATTGGGAGGAAAAAGAAAGAAATTCTAAGTAGTTTGAGGACTATTTGGAGGAGATTCCTAAGATGAAGTGATTGACTCTTGAGGCGGTGGTCGGGAAGCAAGGGGTTGGATACTTAGGATGATACCAATTTCAACACCTTGGTTCTCAAGGGGCTCATAGTAAAAAGTATCAAAACCTAAAAATCTAGATGGATCATGTGTATTAGCATCTCTAAAGACATTTTGTTATTTATCCAAGGTCTCGTTTTGGACTCCTAGTGGTTTTGCCACGATGGCTTTTTCAGGAAATCAATTACTGGTTGTGTGTCGATGAACACTTTTGGAATAATTCAATTTTACAATTAACCATTCATTTTGACAACAAAAGGAGTTGTTTTTCAGGTAGGATGTTATTCTTTGGTCGATTAATTTTAGAAATTAACAAAAAATAAATTAAAAAAAGGGGTATCTAGGCATAAAGGTTTACCAATCAATCGTGAACTACAATATACACCTTGGCGAACCAAGGACTTAACATACGGCAGCCAATCTCCATGAATGTTGTGTTCGGTGTATCACGGTATACAAGGTGGTCAACTCGGTTACCTATGGATGGATAAAAACCTATAGGGGACTCCCAAAATATACTCGATGGTATGATGGGAGTGTAGTCTGTAGTAGTGTTGTCTAATGCGTAAGGGTTCGATGAGAGCATTCCCATATATTTATCATGCGTGGAGTGTCGTCAGATATACATGAAGGTACGTGGAGAACAATCCTATACACTTATGTACGTGGAACGGGATATCACTCCCAAGATGCAATGTTGGCAAATAACGACAACTCCTACATTTAACGAAGTCAAAACACATCTCTAGCCTAGACCTCTATATGTTTTCGTTAATGTTCCAAATGCTCCTTAGGTTAATTGAGGTAAATTTTAACGTTGATCTTAAATTATGTTTCAGTTTTAAGTCTCAAAAATCGATGTCATCTAAACACGCGTATGATGCATCTAATATGAAGAAAAAAATATTTTCATTTCAATCAAAGTTATCTAGTGTAGGGAATAAGTGCAAACATTGATGCAACAATAAAATATGAAAACGACAAGAGCTTCCTAACTATATCTTTCAACTTCACATTTCAATGCAACAACCAAGAAGTAAATGAATTTCAATTCACTAAAATTCACCTACATGATTTTGTTTTTTAATGAAGATGCACTTTTCAGCTTTCAAAACCAAGTAATGTAATATATGCTCAATGACAATCTCAAAAAAAACTTTCCAATGGAATGTAATCTAATGCAACTTCCAAAATTTTTGAGGTGAAATCCTAAGAAATAGAGATGCAATTTATTTTTAGGGTTCCAAAAGAACTAAAAATGCTTGAAGGACAGCAAATCAGTAACACATGCAAGTAGAAAAACAATAAATTCAATTACCCAAAGAACCAAACTTTTGACTAAATTTCATTTTCACTAATTAACATGGAATAGAATTTTGCAAACCATAAAGAATCTAACAACCAAAGACAAAATTTATGCACACAGAGCAGGAAAAATACTTCAGAGATCAAAAAATTCTATAACTTCTTTGAAAATCCCTAAGAAATATCATTTTTTTACCAATGTGGGCAGACAGTGGAAACCATGGTGTTAAGCGCGACTATAATGAGAAAAATCCACGTTGACAACTCTATTTTCAAAGATAGAAGTGTTGGGCTATAAAATTTGTGAAAAAATAATAAAAATTGAAAAGATATCCGGACTTAACACTCTGAAGAACACACCACTCGGAATACAGACCCATAATCAATCAAAATTACATAAAACTAGGAGGTTGGCCAAACTTCACAAAAAGACCAAAAACAAAAGGAGGTTTGAAGGGTTATGTGCTCCCCAGTAGAGTCGCCATTTTTTTGTGCAAGAAATCCTTTATGCAGATAGAAATGATCCATTTAGTCCTATAGGGGGATCTAACAACAAACGAGACAAATATATGCAACCTTTCCTAACTTATACTAGAAAACACGAAGGAGGATAAAATTCCTACCTATTTCTGATGTTAGTGCCTTTGGTGTCAGCCTTGATTCTTTTGCTTCCATGCTCATGATCACGATCTCCTCTCCGTTGGTGTAGATGAGTGCCTGCAAGGAAAGAAAAGTGAAGACAACAATCATACACAAAGCATAATAGTTTCTAGTATAAGTTATGTAGTAGATCAAGGAACACTACAATAAATTGACAATAATTAACATATTTATGGAAATGAAACACATAATTTATTATTAATAGAATTATAAAGGGAGAAATACAACCATAAGCCTTGATGTTGGACACATCCTTCAGGTGAGATTCCAATTCCTAGCCTTCGCCTCCAAACATATTCCTCCTTTGCAAATGGGCAGCAATTGGGCATGATTCAGCTCATAGGATGGAAACCAAACCAAGAGTGGATGGTAGGGATGTAATATTCCCTAATGGGAAAGCAGGAATATAGTGCAAAATCATGAAAATGGCAGGTTAAATCAACACATCAACAATGGAGACCAATATGGAGCCATAACATTATGTATAAGAACAACAAATCAGTACAAAATAGTGAGGCATAAATCATATGAAATGAGGGAAGAAGCCTCCCATAAACAATCACTCCCAAATATGAGATGTTGCTACAATACAAAATGTCAGAGAGCTACTACAGCGCAATCATAACATGCATAAATACAGCTAGAGATCATACTATGATACAAATATACTGATATATGCCTCAATAAATGTTATACAAATAGATCTAGGCCCTATATCACCTTTCCAAGATAACCCAAGAGGGTTTTCAGAAAAATGCACACAATGTGCCAATGTAAGCTGCAACCCTAGGGCTAAAGGTATGCTGCAACAACAGAAATGAGAAGATATGGCTGAAGCTGATTTATAATCCTACATCTCTTCTCCAATAGACCCTATGGATGAAAGAATGTCTCCTTCATTGAAGAAATCACCTCCCAAAACATACACTGCAACCACCCCTTCAAATCCTCCCTAAAATAACGTAGATCTGGACTAAAATTGTGTTTTAGGGGATAAATAATCCTTGTCCTACTGCCAAATATGTCAATAAATCCCAAGAGGCTTCTTTACTGGCCTCCTAGTGGAAATAACCCTTCCTCCACTGCAAAATTAACTCATAAAACACCCAATGCAAACCTCCACTACTACACCCTGCAACACAGCACAACTCTAAGTAGAAAATGCACTGTTGAAGAAAATTGAAGCTTGGCATGATGCTTGAATGTGGAAATGTAGTGCAATACTCTTCCTAGAGGCTCCTCAAAGAAATAGGTGGGATTCCTGCTCGGGAACACCCTGTGCTAAACAGCGCTTCAATTTTAGCTAAACAACTGAAGAGAGCAACAAGTCTAAACAGACCATTAACAAAATAATAATCCCATCATTCCCACAATGGTTGCCATCCCCTTCCTTATATTCTTGGTGAGCCTCCTTACCTTGGGCCCCACTCATTAAAGCCACTACTTCTATGCATGGAATCTCTTTCCAAAACTGTGTTGTCCCTCAGTGGGTGCTACTCCTTCCATACCAGTGTTGTTTGATTTGGTCAAGGTTGACCCATTATTAATGCTATAACCACTTTTCACACATAAGGGTCTTCAATCTAGCCTTTATATGACTTCCTTTCACATTAGGAGTATCTTTTATTCCTACTAAGGAGATTTATGGCTCTACATACCCTCTTATTCCTCTATCTAAGGGAAAAAACAAAATTTAATATTCGAATTAGCTGTGTGCTAATTTTAGGAATATTACAGTCCTCCCCTCCCAAACGTTGCTTGTCCTCAAGAAACTGCAAGGTTAGAACTGAAGAGCCTCTCCTCTTCCTCCTGTAGCATCCTCATATGATAAGTTCCTCCAATGAACAAGATTCCCTCTCATCAATATGTCCCCTAGTTGCTCCTCCCAAGTGTATAAGTAAGCCTTTGGTGACAAATCCAAATGGCTCTCATCATGAAGTAGTGGGATATCCATGGAGGAAACTATATGTGGTCTAGAGGCCTTCTTGAGGCATGGAATTAGAAAATTATTGGGAACCTTCATTCCCATGTGAAGCTCCAAACCCCAAGCTATCATCCACAAGAAGTGAGTCATCCTCCAAAATGGTAACCCATGGAAATTTATTCCACCTTTGGCTCCTGAAATATAGGTGGGCTGCATAACTAAACATGATAGACCAAATGGCCTACCCTACATTGTCTCTCTCTCCACTTATGGTAAGTGTAGAGTTGCTGTTGAATTTGGGCTGCAATAATGTTTCCCTCAAGAGACAAAAGGACAACTGGATCTCCAAAGACCCCTTCTCTAGTATCATGCATCTTGCTAGCCCAAGCCATCCCATACAAAGTGAATAACATAGCATCACCATATGGAATCCAATCCAAAAATACATTGAGTGTTATGTGTAGTGTTGGATGGTACCAATAGTCTCTCCCGTGGATGCAATGCAGTTTTACTAATTGTTGTTTCAGAACATCATGTGGCAAGTTGTCTTCCAACAAATGGCTAGTTGTGCATGTTTTCTCATCTACTAAGGAGTAGTAATTGGCATTATATATCATCTAATAATAAGAACAACACAATTTTTTCCCAAAGACCTCTAAGAAATGGCTTCCTCCATCACTTATATTGGTCTTAGGAAGACCATGTAGCAAAAGTAGAAACTTGCCCTCTTGTGGAGCAATGCACTGTACATATATGGCAAGAGAATGAAAATATTTTGTTAGATGAACAGAAAGTACAAACATACCATTCTTACCATTCATTGTGAGTAAGCTAAAAATGAGGTCCATGGATGATCCCTCCCATGAGAATATCCTCATAGTGGTTTGAAATGTGAAGTAATACATACTCCCATTGGAACACTCCATCAAAAGATACATACTCCCAAGTGACAGTGTTGTTGGCCTTTATGATAAGGTCCTTGCCATCTCATATCTTCCCTCTTTGAAATCCCCAATGCCAAATTCACATACCATGATGCTTCTATATATGGGATATTCCTTCATATGTGGAAGCACCTCATGTTCCTCCAATGCTGAAGAGTAGTCCCCTTGTATCTTGATTGTGCCATCCTCTTCTTCTGAAATATTATGCAAGGTATGGGATAAAATAAGCCCATACTCTCCCAAGAGTAACCAAAGCAACAATAGCTCTTGCTACCTCCTTACACCTCCATCATACAAACCATGGAGTGAAAACATGATAACTGACATAAGGAATGCCACATCATCCCAATGCATCCAAACTTCTTGCTGCCATATGATGCAAGTGCCATGCCAAGTCCCAACCAACCACATACCCTTTGAAGTAGGATATGTCTCATGCTCACCAAACTCTTTCAAGAGTAGCCAATGTAGCATTTCCTCCTACTTCCATGTGTCATAGATCTGCAAGTGGCTCTCTAGCCTCTTGCTCTTCAACATCACCCATCCAACCAATGGTGAGTGTCTAATGTCATGCTCCCAATGGGTATTCCTCCAATGGAGAATACCATCCTCCCAAATCAAATCAATATCTCTGCACTTCATGGGATGTTGAAGTGTAGCCTTTTGGATATCTCCATATGAATACCACTCATCATTGAGAAAATTGACCCCATAAGGATCCAAATATACTAAAGGAAAACTCTCCTCATTGAGCAGTGAAGTGCTCATCAAGGAAGACCCATCATAATAATGGGAGATGAGATGCCTCTCATCAACCATCTGTCTATCCTCTGCTACACATGTAGAATGGTTATTGGAATGCTCCAATTATGGTTGGGCCCCCAACTCATCACTATTGTTCAATGACAGCACTGCTGATCTCCATGATGGTGCATTTTTTGTCTCATGCTCATGCACAATGCTAAGAATATAGTCCTGCATTGGATTGTTCAAGAAAATAGTCATCTTATCCTCCAAAAATATACACTCCAACCCCAAGAGTTGTGTGCATCTCATCAATGACATACTAGGATGAATGTATGTCTCCTCCTTGATCCTGTTAAGGGTCCTCTACGCAGTGATAGTCTGCTACTCCAAATCAACAGTGTATCTTGACCCTAGGTCATGCAATGGCATATTCCCACAACCTTCCATAAAATGTGTTGAAATAATAGAAAGTGGAAATATGTGCATACCTCGGTAAATCTTGGGAACATCTTTTACTACTACAAGGGTTCCTTCCTCCAGTGTGTTGACTTCCCCAACTACTGATGATGATGGTTGCTCCTCTATGACTACATCAGCGCTGATATAAGTCTCTTCCTCCTTATTCATCTCCAGAATAGTGCATGGGACTCTAAATGTCAAGAGATAAAGTCCACTTTGCAAAGTTGCAAGTTTTCTTTCTCCTGATGCAAGTGCTCTTGCAGTAAGTGGTGGTGGAAGTCTCTTCTCCTCTGATTTCTTCTTGTCATACTTCTTGATCAACCTCTGAGTAAAATCTGCATATGTACTCACTTTTTCATGACTCAAATGGTTGAACCACCAAATGTTTGCATCACCCTCAAGGTGCAACGCCGCAATCTCTACAACTTCTCTCTCTACTACCGTATGTAGCAGGAAAAATGCATCCAACTTCATTCCCAAAGCCCTTGCTGTGCATGTGGGTGAACCATCAAATGTAGACAATAGAAATCTATTGTGCTTCCTTCTTCTATTACTACAAGGTCTTTGCTCTTCTTTGAGCTAAATTAACTGCGAGAGAGTTAGATCCTCCTTGAAAGCTCTTGATTGAGACTTGTATTCTACAAGATACTCACTTATAATCTCATGATCTAAGTGCCCTCCATCCCCATGCCGTTTGCCTTCTTACTCAAAATAAAAGGGCATAGTATATTTCTTTGGATCTCTATGCAATACTGGTTCTTTCCTCTACTGATAGGAAGTACAAGGACCTTCCTCATCTTGAAACCCTATTGTGGTTTCACTTCTTTTCTCCATTTTTCTTTGCTTGACCTTTTTGGTGAGGTCCCTCATAGATCTAAAAAGATATGAGATTAAACTCATTCCTTCCATAATTCTGATCTCTTTCTCCTTCTTCTTATTCTCCTGATAGCATAATGGCTGAGATCCATAGGCTGAGCCAATATTATGCTCTCATACCACTGTAATATTCCCAAATGGGAAAAGTAGGAATATAGTAAAAAATCATGAAAATAGCAAGTTAAATCAACACATCAACAATGGAGACCAATATGGAGCCATAACATTATGTATAATAATAGCAAATCAGTACAAAATAGTGAGGCATAAATCATATGAAATGAGGGAATAAGTCTCCCATAAACAATCACTCCCAAATATGAGATGGTGCTACAATATGAAATGCCAAAGAGCTACTACAGCACAGTCATAACATGCATAATTACAGCTGGATATCATAAAATGATACAAATATAATGATATATGCCTCAATAGATTTTATACAAATAGATCTAGGCCCTATATCACCTTTCCAAGATAACCCAAGAGGGTTTTCGAAAAAATGCACACAATGTGCCAATGTAAGTTGCAGCCCTAGGGCTGAAGGTATGCTGCAACAATAGAAATGAGAAGATATGGTTGAAGTTGATGTATAATCATACAACTCTTCTCCAATATGCCCTCCATATGAAATAATGTCTCCTCCACTGAAGAAATCACCTCCCAAAACATACACTGCAACCACCCCTACAACTCCTCCCTAAAATAACGCAGATCTGGGCTGAAACTACGTTGTAGGGGATAAATACTCCTTGGCCTACTGCCAAATATTTCAATAAATCCCAAGTGGCTTCTTTACTAGCCTCCCAATGGAAATAACCCTTCCTCCACTGCAAAACTAGCTCAAAAAACACCCAATGCAAACCTCCACTGCTACACCTTGCAACATAGCACAACTCTAAGAAGAAACTGCGTTGTTGAAGAAATTTGAAGCTTGGCCTGATTCCTGAATGTGGAAATGTAGTGAAATACTCTTCCTAGAGGCTCCTCAAGGAAAGAGGTGGGATACTCGCTCAGGAACACCCTGTGCTAAACAACACTGCAATCTTAGTTAAACAGCTGAAGAGAGCAACAAGTCTAAACAGACCATTAACAAAATAATAATCCCATCATGCCCACAATGGCTGCCATCCCCTTCCTTATATTCTTGGTGAGCTTCCTCACCTTGGGCCCCACTCATTAAAGCCACTACTTCCATGCATGTAATATCCCTCCAAACCTGTGTTGTCCCTTAGTGAATGCCACTCCTTCCATACTAGCGTTGTTTGATTTGGTCAAGGTTGACCCAGTCTTCATGCTCTAACCCCTTTTCACACATAAGGGTCTTCAATCCAGCCTTTAGATGACCTCCTTTCACATTAGGAGTGTCTTTTATTCCTACTAAAGATATTTTGGGTCTCCATACCCTCTTATTGCTCTATCTAAGGGCAAAATCAAAATTTAATATTCCAATTAGTTGTGTGCTAATTTTAGGAATATTACAAGGGATTTCATTTATAGGGAAGGAGAGGGACTTGAGGATCCATGAAAATGGGAAGGAGTTCCACATATATATGGATAGATCCATGGAAGGAGGATCTAGTGCAAGGAATGGGAGGTCTCGTTCCAATCATCAACAAACTGAAACCATGTCACCGTTCTCGAGCCTTCTAGTGACAAAATCTTCTCCTCATTTTTTGGTAAAACTTCCTGAAGAGGACCAATGCAAATTTTCCAGATAAAATTCGCGTTGGCAATGCTAGACATGTGTAATAAAAAAGGTGACAAGCATGAGGAATTAGTTATAGGAAACGTGTTGGGCTTAAAAAACAAGGTTTTTGACAAGATTTTCAGTATATTTTCAAGGCAAGTCTTCTTCATTTATTCAAGGATGATATAAACATGTTTCATGGTGAATACATTGTTGCGACAGTTTCTATTACTTTCTGATATTTGTGGCATCAATGACATAAAGGGAGACACTTCAGGATACAATACTGGGAGTGTGAAAAAATATTGTATAACAATCTTGAGTGATTTTTAATCCCTAGAGTATGTCAGTAATTGTTCAGTTTGTAGGCCCCACATCCTTAACTAGAATTTGGAGGTTGGGTCAGGTCATAGTGCCACTCGTCTCATGTTTACTCTCAAAAACTTGTGAATTTGGGTAAATGTGGGGGGAGGCAGCTAAAGAAAAATAAAGAGAGACTAATTTTGAAAACATCAATAGAACTCTTCAAGAGGAGTTGAGAAAAAGATTGGATGTTTTGGATATACCTTTCTTTCAAACTATAACACGACTTTTGGATAAATTAAATAACAAGTTGAAGGAGAAAGATAAAATGATCAAAAATTTAAAGCTTGAATTTGAAAATAAACTTAAAAGGAGCAAGAGAATCATAAATCACAAGTAGCATAATATAACAAAATAACAACCAAAATGAATAAGACATGTGCTAGGCACGCTAATAAGTTGAAAAATACATATTTTTAATGTGCTAAGGTAGCATGAAGGATTAAATAACTTGAAGAAACCTAAAAGGAATGGCATAAAAGATTAGATCAAGGTGATAAGGGTTAGGTTAAAGATAAATTACAAAGCATTCTAGCAAAATGAATGTCTTCAATTAACTTGGATAAGTCCCTACAAACATAAGAGAAGAGGTTGCAGGAAGATCACATCCATGAATGTTCTAGTTGTTAGGTGTGGAGCCTGATTATCTTGTTTACTTTGTATCACAGCATTGGACCCTTGTACCTTTAAAGGGGAGGCAACACCGCTCGTAATTAATCGCTGCCATGGGGGGTCCAGGGGGGCGGCAGCACTTTTCGGAGCCCCCCCATGGCGGGGGGTTTCGGGGGCAGCGCCCCTGAAGCTAAAAATAGATGTAAATTTGCCTTCTAAAAGTATAGTAATTTCTAGTCAATCTGGGCCGTTCATAGGTGGATGATCTGACGGTAGAAGTTATGTTTAGTTTAGGGTTTTTTGCCCTAGAAGGAAACCCCCTTGTATATATGAGGGTATTGTATTGCGGCTGTGTAATATAGGTGTATTCTCAGAGCGAGAAACAGATAGGGAGACTGTGAGAGAGAACAGAGGATATTACAGCGGATCTGCTGTAGGTTTTGTCTCTTCAATTTTTGCTGGTTAATAGAAAGGAAGGACTGGCTGTTCGGGGTGGACGTAGCCCAAACTGGGTGAACCATGTATATTTGTGTCTCTCTGGTTTTATGTGTTTTGTGTGCTTGTATTTTCTGCATATTTTTATGTGTTGCATTGCTCTGTGATATATAATTTTCTAACAACTGGTATCAAAGCCGAAGGTATATTTGGCTGATAAACTCGCAGGAAAGAAGGGTTCCTGGTTCGAGTGGGAGCAATGGCGGAAGATGGTAAGTTTAGGGTCAAGAAATTTAACGGCCAAAACTTCCCGATGTGGAAGATGCAGATGGAAGATTATCTGTATCAGAAAGATCTGTACCTACCATTGAGCGGAAAAACAAAGAAGCCGACGGCCATGACAGATGCGGAATGGAACTTTCTTGATAGAAAGGCACTCGGAACAGTACGGTTGTGATCCAAATTTATGCAGGAATGCAACAGAATAAACACATAACCATAAATACAGAGATGCAATGGAAATAAAATTTCATTTCATTAATATCAAAGAACTGAAATTTGCTTACAGACAGAATGGAAATAAAACTAGCTAGGGCGTTGGTAGCTATCTCTGAGAAGAGATGTGGCGGCTACAGGTCTCTGAACTGAGTTAAAATGAGGCTCGAGGGCTTATTTATTATTTAGAAACAATGGGAAATCCTAAACAGCCAAAACCATAACCCTAGGAGATGAAGCGCCAAAACTATGGGCCCCGTTTGGGTAAATTGGTGTTTCAACTTCCCAGGGGCGTAACTTTGGCATACCATCTCCGTTTGACACGTACCATACCTCGTTAGAAAGATCTATTCGAGGAATAAAAATTTTTAACAAGCAACATCGATCAATGGACCCATGTTTCTCTTATTTTTTCCAAAAAACATCATTTAGGGCCTCAAAACGGCTCCAGAAGTTCAGGACCCGAAAAACTGCTAAAAATAGTAAGTTGTGACGAAACTGAAAAACTAAAAGAGACAATGGCGGGGCCCCAAGTGGAATAGGCGGGTGACAACAAATATCCACCTAGATCATTCCTCCCCCCTTAGGAAGAAATGGTCCCCATTGCGTTAAGTTCCTCCATGAGATGAGGAAATTGCTGCTGAACTTGGTCCCTGGTGAACCACTTTCCTTGGTGCAGGAGTTGGCCAGCTTTGACAACCCAATACAGTTGAATCTTCTATTGGCGAGTGTTCTTTATTTTCATGTCCATGATACAATATGTGGTGACCTATTCTATGCAGTCTGGGTTTAACTATGTTGGTGTGAGTTGTTCTGCAATGTCTGAGGTGTCCAGTAGAGGTGGGAAGTAAGGACGAAGGCGATCCACATTGAAGACTGGGTGCAGACCAAGGAACGGTGGAATACTGAGCTCGAAGGCATTGTTCCCTACAGCCTTGGTGATGGTGTACGGCCCGTATCGGATCGGGCGAAGCTTGCGGTGGGGTCTATTGAGGTGCTCCTTCTGCAAATGTAGCCATACTTTGTCGCCCACCTGGAAGTTGTGTGGCACCTGGTGTTGATCATGGCGTTGCTTGTACTTGGCATTGGCTCTGTCCAATATATCATGAACCTGTTGGTGGATGTGTTGAATGCACTCAATGAAGCTACTTTCTTTGTCAACTTCAGACTAAACATGAGCTGAATCGGCCTGAGCAGATGCAAATGGCATGGCTACGTCAATGGGACATAGTGGCTGGAATCCCAAGCCCACCTGAAAGGGGCTATGGCTGATTGAACTGTGGAGAGCTCAATTATAACTATGTTGTACATAGGGGAGGCTCTTGTCCCATGTGCGTGGATTCTTTGAACTATACATGCGCAGAATGTATACAATCATTTTGTTGACGACCTCTGTCTGGCCATCTGTTTGGGGATGGAATGTTGTGGACTTGGTGAGCTTGGTATCCAACATTGACTAGATGCTAGACCAAAATGTGCTGAGGAACCTGCTATCCCGATATGATATGATAGACTGTGGGATCCCAAAGTGCACCCACACTCGTTCAAAGAAGAGTTTAGCAGTAGCTTCTACTGTGATATTCTTCTTGCAGGCCGCCATAATGGCCATCTTCGAGAATCTGTCGACGACTATGAAAACAGAGTCATTTCCCTGCTTAGTAGAAGGCAGGCATATGTAATCCATGGAGATGGATTCCCAAGGTCGACTAGGGGTAGGTAGTAGAGTATATAGGCCTTGCTTCTTGATGGTCGGTTTGGCAATGGCATAAGCAGTGCAGGATCTGATGTGCTTCTCGACATCCTTTCGAAGGTTCGGTCAATAGAAATACTTCTGCAGGATTGCTACGGTTTTCTCAACCTCGAAATGCCCAGCGACTCAACTGTAGTGTGCTTCCCACATCATCTTGGCACGCTCGCTTGAGGGAACACAAAGGTGTCACAGGTGACATAAAAGTGCATCTTGGAGGTGAAAATTTGGAACTTGCGTACCCCCCAAGAGTGCCTTGTAAGTGTGGCCGAATTCTGGGTCACTCTCATAGAGAAGCGTCCAATTAGAATTCTCGTGCCCACAAGAGTTGAGCACGGTGGTGAGTGCCATGATCGGTGGTCGGCTGAGGTAGTCTGCAACATTATTGGTGCTACCCTTCTTGTACTTGTTGTTCAAATGAAACTGTTGCAGATATGTGGACCACTTCTGATGGCGATCATTCTGCAACTTCCCTTGTGTCTGTATGAACTGCAGGGGCCGGTGGTCTGTGTGGATGATTGTTTCCTTCCCAAAAATGTAATGCTTCCATTTTCGACAAGCTTGCACAATGGAATACATTTCTTTGTCATAAGTGGGATACTTGCAGACTGTATCAGACAATGTCTCACTTTGATATGCCACTGGATGTCCCTGTTGAGTAAGAACTCCCCCAATAGCATAATCAGAGGCATCTGTCTTGATCTCAAATGGCTGTTGCAAGTCTGGTAAAGTGATCACTGGGGCAGAACAGAGGCGATTTTTCAATTCTGTGAAAGCCTTCTGTTGAGGTTCCGACCAAAAGAATTTTGCTCTCGCTCCTCTCTTGGTGACTTGACTCAAGGGCCAAGTGATATGAGAGAATCCCAACACGAACCTCTGGTAGAAATTAGCAAGACCCAGAAAGCTATGAAGCTCTGTTATAGTGGTTGGAGCTGGCCAATCCCGAATGACTTGGATCTTGGCTAGATCCACATGCACCCCCCTTTCATTAATAATGTATCCCAGATATTGAACCTGGGTCATGCCAAAATTGCACTTCTCCAAATTGGCACACAACTTATGTTGCCGCGGTGTTTTGAGGACTTGTCAGATGTGGTGAATGTGCTCTTCCAAATTCTGGCTGAAGATCAGAATGTCATCCAAGTACACCACTACAAATGAGTTGGTGAATGGCCGCAAAATGTCGTCCATCATCCTCATGAAGGTTGTGGGAGCATTCGTCAACCCAAAAGGCATGACCAGCCATTCGAAAAGGCCTTCGTTGGCTTTGAAGGAAGTCTTCCACACATCGGAGGGTTCAATCGGTACCTGGTGATACCTGGACTTCAAGTCAATCTTGCTGAAATATTTTTCACCTTTGAGTTGGTCCAGAAGGTCATCAATCCGTTGGATCGGGTACCTATTCTAGACAGTGATCTTGTTCAGTGCCTGATAGTCAATACAAAGTCTCCACGTCCCATCCTTCTTCTGTACCAACATGATCGGGCTCCCACAGGGCGATGAACTTGGTCGGATGTGACCTTTCTACAACAGCTCCTAAATCTACCTCTTGATTTCATCGTTCTCCAGAACAGAGTGCCGATAGATCGGTCCATTGGGTAGCGGCACACCTGGGGTCAAATCAATCGGGTGCTTGACCTGGCAGTGCAGAGGAAATCCTGTGGGTGAGGTGAATATGTCCCCGTACTCCTCCACAACCTTATCCATTTGTTGTTGTCATGCAGAGGAGCCCTGTCTAGAGGTCGTGGCCACAGTCTTCTTCTTCTTGCCCTGGGGGTGGATCCTTAGGAAAACGAATTTCCTGGTTTTGGAAATGAGCTTACCGCATTTTTTTGCAGTAACCAAAGAGATAGCAGCAGGAGGTGGTACCTCTGGTATCCTGTATAACTTATTTCCCAAAGTAACAATAACAGCGTGAGGCTGAGACTCATACACATCATGACGCTTCCACAAGTATGGTTGTCCTAATAATACATCAGAAACATCAATAGGAGCAACGTCACATAATACCTCATCCGTGAAGGGCTTGATGCTATAGGGAAGGCGGCACTGCTGGCTGACGCGGAGATCTCGTCCTTGGTGAAGCCACCTAATGGTGTATGGATGTGGGTGAGCTGTGGTCGGCAAGCCCAACCACTTCACGGCGTCTGTTGAAATGAGGTTCTTTTGGCTCCCATTGTCGATAATGAACTATATTGGGGAGCCCTTTACCCACATCTGGGAGTGGAAGAGACGTTCCTCCTCCTCTAGATCTTCTGGTTCCTCCTTCTGGATCTTTGTAGTGGCAACAGTGGCATTGGGCTCCGAATTAATAATATGCTTCCCTTTTTCATTCCCCTTGTCAGGTTATGATTCAGAGTTGGAGCATGCATCTAACTCAGAAGCCCACATCTCAACCACCAGCGACTGCTTGGCCCGACACTCACTTGTGTTGTGAGTGGAGCTCTTATGGAACTCACACCACTTTCCCGTGTCCTTCTTTGGCTTTGCGGTGTTGTTCTTTGTCAGGCCCCGATTGCATTGTCTTGAGTTGGCTACATGCCTTGCTCACATTTTTGTTCTCTCGGTTTGGGAGCACCTTTCCCTTGCTTTTGATTCGCAGATCCAAAGTCTCGCTTCTTCTGTTTGAATTTCTGCTCAATCTTGGCAGCATACCGGTATGTCGTACCAAGCGAGGAGATGTTGAGGAACTCCATTTCCTCCTGAATGTATATGTGCATACAACTGCGATACTTTAGCTCCAGATGTTTCTCTGAATATTTGATACCCAACTTGGTGCGCACGGTGTGGAATAGATTCGTCAACTCATGCACATCTTGATCCCTTTGTTGTCGCAGTGTGGTCCATTGTATGTACTTGTCCTCATAGCTCCCCACGGGTTAATATTGTTCCTTGATGGCCTCTCAAGAAGAATTCCAAGTGGGTAAGGCTGAGAACAGATAGGGTTTTGTCTCGTCCTTTTTCTCAGAGTGGGTTTCCCACCAGTCCTTGACATGGGGGGCAGCTTTGAGGAGTGAAAAAATAATCTTCTCCCTGTCGGAAAAGTCATGAACTGAGAAATATCCTTCTAATAGATTCAACCATCTATCTACGGCATCTGCATCTATTTGACCCTCAAATATGGGAATGTCAAAATTTACGTGTACCTTAAAAGGGGTCGCACCTCCAGAGTGGTTGTTGGATGCAGATGTGCCGCCGGTGGGCAGTCGTTGAAGGATCTAGGCAAAGTTATCCATCATCGCGTTCCTTTGTTTTTAGAGGGCCTCCTTGAGCAATATTTTGATAGGATCTCCTGCTCCATCATCTTTCTTTTCATCCCCCATGGGCGTCTGTCGGTTTTTGCGAGGTTGATCTTGCAAAGGTTCCACCAGATTGAGCCCTAACTCCTTATACCCCAACCTCGTTGGGGACATGCAAAGAAGGATCTAGAAAAAGCAGACCCCTCTGATACCACTGATCCGGATTTATGCAGGAACGCAACAGAATAAACACATAACCATAAATACAGAGATGCAACGGAAATAACATTTCATTTCATTAATATCAAAGAACTGAAATTTGCTTATAGACAGAATGGAAATAAAACTAGCTAGGGCATTGGTAGCTATCTCTGAGAAGAGATGTGGCGGCTACAGGCCTCTGAACTTAGTTACAATGAGGCTCAAGGGCCTATTTATTATTTAGAAACAATGGGAAATCCTAAACAGCCAAAACCCTAACCCTAGGAGATGAAGCGCCAAAACTATGGACCCCGTTTGGGTAAATTGGTGTTTCAACTTCCCAGGGGCATAACTTTGGCATACAATCTCTGTTTGACACATACCATACCTCGTTAGAAAGATCTATCTGAGGACTACAAATTTTGAACGAGCAACATCGGTCCATGGACCCATGTTGCTCTTCATTTTTCCAAAAAATGTCGTTTAGGGCCTCAAAACGGCTCCGGAAGTTCAAGACCCGAAAAACTGCCAAAAATAGTAAGTTGTGACGAAAATGAAAAAATGAAAGAAACAATGGCGGGGCCCCAAGTGGAGTAGGTGGGTGACCACCAATATCCACCTGGATCAGGTTGTGCCTTGCAGCGTCAGTCGCCTTCAATATTTCGAAGGAAACAACAATAGAGGGTTTGATGCAGACGTTGGCAAAACTATATGAAAAACCCTCAGCCTCAAACAAGGTATTTCTTATGAAACAACTATTTAATATGAAGATGTCAGAAGGTGGATCTGTTGCAGAACATTTAAATGATTTTAATACAGTTACCATTCAGTTAAGTTCTATAGGGGTAAACTTTGATGATGAAGTTAGAGCTCTGTTATTCTTGTGCTCATTGACAAAATGTTGGAATGGTTTAGTAATGGCCATTAGTAACTCTGTCTCTAGAACTAGTACCTTAAAGTTTGATGATGTTGTCAGTGCTATCCTTAGCGAGGAAATGCGACGGAAAATCTCCGATGAGACATCGGGTAATGCTTTGAGTGTAGAGTCTAGGGGAAGGAGAATGGAAAGAGGAAAGAGCTCGGGATATCGCAGTAAATCAAGGAAAGGTAGATCCAAGTCCAAATTGGGGATAGTGTGCTGGAAATGCAGAAAGAAATGACAGCTAAAGAAATACTGTAGATCTCGGAAGGGAAAAGAAGGAGATGCACAGCAAGAAAACAATCATGAAGCAAATGTGACAGGTGATGTGTTACAAGATGCTTTGATTCTTTCTTTCGAAAATGTTACTGATTCTTGGGTTGTAGATTTAGGGGCTTCATTCCATGCCACACCTGATAAGAAATATTTTCATGAATATGTTCAAGGAGATTTTGGACAAGTTCGTTTGGGTGATGATAAACCCTGTAAAATTGTTGGAATGGGTAAAGTTCTTGTAAAACAATAGAATGGAAACCAATGGCTACTAAAGGAGGTAAGGCATGTTCCAGATCTGAAGAAAAATCTAATTTCAATAGGGCAGTTAGGCAGTGAAGGTTGTGTGACAACTTTCATAGATAAAACTTGGAAGGTCACCAAAGGAGCGTTGGTAATAGAAAAAGGTGAAAAGGTTGGTACATTGTATTTATGAAATGGTATTTCTAACTCTGTTAATGCTTTAACTTCCAAAGGAGCAGATGCAGCATTATGGCATCATAGGCTCGGACACATGAGTGAGAAGGGAATGAAGATTCTTCACTCAAGAAATTTGTTGCCAGGTTTGAAGAATGTTGATTTGGATTTATGTGAGAATTGAATTTATGGAAAACAAAAGAGAGTCAGATTTCTCATAGTTGGGAAAGAAAAGAAGAGCGAAAAATTGGAGCTTGTGCATACAGATGTATGGGGACCTGATCAGGTATCATCTCTCGGTGGCTCTCGTTATTATGTTACTTTTATTGATGATGCAACTATAAAAACATGGATTTATTGTATTCAGAATAAATCTGATGTATTTGATACTTTCAAGAAATGGAAAGCTTTGGTTGAGATTGAGACAGGAAAGAAGTTGAAGTGTCTTAGATCAGACAATGGAGGTGAATATTGCAGCAAAGAGTTTGATAGGTACTGTTCAGAGCATGGAATTCGCAGAGAGAAGACAGTTCCAAGAACACCACAAGAAAATGGTGTGTCAGAAAGAATGAATAGAACAATCATGAAGCGTGCAAGGTGCATGAGATTGCATGCAGGATTGCCTTTACAATTTTGGGTAGATGCTATAGATACTGTTGTTTATCTAATAAACAGAGGGCCTTCAAGTTCCTTGGATGGTGGTATTCTAGAGAAAGCATGGACAGGTAAAAAAGTAAACTACTCTTTTTTAAAGCATTTTGGCTGTGAGGCCTTTGTCCATGTTAATAAAGAAAATAGAACAAAGCTTGAGGAAAAATCAAAGAAATGTACCTTTATTGGATATGGTGTTAATTATTTTGGATATTGCTTATATGATTATGAAAATCACAAAATCATTAGGAGAAGAGATGAAATATTCAATGAAAAGGTCTTGTATAAGAATCAGTTACAGGAAAAGAAACAGGAAAAACAAATCAAGGAATACACGGTTTTTGATGAGATAACGAGAAGTTTTGGCCGTTAAATTTCTCGACCCTAAACTTACCATCTTCCGCCATTGCTCCCACTCGAACCAGGAACCCTTCTTTCCTATGAGTTTATCAGCCAAATATACCTTCGGCTCTGATACCAGTTGTTAGGATTTACTGCATAAATAAAAAATTTACCGAGAGGAATACACATAATTAAAAACCCAGCAACAAAATATTAACATAAACACAGATGTTTATTCGGGAAAACCCCAAATCCGGGGAAAACCCCAACCAATGAAATTTCATTATCCATTGGCCACAACCTTGGCCAATCCGGCCAAGTGAGCCTTCACCACTCACCTCCAGGCCTGCCTTACAATGAAGTATTCTCAACCTCTTATAGGCTCCATTACATGCAATACCATGGGCCAAAACCACTACTATTTACCCTATTCAACTTTGACTCTATCCTGATTCAAGTTTACCTAACACTAGTTGATCTCCAATATGCCTCATCGCTAGTGGTTGAATCAATGAAGGCAAAGCTAGTTGAGAAAGAGGAAAATGTGACAAAACTCAAAAAGGAATTCTTGTTGAATCGAAAATCGGGTATTTAGGATGTGACATGGAGATACAAACTTGAAATTCCAAATTGCTAATTTACAATATAAATATATAGTCCCATAGTTTAACCAATGTCAATTTTTTCAACTACAAATGAGAAACAATTGAGGGAACAACCACTTGAGAATGAAGTACAAAAACTTAGGGATCAGTTGGGTAGAATTCAATCCCAACTAAAATCTAAAAAAGAAAAACTTCAAAGGAATGAAAAGGAACAAAAGGAGAAGTATAAGAACAATGTAGAAATGTTGAAAAATTTAGACAAAGATAAAGGAAATTTGCAAGACATATTGAAAAAGTATGCCCAAAAAAAAAAATTTCAAGAACTGGAAAAACAATTAAAACATGTGTCAGCTACAATTCTAGAACAATTAGAAACCTCTACAAAACGAAAGAGAGACTCTATTGGATTGTCTTCATCTCAAAAACAAGGCTTACACAATCCTCCCGAGCTGGCTAGAGTTACAATATATAATTTGTTTAAATACAATGTCTATGTAAATACATTTTAAAAATGTAATATATATTAATATTTGGATAGTTAATTGACATCATATTTTATTATTTGCAATTAATGAATTCATGATGATTCATAGTGCTCATTATATATATATATATGTATGTATGTATATATTCCAATGATAGTTCTTATTTTATTTTGTCTTAATGGATATATGTGATTGTTAATTAATAATTTTTCCTCCAAAATAATCATATTTCTATTACTAGAAGAAGAAAAAAATTACATTTTAAAAATATGTGCCAACTAACAAAATAGCTAATTGTTGCTTGAAATTGAAATGTGGTAAAGAATTCAGTTACATATCAAATCCTATAAAACATTAAGGGTTCATATACAACAATAGTCATATAACTACAACATTTCGCTTGCGGAATCATTAATCTATTGTCTACCACTATAAAGCATTTCATATATATATATATATATATATATATATATATATATATATATATATATATATATATATATATATATATATAAATTCATGCATGTGATCCCAAACCAAATGTATATACCCTTAACCAGATTCAAAGCATAACACAAATATACAACCAGTAGGTAGTCTAAGTTATATAGATTACCAAAATTGTGTAGTTTAAAATGTATATGCAACCTACGGGTTTTACATTTTTGTAGTACTTACAATATGAGTTTTTTTCACAATAACTTGCAACTTTTATAAGCCATATGCACCTCCAACACCTAAGTATGTTTCAAACAACTTGTCATGCTTAGACTCAGGTTTATTCTAAGCCATACCACATCAACATCATCATCTCATAAAGGATTTCCTTTCATTAAAAATATTCTAACCATGAAGACCATTCATATGGATAAGTAATAATCATTTAGGTTTTATGCCATTATAGGTTTCATATCATGTCAATGGTGCACATCTTTATATTGCAAGCATGCATTTTCCTCAATGTCTTGTCTTCATCAAATTTCATAAAGTCATTGTACAAGTTGTGCATAATTTATCTGAAGATATAATTTTTCCCAAAAATTATGGGTTCGGCAAATCATAACACAAGACTTACATTTTTAACTCAAGGTGTGCATTTTACAGCATGCCCTAATTTTATGCAAAAAACACAATTTTCATTTGTTAGTGTGCAATTTCTTGTTAGGGAATATATATCTAATCTTAAGGAATGCATAACTCAATAGGATATATATCTATCATATAATCATACAAAATTCACCATTGGAAGTGCATCTTCTTTATGTTTTTATGCATTTTAACAAGGCCAATTTAAACAAATTACCTTCATATGGCCAACTTTAACAAATTGGCCCTTCGATTTTACAAGACCATTTTTAACCTTTATGGATTGAAGGAAGGTTTTTATATGAAAATGTAAATATAAGGTTATATACATATTTAAAATCACAAATTATACCTTTTAAAATTGAACCACTCAACTTAGTTCAAAATTGAGACTAGGATGTGCATTTTACTCTAAGGCAATTTTGGCTTCACTATTTACCTGAAATCCCAAATCTAGGAGCATAAAAGCAGTTGATCATGTTATTCAATTGAACTATAGATGAAAAAGGTAAATTTACAATATATAACTCCATATTGTGACTTATAAAACAATTTTGGAGTTGAAAGGAAGATAGGATGTGCATTTTAATTTGGTATTTTAGTACAAATTTGACCTTTCAAATGGCCAGGCAAAATTTGCCTCTTTTGCACATCAACCCATTTTAACTTAAAAGTGAAAAAGTAATAACATGAATGGACATAATATAAAAATCATACCTCCAACAAATTTCAAAACTCAAATCTAAAGTATATTACAACCTTGGCTTACTTTTTACAAATATATTGTCCATTTCTAGGTTTTTACTAGATATCTCTTGCCTATTTTTGCACAAAGGTATTTTTATGAATACACATGCAAAATTAATTATACAGTCTTATCTAAAATGACATAAAAAATCACTTACAATTTCAAGCACTCAAATAAAATGAGTGAGTTTTCAGAGGTGGGTTTGCATTTTAGTGTACACTAGCATGCCCTTTGGTTTTACAGAATTATTTTTAGCATTTATGACCAATAGGAAGATTTGTGTCTGAAAATGGAAATATAAGGTTATATAAATGTATGAAATCACAAATTAAACCTTGTGAAACTTGAACTTCTAGGGCATGTACTTTATGACAATTTTGCCTTCAAATTTACATGAAACACCAAATCTTAGTGCATGATGGCAACATCTTTTGTTCTTAAAATGCATTTTAAATTACATAAGTAAATTTACCATATCTATACCTCCATTTACAACTTAAAATAAAATATGGAGCTAAAAAGAAGCTTGAGTGTGCATTTTAATTTGGTCACGTAATACCATTTTGACCTTGTAAACGACAAGTCAAACTTTGCCTCTTTTGCACATCAACCCATTTGAAACTCACAATTGAAAAATTAACAACATTACCAGGTATAATATGATAAGACATACCCCCATTAACTTTTACAACTCAAATCTAAGGTATATTGCAATATTGGCTTACTTTTTACAAATAGATTGTGCATTTTTAGGTTTTTACTAGGCATTTATAGGCCTATTTTTGCATAGCATTGTCTTTTTATGACTACAATGCAAAATTAAGTATATAGCCTTATGTAAAATTACATAAAAAATAATTAACAATTTTAAACACTCAAATTGAATGAGTTTTGAGAGGTGGGTGTGCATTTTAGTGTAGCATGGTGTGCTCTTTGGTTTACAAGGAAACTTTTAACATTCATCCATAGCAAGAATGTTTTTGTATGAAAATGTCAATATAATGTTATGTGCGGCCATAAAATCACAAATCATACCTTTTGAAAGTCTAACTACTAAATTTGGGTCAAAACTGATTTTAAAGAATGCATTTTACTCTGAGGCGGTTTTACCTTGACAAGAAATCCTAAATCTCGGTGCATGATAGCAAAATCCCATGTTCTTCAAATGAATTCTAAATGACATAGGTAAATTTACCATATCTATACCTCCATATTACAACTTATAAAACCCATTCTACATGTAAGAGGAATCTTGGGCATGCATTTTAATTTGGTCGCTTAGTTCAATTTTGACCTTCCAAAGGACAAGGCAAACTTCGCCTCTTTTGCACATCAACTCTTTTTAATCTTGCATTTGCAAAATTAACAACATAAATAGATATATTACCATTATCAACTCAAATCTAACATATAATAGAACTTGGCTTGCTTTGGACAGACATATTATGCATTTGTAGGATTTTACTAGGAATCTCTTGTCTATTTTCACACAACATCATAGTTTTATGACTGCAATGTGAAAATAATTATATAGTCTTATGTAAAATGACGTAAAAAATTGTTTACTATTTTAAACATTCAAATTAAATGAGTTTTGATAGTTGATTTTTCATTTTAGTGTAACCTAGCATGCACTTTGCTTTTACGGAGAAATTTTTAGCATTTATGCATAGTAGGAAGGCTTTTTCCTCAAAATATCAATATATGCCTATATATAGCTTTCAAATCACAAATTAAACCTTTTGAAAGTTAAACCACTAAATTTGGGTCATAATGGAGTCTAGCGCATCCATTTTACTCTAAGATAATTTTGTCTTAGAATTACATGAAATCCCGAATCTCAATGCATGATAGCAACTTCTCTTATTATTCAATTGTAGTATTGATGACATAGGTATATTTACCATATATATTCCCCCATTTAACAAGTTATAAAATAAAATTTTGAGCTTAAAGGAAGTTTGGGCTTGCATTATAATTTGGTCATATAATACAATTTTGACCTTCCAAATGACAAGGCAAACTCTGCCTCTTTTGCAAATCAACCCTTTTTAAACTTCAAATTCCAAAATTAACAACATGAATAGGTATATTATGATAAGCCACACCCTCATCAACTTTGACAACTCAAATCTAAGGTATATAACAACCTTGGCTTACTTTTTACAAACAACTTGTGCATTTATAGGTTTTTACTAAGCATATCATGTCTATTTTTGCACAACATGGTATTTTTATGACTACAAATACAAAATTAAGTATATAGTATTATGTAAAATGACAAAAAAATTTGTTTACAATTTTAAACACTCGAATAGAATGAATTTTGAGAGGTAGGTATGTATTTTATTGAATTCTAGCATGTCCTTTGGTTTTATAGGGATTTTTTTAGCATTTATGCACAACATGAAGGTTTTTGTCTAAAAATACTAACATAAAGTTATATACAAGTTTCAAATCAAAAATTTTACCTTCTAGATGTTGAACCACTAAATTTGGGTCAAATTTGAGTCTAGGGAATGCATTTTACTCTAAGCCAGTGTTTCCTTAAAATTTACATGAAATCTCAAATCTTGATGCATGATAACAACCTCTCTTGTTCTTCAACTGTATTATAAATGACAAGTAAATTTACCCCCCCCCCCCCCAACACACACACACACACACACACATATATATAGATATAGAGAAATAAAGGTTGGGTGTGTATTTTAAATTGGTCACGTAGTATAGTTATGACCTTTCAAATAACAAGGCAAACTTTGTCTTTTTTGCGTATCAATCTATTTTAAACTTGAAATTTCAAAATTAACAATATGAACAAGTATACTATGATCAACCATGTAGAATTAAACTTTGTAGGAATTACACAACTTTTAGGTTGTGAAATCATGTGATAGAGACAAAGGGATGTCTTAGAAACAAAGTATTCATAATTTAGACATTATTATAAAGATGAATTAGATATTTATTTAAATATTGCATATCTTAACCACTAAATATCACAACAAGCATCACATATAAGACAATATAAGTTTTTATTTGTGAACTAAATTTTTGTATTACCTTCATAACTAGATATTACATGATATTTAGAAACATTTTAGATAGGCCAGTCACTAGGAAAACGTGACCATATCCCAAAATGTATCCTTTTCAAAGAGGAAAAGGAAAAATTATTGCTTAAAGAATGAAAATTTAAAATATGTATGCAGTATATCAAGCCTTCAAGGCCTTGAGGAAATTGAAGGAAAAACATAAATTGATAAACTAAAACCATAGCAAGAAGAAATTAACTAGGAAGAGGGGTCTTAATCGATGGCCTCTACCGAAATAGGCTCCTTGTTTTTAGACGAAGAGTAACCAAGATCTGGAGGAATTCCTATGTAAATATTATTCCGCTACAATTGATGATACAAAAAAAACATACTTCATGTCAATAGATTCCCATTGTGTACATGTATTGGTTGTACCATCTACACATTTTACCTGCATCATAAACCTAATCAGACACATTAGCTAGAACCTTTTTGTCTGAATATATGATAGATATATTGTCCCAATTGTGTATCAATAAGGGAATAAAATGAAGTTTTCCTTATCCTTATATCATAGGAAACAGAGGTGTGCATGCCATAGGAATGAAGCCACTTATAGCATGTGGGAAAATTTAGAAGAATCAGGGCACCTGACCTCCTCAAGAGGAGTGGACAAGACAAGAGCAATTAAATAATGGGACCAAGATTCCTATCGTGGGTCCTAGGGTGAAGGTAAACTGAATAGGGAACCTAAGGATGAGGTTGATCAAGAGACTAAGGGAACGCATGATTGTGAGGAGAACGTGGATACACCCAGTGTGACACAGGAGCCACCCTTATTGGATTTAATTTGGTAGCCCCAGTTGACACATTGTTGGAGGAATTTGAGAATATGTCCATTGATGAGTTGCCATGGGACACAGAGTTACCCACCATTGATGAGGTGCCAGGATAAATATCCCCAGTTGATGAGGTTCTAGGAGACACAAATGTACCCATATTTTTTAATTATTTTATAGATGTTAGTCACCCACAATAGTTTCATCAATTCCAGATTGACCTTCTAGCATTGAAGAAGAATGCCACGATAGTCCAAGAGACCATTTTGCAACAGAAAAAGGAGTTGGATGGCATGAGAGAAGTTTGTGCTATGACAATGACCAAGTTGATTTGAGTTGGGGAATGGTTGGATTCCATAACGATACAGTTATAGGAGTACACATTGGAGCGTCGGAGTAGTTCTCTTTAGGCATACATAGGTAGGGATGGTAGCACTATCAGGATATCTCTGCACATTGGGGAGAGAGAGGCAGAGCTACCTAGATAGATATCATGTGTTGACCATGATTGTGAGATGAGGAAGCATGAGTTATGAAGGGCACAAATTTTTCAAGTTGGATTTGTTGCGCGTATAGGTACACATGCATTCAACCTTGCCCTTAGGTTCTGATGGCGTGAGATTCTAAGTTGGTACCTAATGGAGTGGACTATATTTATGGATTCGGTGGTAGTCAGGAGTAAAAATCAATAGGATCTTCCAGACATTAGGGATACTGGTGTAGAAATTATATAACTAATGTGTTATACATCCAAGATTCTCCTGATCACACACTGTTTTAACTTCATGCACAATATAGAATCTCTTCTACTATTGATCATCACATGCAGAAATTAAATCAATTGCATGCACACATTGAAACCATAAAAATTCACACATATGAACACAGTGTTTTAACGGGAAAGCTTAAAGCCAAAAACCCCAAATATATGTATATAATATATGTCATATAGATCATGTAAAAATCCTCATAAAAATCTGATCATATCAAGCTCTCAATACAATACAATCGCTACACACTAATCAGGCTCGATCTAGCAAATCCATGCACCGATCTTTGCCACCTACTAGCCTGCCTCTACTATGCAATCCCTGCTGAAGAATGGCTCTGAATGAACTCAAATTGGTCCAACCTTGCTCATGCAATCCTCATTGGCATCTTCAATCACTGTGTGTTGCAAATCATGCAACACTATAGTCACAACTGATAGTCAACCTGCTCTTTCACCTACCTCTCCACTGGTCTCCACTGAAATTGTCCATGCACTATATTTAACTGATGTATTATTCAGTTGATTAATGAGTTAAAATTTAGTGAATTAATTAATAATTAATTCACACCACTCTCACTAGTGTATCAATCAGTTAGACTAGATACTACTAGCTCAACTGTGTCTAACTGAGTTAAACTGAACAAAACTCCACCAACTACTTCTCTAACTCCACCAAACTCTGTCACATGAGTTATAACTGAAGTCTCCATGCAATAGCTCCACTTAACCCTTAGGAATAGCGTAATTCCTTTTGTCAGCTCCTGTGCCACATCTGTGCACTTAACTGAAGTGCTCCAAGAGAACAAGATAATGTTTAGAGTCCAAATATTATTAAGAGCTAATAATATTCGACATATCTATTTTTAGACTGGCAATCTAAAAATAGATTCCGCCCAATATGTCTAAAAATATAATTCCATCTATTTTTTTCCAACTTGACCAACCATCCACAAATAGCATCCTGCAACTCATAGAATATGATTGACATGTCTAAAAATAGACATAGTCTAAAAAAAGACTTGCGCCAAAAATAGCCTGTGGGCCCACTTAGTGAAGGCGACTCTTTTCACTAAGCTCATCATCTTGTTGCAATCTCAACACTCCCTCTCAACAAGATAGGGATTATCTGCCACCCCGATCCTGCCTCTATGGTATTCGAATTTTCTCCTGGTGAGCGCCTTCGTCAAGATATCAGCATCTTGATCCTCCGTAGGAATGTATGAAAGTAACATGATCTTCCGCTGCACACAATCTCTGATATGATGATACTGGTCCGTGAAGCCATGCAGCCTCAACTCATCCTCATGTCTGTACCATAATCCATATCCCGATGTGCCTCTGAGATATCTTAATACATGCTTCCCCGCCTTCCAAAAGAGCTTGGTAGGCTTAACCATAGCTTATGAAAGCTAGTTAACAGCATAGCATATGTTCAGTCACGTATTGAATAGATACATGAGCGAACCAATCAACTGTCGATAAATAGTGGCATCCACTACCTCTGCCGATGTAGCATCCTCTTTCCTCCAACCACCAGGAAGAGGAGTGTCGATAGGCTTGCAGCCTTGCATGTTGAACTTCTCCAATATCTCCCGAGCATACTTGCCTTGAGACACAAACAATCCATCACTACGCTGCCAAATTTCCAATCCCAGGAAATAATGAAGGAGGCCCAAGTCCTTTATCTCAAACTCCTTTGCAAGATCAGCCTTGCATGAGTGTATCAATAGTTCATCACCCGTCAAAATCAAATCATATGCATAAAGTACAATGATCAGCAACTTATCCTCAACCACAATCTGGTACAGGTTAGGATCTGCCTCACTCTTGGAGAATCCAAGTCTGGTGAAATAACTTTCTATCTATGTGTACCAAGCACAAGGTGCTTGTTTCAACCCATACAATGCTCTCTTGAGCCTGCACACATGTGACTCGTTGTTGAAGATCTCGAAACCTTCAGGCTTCTCTATGTACACCTCCTCCTCAATGACTCCATTGAGGAATGCAGTATTCACATCCATATGATGAATGTGCCACCCCATCTGCGCTGAGAGAGCTAGGATGCTCCATATGGACGAATACCTTGCGACGGGTGCAAAGGTTTCCTCATAGTCGATCCCCTCAATCTATGAGAAGCCCTGGGCAACAAATATTGCCTTGTACTTCTCCACATTCCTGTCAGCTGCTTGCTTCACTTTGTAGATCCATCTCAAACCTACCACTGATTTCCCTTTTGACCTTCGCACAATCTCCCATGCATTGTTTCTGACAATTGAATCATACTCTTCCACCATGGCATCTACCCATGCAGGGTCCTCCACAGTTTCCTCGAAAGAAGATCATTTTTTCACAATAAACTTGCTCATTAGAGCCATGTATCCAGTAAATCGGCTAGGTGACTGTCTCTGTCTACGCTGTGATGTAGGGGCTCCTACATTCTACACTGCATCATGATTCAGTCGCTCAGCTTCTGTAGTGCGCTTCTGCCCTCTGATGGTTGGTGCTGCATGAGTGGTTTCTTCCACTCCATGAGCCTCCTCTTGTGGCTGATCCACATCCTGAGGCTCATCCTTAGGAACTAATAGCTCCTCATTTGCATGCAAGTGTGGCTCCCTCTCAAGCGAACACTTCATGGCTTTCTCCTCATGAAATTTGATATCCCGTCGCACAAAAGTCTTTCGACTATCTGGCAAAAACACATGATAGTTGTGGGGTGTTTCTGTGTACCCTACAAATATCCCAAGCTCTACGGTCGGCTCCAGCTTCTTCCTGGCATCCTTCGTCACATGAATGTAAACAGGTGAGCCAAAAATCTTCAAATGAGAAATATCAGGCTTCTTACCAGAAAACGCCTCCTCGGGTGTACTCATGCCAAGTATCCTATGAGGACAACGGTTTTGCACATAAACCGTAGTGTTGCATGCTTCTGCCCACAAGTGTATGGGAAGGCCCTAATCATGCAACATCACCCATGCAACACCCACGATCGTTCTTTTATTTCGCTCCGTGACCCCATTTTGCTATGGGTTATGAGGCGCTATGAGCTATCTTCGAATTCCTTCTACGCTGCAAAAGTATTTGAATTCGCCCGAGATGAATTCACCACCATTGTTTCTCCTAAGAGCCTTCACCTGCTTCCCCAATTCTTTCTTAACCAGTGCCTTTAACTCACAGAAATTTGAGTATGTCTCACTCTTCTTCTGCATGAAGAAGATCCAGCACTTACGAGAAAAATCATCAACAAAGATCACATAATACATGTGCTTTGCTGTCGAAGCTACTGAGAAAGGTCCACACATGTCTGTGTGAATTCTCTCAAGGTTCATCGTAGCACGACTATCCTTCTCATGAAAGGTGGCTTTCACAAATTTTCCCAAAGTACATCCCTTACACTGATCTGACTGCACAAGTGTACCCTTGGGAAGCCCAGTAGAAATCTGATGCAAAATTTTCAAAGCTCCATGGTGAAGGTGGCCCAATCTCCTATGCCACAGCTCGCCCTCATCCCGGTTCACCACTCCTTCTGCTTTGCCTACCATTGTTGCGCAGCCATCTACCTACAATTGATAAAGGTTCTTAACTCGAACCCCTATCCTCTGGGTTTCACCAGTTGCCTTACTGTGCAGGAAAGCCTTTCCCTCGCTAAAGAAAACATCATATCCCTTGTCTTCCAACATCGCCACAGAGATTAGATTCTCCTTCAATCCTGGAACATGAATGACATCCTTTAATATGAAGGGTTTACCAGACTCCCTCTCAAAGGAAATGGTCCCGATACCTGTCACACTGTATCTACCATCATCACCCATCTTGATGTGCACTCCAAGATCCTTCTCATCCATATCAGCACACAAATCTTTGTCTCCAGTCATGTGGAAAGATGCACCACTATCAAGAAACCACACTGATCCCATCATACCTAAGACCAAGCATGCGATCAGTGAAAAATCCAGCTCAAACTACGAGGCTAAGGATTCTCCAACTGCAGATCCAGTAGCCTGCTTATTTTTCTTCTTCTGTGGACAATTAGTGGTGTAATGTCTGTGTTGGTGACACTGAAAGCACTTCACCTTGGACATGTCCTACTTCTTTCCTTTCACACTGGATTGAGAAGGATTTTTCTTTCCCTTCCCCTTCCTTGCTTTGGCAGCCAAAGCACAATTTTCATCATCGTCATTCTCCGATGAAGATCCATCCCTAGTACTTCGCCTTATCTCCTCCTGCACAAGATCCAACCAAAGTTGCTCCCATCCTAGCAATTTCTCCCAACCATTGATAGAGTCCTCATAGGAATCTCAACTCTTCGGAAGCCCAAGGAGAGCCAAGCTCACCAAGTCCTCTTCATCTACAGTAACCCCCACACTTCCCAGCTCATCCCTGCACTAGACAAACTTTGTGAGGTACTTGGGTATATTGTCGCCTTTCTCCATTTTTATCTTCCTGAGTTTATCCTTGAGCACCAACTTCCTTTGGTCGCTCTTGCTTTGGAACAAATTTTTCAAAGCTTTCCACATCTAGAATGGAGAAGCTTTACTATGAAGGCTGGACACTATGTGATCCTTCACACCTTCCAACAGAATCCTTCGACATTTTTTTGTTTTCTTTTGCCATGCGTCAAGTGCGGCAACATCGCTAGAAGCAGGTTTTGGAATTTCTGCATCTATGAACTCCTTCAACCCATTATCCTCTAACACCACCTCCATCTTGTCCTTCCATGCAATATAATTTGAGATTCCCTCAAGGGCATAATCCAATCACAATCCGTTGAAAGACATCTCAACTTTGACACCAAGAAAACACTATTGCAAATTCGAATTCCACCAGCACAAAACTCAACCGCTTCAATAATTTGCAATTGCTCCAATGATCAATATAGCTTTGATACCATGTAGAAATTATATAACTAATGTGTTAGACATACAATATTCTCCTGATCACACACTATTTTAACTTCATGCACAATACAAAATCTCTTCTACTATTGATCATCACATGCGGAAATTAAATCAATTGCATGCACACATTGAAACCATAAAAATTCACACATATGAACACAGTGTTTTAACAGGAAAGCTTAAAGTTGAAAACCCCAACTATCTGTATATAATATATGTCATAGAGATCATGTAACAATCCTCATACAAATCTGATCATATCAAGCTCTCAGTACAATACAATCGCTACACACTAATCAGGCCCGATCTAGCAAATACATGCACCAATCCTTGCCACCTGCTAGCCTCCCTCTACTGCGCAATCCCTGTTGAATAATGGCTCTGAATGAACTTGAATTGGTCCAGCCTTGCTCATGCAATCCTCATTGGCATCTCCAATCATTGTGTGTTGCAAATCATGCAACACTATAGTCAAAACTGATAGTCAACCTGCTCTTTCACCTACCTCTCCACTGGTCTCCACTGAAACTGTCCATGCACTGTAGTTAACTGATGTATTCTTCAGTTGATTAATGAGTTAATATTCAGTGAATTAATTAATAATTAATTCACACCACTCTCACTAGTGTATCAATTAGTTAGACTAGATACTACTAGCTCAACTGTGTCTAACTGAGTTAAACTGAACACAACTCCACCAACTACTTCTCTAACTCCACCAAACTCTGTCACATGAGTTCTAACTGAAGTCTCCATGCAATAGCTCCACTTAATCCTTAGGAATAGTGTAATTCCTTCTGTCAGATCCTGTGCCACATCTTTGCACTTAATTGAAGTGCTCCAAGAGAATAAGATAATGTTTAGAGTCCAAATATTATTAAGAGCTAATAATATTCGACATATCTATTTTTAGACTGGCAATCTAAAAATAGATTCCGCCCAATATGTCTAAAAATAGAAGTCCATCTATTTTTTTCGAACTTGACCAACCATCCACAAACAGCATCCTGCAACTCATAAAATATGATCTACATGTCTAAAAATAGACTTGTGCCAAAAATAGCCTGCGGGCCCACTTAGTGAAGGCGACTCTTTTCACTAAGCTCGTCATCTTGTTGCAATCTCAACAACTAGGGGCCCGCGTTTGCATTGGGATCCAAGAGTGGCTTCCTACCATATACTTGAGATGCAGGATGACAATTGTTGGGAGCCAAGTGGGACTCCCCACCACATCATGGATGTGGCTAGTGAAGGAATTGGAGGTGTGACGAATCCAATGACTAAGTATCCACACACTTTTAGATCTCCATCATCATTAGTGACGGTTTGGGTTGATAGGGGAGCAGGTAGACTCTACATGTTGATTGAGCATTTTGATTTTGCATGGATTCATAGGATGATCAACATACTATAGCTGAAGTTTGTCAGAGGAGGTGGAATTAGCAGGTCGCCAGAGTTATGTGGAGCACAGTGGTCATGGATGAGAAACATGTTTGTGTCAGCACCACTAGTACATAGGGGGATTCACCTCTCTTGTCTCTTAGGCATATTTTGGAGGTGATGCCCATACATCCGAGGGTATGGTGATGCGACAATGGAGGTGGCGATACCAGCAAGGTGTGGGCCGATGCGTACTATCTCAGCTCTATATCATGGCATCCAGTGGCATGTAGGAGCATGCAACGTCTAGCAGTAGTTTGCAAGTGAGCACGTGAATGCATGGCTATGCATTTTGGTACGTGGATTTGCACCATGGCATGGGAGGATCGACTTACACCACATCTATTTTTCTAGTGGAGTGGCAGATGCATTGACGCATATGGGATTTCATATGGTATAGGGTGGTATGGAAGTGATCATTAGTATCCATTAGTGAACAAATTTGCGCCTCAGAGTTAAGTGCTATGTAGAGGAGTGCAGGGGTGTGTATTTATGTAAAAAAGATCATGATGATGCATAGCAGGTTGTTGTAGTGTTTCCACCAGAGAGATTTACTAATGGGGATGTCAGGCACACCATTAGGTTTGGTACACTTATATTTGGAGAGTGAGTTAATCACAGGGTTTACCATGAGATTCCATTTATCACTCTCTAGCATTGAACATTGACACTAGGGACTTGGATATTGTCTCTTGATTCCCTCATCACGAAAAACAAGACCTGGGAGGCTCATATGAGACACTTTCACAGGACATAATGCATCAAGAGAGAGGCCTTCCAGTCATGGCATATGGTCAAAGTGCGAGTTGGCAGGTGCAGGCTTGGGGATGGTCTGATCTATTGCAAGGGTGGCACATGTTCCACCCTTGATCCCACATTTAGGGGGATGCATGAAACCTATTAGGAGAGATAGTATGAGATTTCTCAGGAGCACATACAGTCACTACAAGAAAAAATGACATTGGTGAGGGTCATGCCTGTGATGGACCTTTAAGGTCTGTCGCCAATGTCACATATGGTGACAGTCCTTAAAAAGCGTTGTTGTAAGTGCATATATTGACAGTCATTTAAGGTTTATCACCAAAGCCATTTTCAGTGACACTTTTGGTGAGGGTTGTTAAAGTTCTATCTCTACTTCTCTCTTTAGTGACACTTCTAGTGATGATATTTTATTGACCCTCACCAATTCTCTTTTTGGTTAATTTTGGTGACAGTTGAAAAATGTTCGTCATCATTGATCATTCCAATGATTTTTTGATGATGCTATGTGCATGTTACTATATTTTTTATCTAAACATTACAATTGAAGATCATTATTGTGGAGTCTTTTTCATTATGTGTCCAATTCCATATAGTGGTTAGAGTCAGTCAATTTGTTAAGAAGTAATTAGTGTGTATCATTTCCCTCGAGTAATGAGAATATAGTTTTCCTATGATTCAATACATGATTCATCTCTATTGGGTTTATTATCTAACAAATTCCCTTTAGATAAAGTTCCACTAGTGTGTGTAGAAACTATATTATTTAATATATAATCAAGCTTTATTAGTTCTATTAATGAGAGATATCTAGCACTCCTCAATACTCTTGGAACATATGAACATGCTTTGGCACACACTAACATCCCTTGGCACCTCACATGTCTTCGAACATATTTGTACCTAGAACATCTTGCCATGACTAGGACACCCAAGCACATGTTGGCAAGCCCTAGCATAACATAACACTATCCTAGCATGTGTTGGCATGCCTTGTAGTCCCTAGCATTCCCTAGAACACTTTGTCATGCATTAACATACATTAGCACTTGGCACACATTGGAACTTTGCATGTATTGGAACCTATTATTAGTGTGCCTAGCATGCCCCTTTTGAAAAAGATAAAGTCATGACTTATTAACCCTCTTATGTGTTCATTTCCTTGCATTTTAGCTTGGTTCTTATTTTTATTTCCTTAATACTCCTTGACACATATTGGCATACCCTGACACCATACACATCCTGGCATGCCTTAGCCTATTGCATGTCTTGGCACTATTTAGCACATGTTAACACACACTAGAACTCCCTAGCACACACTGGCACTTCTTGAAATGCCCTAATATTCCCTAGCATGCCTTGCTAGTGCTTAACATACCTTGTCACCCCCTCCTTAGCATGCTAGCTGGCACTTTTTGACACTCCCTGACACACCCTCATATTCGCTCACATCCATGCATTTTGACCTAGTGCTCCCTTGCATTTCCCTAGTACTCCATAACACTCCCAACATGCATTAGCACACTCTGTCACACTTTAACACTCTTCGACATGCCATTCCACTTCATAACATGTGCATCACTCCCTAACACACATTTTCACTTGGCACATGTTGGCACTTGGCAAGCATTAGCATTTCTAGCATTCATTAAGATGCCTTGGTATGTTTTGGCTTGGTTTAATATTAAATTTATTTGAAATAAATTATCGTAAAGTAGATAAGAAGTAATAGAGGATGATTTGGCACTTAGAATGCACTAACACTTGGTACTTGGCACCTATTTCCACCTAGTGTTAGTGTGCCTAGCATTCCCCTCCTGTAAAAGGTAAATTGATGACTTATTAACACTCTTATGTGTTCATTTCCTTGTAGTTTAACGTGTTTCTCCTTTTTTTGCCTTGATAATCCCTGACATATATTGTCACACCCTTGCACATATTGGCATACCTTAGCACTTGACACATCTTAGCATATTTTACATGCCTTCGAACTATTTGGGCACATGTTAGCATTCCCTAGCATGCCTTGGCACTCTGCCCTCACAACTAGCCTTACATTTTTTCATGACTTGGGAACTGAATCAAGTCCTTAGCAATTGTAGTTCATGTGACATTGGCCTACTTCAATTGCAAAAATTTGACCAATTTCACCTACTACGAGTATATTGTGCCTTGTTCACCTAAGAAATGCCTATAGCTCATCTTAGGCCCCTCATGTCCAAGTTGAACTTGTCCCACTTAAGAAGTTTCCAAGACAAGGATCACATCTAACCATGGCCATAAAAAAACTAAGCAACAATATAGCTTACATAGGCAACATTTCACCTGTATGTCCAGTTCATATAAACAATAGAGCAATAACTGAGAGTTTGTAAGAACCACAAGGTACACAAGACACACAAGAATATATAAGTTGGCACAAGCCGAGTTCCCCGAAACTTATACACAACAATTTACAATATGCAATTGTCTAAAATAGTTTAAAACATGAGCATTCGCCAAAGAGTACCGCATGTCATATAAAACTAATAGATAAAGGAAAAATAGTGGTGTGCCCAACACAAAATTTCCCTTTCTCTAAAATTGCTTTGTCGAGCTCCTTATCACAATCGTGGGCTTGCCTCTTTCAATTCCTATTATGAACTCCTTCTAACACACTTAATCCTTGGCACACTTGAAGTCACTGACACTCCCTAGAACACACTCTTATTTGTTCATTTCCATGCATTTTGACCTATTTCTCCCTTGTGATGCCTTAACAGTCCTTAACACTCCTCGGCATGCATTGACATTGTACAACATGTGTTGGAACGACTTTTAATTCCTTGGCATGCCCTAACCCTCCCTAGCTATCATGCCCTCACAACTACCCTTACTTAATTTGCAACTTGGGAACCCAACCAAGTCCTCGCTTAACTACAAGAGCTTGACCAAATTACGATTACTACAACTAGACTATGTTGTTTAATTATGTAGCTTTGGAGGTACTCCACAAGCCTATTGAGATGGGTTTGTGTGATTTTGGTCACAAAAGGATTTGTCGGCAAAGGACCCAAGAAAAGGGGTTTTGGACCCAAGATGTGGTTTAAAATATAAAAGAAAATTAAAAAGGAAAATTAGTATTTCCTAATGTCTAAGTGGATAAAGCATGTAAGTTCTAGAGGGTTTTTAAGAGTCCTAGCTAGGAAAAATATATCTAAATAGGCCTTAGTATGAAGGAAATAACATCAAGTGAGAAGGATATAATTTGATCAAGGAGGCTAGGAGAGATGTAGTCCTAAAGTAGGTCAAGTTAGAGGGTTGAGTAAGGGTTGCTAAAGGGAGGCCATGATCATCCACCAAGAACAAGATCATCATGTGAGGGTTCACAAGAATGTCACATACCTTAATGGGTTCGAGATAGGAAGTAGAATGGAATAATGTTGGTTCTCTTATGGCAGGTCGAGCTCAAGAGAGGCAGTTCATGAGAATTTGGGCATGTGATTTCAGTGACGTTTCTATGTGAAGGCCACAACAAATTTTGAAATAGTAGAGAGGGTTGAGACCCTATCTTGTGGTGGTTATTAGGCTGCAAGGTATGTGATAAATACCAACAAAAATGGAGGAGGGTTTGCACTAGAATTTAGGGTCATAACAGAAGTAGTTGCAAGTGTAATATTGATTGAGGTGACTGTAGTTTGAAGGTCGTAAATATCTAAAGTTCAGTTCAAGATTCAGTCAAAGAAATTCCGAGGATATATGGATCCATATGAGCTAGGTCGAGTCTCATGAAAGATTTTTATTTTTTCTATGGGTGGATAGGTTTTTTTCTAAAGAAATTAGAATAGAATTATAATTCCCTAGTTAGGGAGGTTCCCTATCATGTTCAGTCGATTAGCTATGCCCTTGAGACTGATACAAATATGTGTAGAAGAAGAGGGTTTGCGACCCTTAGAGAGAGGGTTATCTCTGCAATATATACCTCATATTTGGAAGATGGTTTGCAGAAGTATGTGCGGAGATAGAAAATCCAAATGAAGGTGGAACCTGGGTTGAAGATTGAGTAGAATAAATGTGCCATATGAGGAATGGATTGACATGAAGAGGAGTTGATTTTGGTGGATTTTCCATAGATTTTTGGACAGATATCTGAATCAGACTATAAATAGTTAGTCAATGGACTATTAGTGGATGATTTGCGATGCTAGCTCAATCATCTACAAATTTTTAGAAGGATGATAAGAGGAGTACTTCAGATTTTTCATAGATTGGACAACAAATAAATTGGTACACAAGAATAGTGATTTTGAGAGGAATCAAATCACTATTTGGTGGTAAATTTGAAGAGCACTAGATGAGGGCAGTGTTTGTTGAATTTTGCAACAAGAAACAGTGAATTTGGCATCTGGAAACAATGAGAAGCACCTACACTAAGTGTGGGACTAGGAGGTCCAAGCAGCACCTACACTAAGTGTGGGACCAAGAGGTCCAAACAGCACCTACACTGGTGTGGGCTAAATTTGGTGCATGTATATTTTACTTATCCCTTAATTAATATGTACAATAAAATGTAATCTAATCTCAAAATAACTTGTAATAGTTATGTTATCACTCATAAAAAGTGAAACATCATTTGACATGTCTTAGAAGTTCATTTGTTAAAGGTATGGTCATAGAGTTCATTAGGAAAATTTAAATTTTTTCATATTAGCCTATCCTAAGGTCCAAACACACCCCCATTCAAGTCATATCATGTCAATGAGTCATCATTTGCTAACATATTCCATTTCCCAAGTTTTTGAATTCAAAAAGGTCGTTTAGCCAAGATTTCTTATTTTCATAGAAAATTACATAGTAAAAATGCATTTTTCGCTACGAAACTGCCAATACTTTCATAGCGAAACTACCTGAAAATACACTAACTATGCTATGAAAAGGGGTGTTTCTGTCTATATTTTCAAATTTGGTGCAAGGTGTCAGTCAATCATTAGAAGTGTAAGGGTGGATGTCATTCGAGTCAGTTAGGGTTAAGCCAAGGTACAAAGGTCATGTTGTAGGTCATCACTTCTATTTTTAGCATGTATGAGTCATGACTAGGCCATGAGTTGTCATCAAAACTTTAAAATATTTCCCAATTGAATCTTTTTCATTCCTTGATTCATCTTTGCATGTTATTGAGCTCTAGAGAGTTGTTTCACCAAGCCAAGCTGGTTGCTGGCATTTTCAAAATTTGCAGGTGTCACTGATCAAGCGAGGGAGAGAAGGTATAAAATCATCATGTTTGCAAAGAGGAAGACCAAAAAAGGTGGCCACTGCCTCAGATATGAGCCATTAGACATGAATTTAATTAATGAAGATCCAACTACCTTAGAAATTTTTTAGAAGAACAGGGTGTTTACAGTTTTTACAAATATTGCAAGGGTGCCCTGTGCAGGTCTCTAAGGATTTTACCATCAGTTTCAATGGGACAGCTTCAAAGGTGGGGAATGTTGAACCTCACTATAACACCAGAGACCATTGCAGCAGTAGCAGGAATTCCTAGAGGAGGAGAAAAATGGTTCAAAGGCTTCAAGTTCACCATTCAGGACTGTAAGGAATTTATCAAGCCAGAGCATAGTGAGATTGATCTCACAAATTCCATTCCAAGAAGCTACATGAAAGACAACTTCTCAAAGTTGCTGCTAGTTATTCAGAAATACTTCACCTATGAAGGGAGGTATCATATGGTTTATTCCAATGACTTCAAGCTTCTGCTACATTTTTTCAGTAAGAGGTCTCTTGATTTACCTTTTTACTTATACAGAAGCTTAGCTAAAATGTCAGACAAAGTTCAAGAAAAATCTAAAGGAAATGAAACATCACTCTTTCATCATGGTTTAATCAAGTTTCTGGTATTAGAGGAGTTAAAGAGATTAGGCAGAGACTGGTCATATTTTTTGTTTGTCAGTGGTTTTGAAGTAGATGTCGTCACTCCTAAAATAACTCCCAAACCTAGAGATACCCCATCACCTTCAATGGTAGAGTAGGTTGAGCCAGTTGAGCAAGTTAAGCCAGTGATCATGGAGACAGAGCCATTGCAGAAAGGTGACACACCCAAAGTTACACCTGCAAAACAAAAGCCAACAGTGAGCAAACATGGCAGCAAGAGGGTTACAAGAAGCAAAACAGTGGCTAAGGGTAACTTAGATGACATTTTGCATGCTATTGATATTGAAGAAACTCCCATAGTCCAAGATGAAGATATAGATGAGGGAGGAAAGAAGCTCAAGAAATCCAAATCATCTAAGAAGTTAGAGTTTGCAGGTGAAGATCTAGGATTCTTGTTTCAAGCTAGGAAACCAATGACAAGACATGCCAGAAAGGTCTTCGAAATTAGTAAATAAATTCATAAGGTCACTGAAACTGTCCAGCCACCACCAAGCATCATTGACCTTTCCTCACCTGCAAAAGAAGAATCAGTCATTAAGCAAAGGAAATGAAAAGAGAAAATCATTGAAAAAACAGAAATTGAGGTCCTTAAGGAGCATTTGAAGCTGGAAAATGATGAAATATCAGTCTTGAAGAAAGAGGCAAGGAAGCACAAGGTTCAAAAGGTACATTTTGAGAAAATGAAAGAATTTTGGGAAGAGCAGGTCATAAGTGTGTCAAATACCTTAGATAATACACAGCAATTGATAAAATGGACTCAAACATTGAGAGGAGAGGTGAAGCATATCAGAAAAATTAACCTGCACTTGAAATATAAGAATAGGACACTAAAGGACCAAGTCAAATACCTTCAAGAGCAACTAGAGTTGATCCATGAGGAGTTGGAGAAGAAGGGCTTAAAGATGATTGTGGTTGAGGAGCCCATAGCTCAATTGATCATTATTGAAGAGGAAACACCACAGGGGTCTTAAGTTGAGTGTAAATGTGTTTTAGAAGGTTCATGGCATGCTAAAGATCAATTTTTAATATTTGGAGGTCACTTTTTTGAGAGAATGTTGAAATCTATAAATTCTACAATTTTTCACAGTTTCGTAACATTTCCTGGGCTTAAAGCCAGGAAAACACTACGAAAAATTCTATAGCAGCTTATTTACTTTCAAAACCAAATTTTTCAGTTTTTATAAAGAGATAATGATGTTGATGATGTGTCATGATTAGGGTGACACCATGAAATAGCAAAAGAGCAGAGTTTTTGGGTGCATAAGCTTCTTTTTCAACGCTATGAAAGCTCGCTACGAAACTGTCCTATTTTCATAGCGAGCTTTATTTGAAGGTTTTGAAGCATCCCAGTGGCATCTTTTGATAGGTGGACACATCAAACAGGTCAAGGGACCTTACCAGCAAATATTTATGACTTGAATAAAGTGTTGTGGAGACATCTCATCAGCTAAAGCTTTCGTTGAAGATAAGGTTCTTGCTTTCTTGAAAAATAGGGTTTTGTTCCATATGTTTAGGAGGGTTTTAATATGTCAAGTAGTGATGAACTATTTCATATCCTATTCGAGCATGTGATGCTTATTTGTAACTGATATGTAACTATTTCAAAGATAAGGTAGAATGATGTAATAAATAGGATTTTACGTCCTACTAGGAAATGTCTTCTTTAGGGTGTAGTTGTCATTCTCTTGTTAAAAGACATGTTTTTCTGTTATATGAGGTGTCGTAGGAAGAATTCGATGAATCTAGCCAAGAGGCAGATCATCCCTACTGTAAGAATGTCTATTTAAAGGCAAATTATCGAAGTAGAAAAGGGTTGGAGATTTTTTGCACCAAACTGCTGCTTTATGTAATTTGACTTATATCAGTAATAAAAAGGACTATCTTCTTGACAGACCTAAGATTCTCATGGGGTTTTAATGTTTTTATGATCTATATCTTTATGTGTACATCTTGTAGTGGATTTCATCTCTATTACTCAAAATTCATATGTTTATGCTCTAACTTCCTTTATTGATGAAATGAATGTGTTGCGCTATGTTCTATGTGTGATTTGCCTTTGTTAAAGACCCCTATCTACCTCAGCTTCCATGTCAAGAAACCTTTCCATTGAAACTACTGATTATTGACTCCATAAGCCCAATGGTAGCAAGCTTATATTCTTTCAACCAATAATTATAAAAAACAAGTTACTTTTCAAATAGAGTTAGCTATCTAGTTCTATCATTATCAAATATCACAATCCCCTTTGAGAGAGCCCTCTCAGACTGAAGAGGCTAAGCTTCAGTCAAAATCTGGTTTGAAACAGTTACATAGATTTGTCTGATCAGCAGCCAATCAAGTACAATTTTGTGATAACAAATTAACTGAGTGTGATAAACTCAATTAACTCATGAATTTCGAGTTGAGGGTAGTTGGTGAGGCATGCAGAGTAATTCTAGTTGTAACAGAGTTCGAAGTGCAGTGGTGCATTAGTTAATGTAAGTTATAATCAGTTAAACTCAGTTGTCCTAGTTGTAACTGTTAGATACACCAGTGAGAGATCAAGTGAATTAAATACTATTTAATTCACAATAAATGATCTCACATGCAACTGAGGATTTACTATTATTAGCTGCATGAATGTCAGTTCCAGTGGAGACCCAGTTGATATGTAGGTGAAATGGAAGTGTGAATATCAGTTGTGATATTAGATGACTTCCCAGATGCAGTTAAAACACCACAGGATTCTCATGATACTCAATGAAGTTGAGGAAGGTTGAAATTCCTAAAGAATAGGGATTGCATTCATCAAGGATTTCGTGAGCAAGGAAGGTTGAAGACAAGTTGAGAATTGGCTGAGTATTGGCCCAATTTTGTCTGGATAAGTGTGAGACAATTAGTTGAATACATGAGGACTCTTGTGAGACGAGTTGTATGTAATTGTTTCATGATTCCATGCTAAATATACAATAGAAGATAGTGGGGTTTTGAGCAGCAAACTTTCACCAATAAATTATCTATGTTGTGGCTTGGTTAATTCTTCTTTGCTTCATGTGATTGGCGATTGTGTTTTTAATTCCACAATTTATTTGTAGAAGAGATTCAGTATTTAACTTTAGTACATTGTTAGATCAGATTGAATCCATAATATACATGCTCGTTGTATAATTTTATACATGGTATCAAAGCACAAGAAATCACAATAGTGAAGGAGGAGTTGAGTTTGTGACTGAATAGAATTAGAATTTTCAGAAATATTTTCTTGGTGCTACAGCTGATTCAGGAGTGAAATGGATTTCAATGGCTTGATATTGGAGTATGCACTCGAGGGAATATCTAACTATATTTCTTGGAAGGACAGGATGGAAGCAGTACTCGAAGACAATGGCTTGAAGGAATTCATTGACAATGATGTTCCCAAACCACATTGTCTCAAGCCTCCATGGAAAAGTGACACCATATGCTATGTGGAAAGATTTGACAGATCTATTTTAGAGCAGCAGTGACCATAGGAAATTGACACTGAAATATAAACTCAGGAAGATCAAGATGGAGAATAACGAAACTATTCTGGTATACTTAACAAAGTTTTTACAATGTCGAGATGATATTGGGAGTGTAGGAATAACTGTCACTAATGATGATTTGGTGAGCCTAGCTCTCCTAGGACTTCCCAAGAGTTGGCATATTTATCAAGACTCTATCAGTGGAAGGGAAAAGCTACCATATTGGGAATGACCTTGGTCATATTTGGTGCAGGAGGAGTTTAGACAGAATACCAGAGATGGATCTTCATCTAAGAATGAAGATGAAGAAGATTGTCCTTTGGCTGCCAAGGTGAAGAAGGGGAAAGGAAAGAAATTCCATTTCAAATCTGAGATCAATGAAGAAGGCAAGGAGCGCGACATGTCCAGAGTGAAGTGTTTTCACTGTCACAAGAATGGACATTATGCCAAAAATTGTCCACAAAATAAGAAGAACAAGAAGGCTCCGGGATCTGCAATTGGCGAGGCTTTGGCCTCACAATTTGAGCTTGATTATCACTGATCACATGCATGGTGTCAAGTGCGATGGGATCAGGGTGGTACTTGGATAGTGGTGAATCTTTCAAAATGACAAGAAACAAATAACTTTTCAGTAGCTTCAAGGAGAAGGACCTCCAGATGCATATCGAAATTGGTGATGACAGAAGGTATAGCGCTACCGATATTGGTAAAGTTACTTTCCAAAAAGATTCAGGTAAACCATTTTTATTAAAATATGTAATGCATGTACTAGGGTTAAAGAAAAATTTAGTTTTAGTTGCAAAGTTGGAAGATAGAGGCTATGATGTTGTTTTTAGTGAAGGAATTTTTTTCTTGCAACACAAAGCAACAAGACAAGCCAAGAAGATTTGGATTTGTGTGAAGAATCTATATAGAATTGGTGTAGATGTGATTTCTACATAGCTTCCAACCATTTGGAAGAGTGAGAAAGCCATGCAATTGACCCTTGAGAGGGTGCTGGATTTGCATGCAGGTGAGGAACTCTTGGTTCCAAAGAGTGAACCTCAATATGTGGAGCAGCCACATGCGGAGGATCATGGAGTGGCAGAAACCACTCAAGCAGAGAAATTTTGAGCCAGATGGGTAGAGGGAGTGCATGTAGCTATACCTCCAGGTGTGAGGTGGGGCAACATGCAAGATTAATCCCAAGAAGAAATTTGGGCAGGTTCCTAGAGATGGTGTGTCTCATGGATCGAACCTGGCTACGAGGAGCCCATAGTAGAGCAGTAGCAGGATCAGTTAGATTGATGCAGTCATATGTCAGGAGGACATAAATCAGAGTTATAGGTATCGGATACTGGAGCGCAAATCAGAGTTGGCAGTAGTGCAGATTGCATGGATGCAGATGTCAATAGCGCAGATAATCCAATAGACATGTGCAGTAGCTAGAAGCAGTCAGAAGACTCTGATGACAAATGCATTATACCGATTCAGTTGTTTGGAGGATATTCAATTTTGGAAGTTTTGCATGCAAAGGTTGCATGTGTGAGAAACACTAGAGAAGTGTTGCATGCAAAGGTTGCATTTGCGAGAAACATTAGAGAAGTGTTGCATGAAAAGGTTTCATGTGCGAGAAACACTAGAGAAGTCTTGCATGCAAGAGTTGCATGTTGCATGCATGAGGTTGCATGTCTCATGCATGAGGTGCATGTCGCATGCAAGGACATTCCTTTCTTGTTGAGAGGAAGTGTTGAAGTTTGCAACAATAAATAGTGATATTGGCATCTGGAGAAAACAAGCAACACCTACACTAAGTGTGGTACCAGGAGTTCCAAGCAACACCTACACTAAGTGTAAGACTAGGAGTTCCAAGCATCATCTACACTAACTGTGGGACCAAGAGGTCCAAGCAGCACCTACACTGGTGTGGGCTAAATTTGGTGCATGTCTATTTTAGTTATCCCTTAATTAAGATGGACAATAAAATGTAATATAATCTAAAAATAGCTTGTAATAGTTAATTGAGTGTGATAAACTCAGTTAACTCATGAATTTCGAGTTGAGGGTAGTTGGTGAGGCATGTAGACTAATTCTAGTTGTAACAGAGTTCAAACTGCAATGGTGCATTAGTTAATGAAGGTTGTAATCAGTTTAACTCAGTTAAGTGAGTTAAAATCAGTTGTGCTAGTTGTGACTGTTAGATACACTAGTGAGAGATCAAGTGAATTAAATATTATTTAATCCACAATCAGTGATCTCACATGCAACTGAGGATTTACTATTATTAGTTGCATGCATGTCAGTTCCAGTGGAGACCTAGTTGAGATGTAGGTGAAAGGGAAGTGTGATTATAAATTGTGATATTAGTTGACTACCCGGATGCAATTAAAACACCACAGGGTTCCCATGATACTCAACGCAATTGAGGAAGGCTGAAATTCCTAAATAATAGGGATTGCGTGAGCAAGGCAAGCTGAAGACAAGTTGAGTATTGGCCCGATTTTGTTCGGATCAGTTTGAGACAATTAGTTGAATGTAGGAGGACTCTTGTGAGAAGAGTTGTATGTAATTGGTTCATGATTCCATGTTGAATATAAAATATAAGATAGTGGGGTTTTCAGCAGCAAGCTTTCCCTGGGAAATTATCTATGTTGTGGCTTGATTGATTCTTCGTTGCTTCATGTGATTGGCAATTGTGATTTTATTCCACGATTGATTTGTAGAAGCGATTCAGTATTTAACTTTATTAAATTGTTAGATCAGATTGAATCCATGATATACATGCTTTTTGTATAATTTTCTACATTGTTGTGGGCATTAGATCAGTAAAAGGATCAATTGTGGTTGGGAAAATTGATGGCAGTCCAAGTAGAGTTGAAGGGTTTTTAGGTGATTGTGAAAGAAGAGCCCTAATTCTTGTACTTGTGAAGGAAAACAAGACTGGTAGAAGGGTAGGTGTACTGGGCCTAAGGACGTGCAGACTTTGAAGGACTAAAGTAGTAGTCAAGTGGGCTATCCAACTAGCCCTAGTTCATTGTATTATAGAGGATTGAGTCAGTGAGAAGAAAGGAAACCTCCATATCCCTAGACTTGTCATCTTGGAGCACGAGTATGGAAAAAGTGGGTAGACCAAAGAGTTGTTCATAAATAGAGTTGTGAACAACTAATCAAAAACCCTAAGTGTTGCGAACCTTAAAGGAAAAAATAGGTAGATATAGGGCAAATTTTTTTGAGCCGAGTTTAGCAACCTAAAGGAGTTGAGTTCATTGATAGAGGAAGATCGAGGATTTTCTTAATGGGAGGCAAGAGGACCTGCCATATGTGTTCAGGACATGTGGACTAAAAGGGCTATGTGTGGCCACCATCAAAAAGTGGGTCAAGTATTGTCTTTTTCAAGGTATATTGTTTGTCAAAAGACTAACACTAAGCCCTAGTTGTATTCCTTGTATCAGTGTGATTGTAAAGGGCCATGATCCCTGGTACAAGATATCTAGCCTATTATATTATAGTTTGTAATTTAACAAAGAAAGGTTTGAAAAAGTTAAAAATTGTCATGTGCACTAGTTGATTCCCTGATGTGTGTAGATTTCGTTGTGCAAAGTAGATTTCCTGTGGCACTTGAGTGTGTTTGAATCGAGTATTCTAAGACCAAACCTAGATTCTCATGCATCATGGAAATTCAACATATGCTTTGTTCACCTAAGAACTACCTATAACTCATCTTAGGCTACTCATGTCTAGTCTCAACTCATCCCACTTAACAAGTTACTAAGACAAGGCTCATCAAATCCAATTATGGTCGTAAAACAACTAAGCAACACAGTTTACATCTTGACATGTCATTGCACCTGGAATGTATTAAATTCCTTAGCACTATGTGGCAAGTGTTAGAATCCCCTACTTTCCTTGGCATGCTTTTACACTCCCTAACACACCCTAGGACTTCCTGACACACCTTGGTAGTTTATCATACCTTGGCACTACCTAACATATAACCTTGTCACTCACTTGTTAACACACCTAGAACTCATTGATACTCCCTATCACACACTCTTATTCATTCATTTCCATTCATTTTGATCTAGTGCTTCCTTGTTTTTCCCTGACACTCCTTAACACTCCCTAGCATGCATTGGCACACCCTAACACGGCATGCCGCCCTATCACTCTAGCATTCCTTGGCACTACCTAGCATACCTTGTCACTCTCTCCTTAGCAAACCTAGAGCTCATTGACACTCCCAGTCACAAACTTGTATTCATTCATTTCCATGCACTTTTACCTAGTTCTCCCTTGTGTTTCCATAGCATTCCTTAACACTCCTTGGCACGTATTGGTACACCCTATCACCTAGTACATCTTGTCATGTCACCTTGGCCTCTAGCACGCCTTAACACTGCCTAGCATACCTTGTCACTCCCTCCTTAGCACACATAGAACTCACTGACACTTCCAATCAAAAACTCTTATTTGTTAATTTCCATGCATTTTGACGTAGTTCTCCCTTGTGTTTCCCTGGCACTCCCAGGTAACACTTCCTTTTATGGTTGGCACATCTTGGCTGCATGCTTCCCTAGCACGCTAGAATTCCTTAGCACTACCAAGCATACCTTGTCACTCCTCCTTATCACACTTGGAACTCATTGACACTCCCTTTCACACACTCTTATTCATCCATTTCCATTCACTATGACATAATGCTCCCTTGTGTGTCTCTATCACTCCCTAACACTCCTTGGCACACATTGGCACACCCTGGAACTTAACACATTTTGGCATGCTTTCCTAGCACTTTATCATGCCTAGCACTACCTAGCATACCTTGTCACTCCCTCCTTAGCACACCTATAAATTTATAACACTCTCTATCACACACTCGTATTCATTCATTTCCATGCAATTGAAACTATTCCTCCCTTATGTTTCCCTGACACTCACTAGCATGTGTTGGTGCCACACCCTAGCACCTAGCACATCTTGGAATGCCTTACATGCCTTGGAAATTTCTATCATGTGTTAGCACTTCCTGGGATTCCCTACACACCTTGGCACTCCCTAGTTATCATGCCCTCATAGATATCCTTACTATTTTTGCGACTTGGGAAACCAACCAAGTCATTGAAAAATAATGTTGTCTCTAGCCCAAAGTCTCCCTTTGTCTGAAATTGATTTTTCCATCCCCTTATCACAATAGCAGGATTTCTCCTGCAAGTCCTATTATGAAATTCTCCTAACAAACTTCGTCCATGGGACACCTGGAATTCACTTACACTCCTTGGCAGACACTCTTCTTCGTTCGTTTCCATGCACTTTGAACTAGTTCTCCCTTTTTATGCCCTGACACTCCCCCAACACTCGTCAACATGCATTGGCACTATTTGGCATGTGTTAGCACACCTTTTCATTCATTGGCATGCCCTGACACTCCTTAACTATCATTTCCTCATAACTACCCTTATTTTTCATAGACTTGGGAACCCAACCAATTCCTGCCTCGACTACAACAACTTGACCAAGTTTCATTTAATACAACTAGACTATGCCTTGTTCACCTAAGAATGGGTTATAACTCATCATAGGATACTCATGTCCAATATTAACTCATCCCACTTAACAAGTTACCAGGTCAAGGCTCACGTCCAACCATGGCCATAAAACAACTAAGAAACATAGTTTACATATTGACAAGCCATAACACTTGGAACATCTAACAATCCCTTGGCAATATGTGGCACATGTTAGCATCCCATGCATTCCTCAGCATGCTTTGGAACTCTAACACACCCTATCATTCCCTTACATGCCTTGGAATTTCCTACCATATAATCTTATCACTCCATCCTTAGCACACTTGGAACTCGTTGACACTCCTTATCACACACTCTTATCCATTCATTTCCATGCATTTTGAACTAGTTCTCCCTTGTATTTCCATGGCACTCCCTAACACTCCCTAGCACACATTGGCACACCCTGGCACTTGGAACATCTCGACATGTCTCCCTGGAACTCTAGCATTCCTTAACACTACCTAACATACCTTGTCACTCCCTCCTTAGCACACCTATAACTCGCTACCAATCCCTATCACACACCCTTATTCATTCATTTCTATGCATTTGAAACTAGTGCTCACTTGTTTTTCCCTGGCAATCCATAATGCTCCCTGACATTCATTGGCACACCCTAGCACCTGACACATCTTGGCATGTTTCCCTGGCCTCTAGCATGCCTTAGCACTTCCTAGCATACCTTGTCACTCCCTCCTTAGCACACCTGGAATTCACTAACACTTCATGTCCCAATCTATTAATCATTCATTTATATGCATTATTTTCACCTAGTGCTCCCTTCTGTGTCCCTAGGACTCCTTAACACTTCCTTGCATGTGCTGGAACACCTTGGCACCTGGAACATCTTGGTCGCATGCCACTCTGGCACACTAGCATGACTTAGCATCGCCTAACATACCATGTCACTCCCTCCTTAGCACACCCAGAGCTCGCTAACACTCCCTATCACACACTCTTATTAATTCATTTCCATGCATTTTGACATATTTCTCCCTTGTGTTTCCTTGGCATGCACTAAAACTCAACACACATTGGCACTTGACACATCTTGGTATGCTTCCCTAACACTATCATTCCTTGGAACTATCTAGCATATATTGTTACTCCCTCCTGAGAAAACCTAGAACTCCATAACATGCCTTATAACTCCCTGACACATATTGTCTCTTCGTACTTGACAATTCTTGCCATGCGTTTGGATGCCCTGGAATGCCTTGGGATGGTTTAAGATCAAATTTAGTTGAGATCAATTATCACAATTAAGAGAGAAGTGATAGAGGATGATTTGGTACTTAATACACACTAGCACTTGGCCCTTCACATGTATTGGCACTAATGTTGGTATGCCTAGCATGCCCCTCTTGAAAAGGTAAGGTCCCGAATTATCTACCCTCATATGTGTTAATTTATTTTCATTTTAACTTGGTGTTCCCTTTTTTCACCCAACACTCCTTGACACGTGTTCGCATACCCTAACATTTGGCACATCTTGTCATGCCTTAACACATGGCATGTCTTGGCATGCCCAGCATGTGTTGGAACTATCAAGCACATGTTAGCACACCCCGAAACTTCTTGACATGCCCTAGCATTCCCTAGCATGCCTTTTCACTCCCCCCTTGGCACGACTGACACTCCTCGACACACCCTCTTATTCATTCATTTCCATTCATTTTGACTCAATTATTTATGTCTAATGGGGTGCATGTCTAGAAATAGTTTCTTTAAGAGAATAAAAAAATGATCACACCATTACTAACATAAGTAATTGTGAAATTCTACTTGAATGACATTAGGAAACTACACAGGAGATTTTAAAAATGGCATTTTTAGGGATTTTTATGGTGTGGGAATGGTAAGAAGTGAGTGGTCAATATTGTGATTTTCTTTCTCATTAAAGTGCTTATCCTTATGAGAGACTCTTCTTGAGAAAATTACACCCTCTTCATGCTTACCCTCCAACTCCTAATATTCTCAAAATAAAGGCCAACTTGCACAGTGAGGGAAGGCATGTGGGTCTATGGTGTGTTGAGTGACTAGGTGAGAGTGTTAATGTACTATGAGAGGGACTGAACCATTTAATTTGTGTCCTCTACGGATGACATGTTGTAGTTGTTTCATGGAACCATAGGGCCACTAGAAATATTGTGTAAGATATATCCCAACATAATAAATGAATTGAGAGAAATCTGTGAAGAGGGATCAAAATAAATTATATTGGTGAGCCCACCAAAAAATATTTACTAGAGAGTGACACCTTGGTGATCAATGCCACACATGGAGTCTTTTGAGATAGGCATTTTTTTTCTAAAAAATTGTTTGGAGTGTCACTGAATTGGTGGAATTCTCAAATTCATGACATTGTAAATTATGTAGGAATATTTTTTTCTTTTGTTATAGAGGATAAGGTTTGCAAGGAGAATATAGGGTTTGTAGGGTCTTAGGGGAAAAGAAGCATCAATTTCTAGCTCTTTGATATACAAAAGAGTATGGATTATATGAGTAGTTGATATGGATTATATGACATTGAATCCACCTTGAGATGGAGGTTGTTATGTGTTAGAGAAATTAAGGAGATGGCAGTTAAACAATTTCTCGTATCATGACATTACCTTGTGATGTTTTGTTATTATTATTTGTTCTTTCAATTTATCTTTTCTAGGGTTTGAGTCATGTGTTGGATTCATATTTCCTAAAGGTTGCTACATGATAAATAAGTTATGAATATATAAGAGACATCTAGTAAATCATGGAACGAGGGAAGTTTTGTGGTAGTCCTAGCATTTAAGCATAAAATTTATATTAAATTGAGTATAAAAGAGGCCTCTAATGAAATGTACTAAAAATTGGTTAATGGAAGGTGTTGGAGTTTCATTCCTAGCCTATATAGTTCTCATCAATAAAATGATTTTACATTGAATAAATATTCTATATTTTTACAACTTGGTTTCATCAGCATTTGTAGTTTTCTTACACAGGTGGCATTTTATAACATGAAAAAGAAATGTTTCATTCAAAAGATTCCTTGCTACCATAACCATTTCATACCCCAAAATTAGAGTTTCCTCTCTCCTTTTCCTCAACAAAATACAATCTCAAACCTTATTTCTAATAAAGACAAAAAAAATAGTGTTCATAATTCTCAATCTCTAGCTCTCTCTTTTTCTCCCTCTTTCTCCCTCCCTCCCTCCCTTTCTTTCCTTCTCCCTACCTCCCTCTCCATATCTCCCTCCACTTCTCCTTATTTGTCCTCAATGGAAAAACCATAATCCAAATCCCAAGACTCTTAGATACCAAAAATATTTATGGCTTTCCATCTGACTGCTAAACCTTCCAACCTTCCATTAGCATCCAAGGAAATAAAACTCCACCCCTTTAGTAGGGCTTCTAGACAGATGAAAACATAAACACCATCTCCCGAAAACTGTCACCAATGGTTGGAGGATGTTTTGCAAAGAGGAACTTCACCATTTATATTTTCCTCGATGCCAAAAACGTCCAATCCATGGCCCTTTTTCTGACCTAATATGTCCTTGCCTATGGATGGATGGTCTTATGCAGAAAAGGGAAGCTCATATTTTTTACTCAAGTGCCCATACCTATGGCCCCGCTTACACCTAAAAGGTATTCCTTCGTAATTGAATATTTGAATACACTCCACCCAAATCTCAATATCCATGCTTTCTATAAGCTCTTCTCTGAGGTCCATATTAACCAAAATACATGTGTATATCTTAATTCCCATCTCTAAATATGCAGATTCATGGGCTAGATAAGATCCCAATGAGTTACCTGTATCTTTGAAAATTAGGGTGTCCCAATTAGGAAGATGAACCTATATTGGGGCCATATCAACTCTCTCCTACTTTTCATCTAAGAGGGGCATCTAGAAATTGAAAAAAATAGTATATGAATCACTTTTCTAAACCATTTTTGTACCTTCTGGGTGCTTGCTACATCTTTGAAGCATAAATGAATCCAACCTTGGGCTAACAGAGACACCTTTGAAGGGTATCTGACAATAGACAATATTTCCTTTCCCACTCACACTTTTAGGGTTGAGGACCTGAATTTTCAACCCCTTACTTTCCCTACCAATGATTTTTAGGACATGTCCTCAGTCTTTTGAATGGTGACGTTGACTCCGAACACTAGAGAAAGGAGGACTATGTTCTTCTTCTTGAGACTATAATGGATTTTCCTCTTCCTTGCTTTCTCAGACTCCTTTTGAATCGTAACTCCTTATTCACAATAGTGTTTCTCCTTAAAAACCCCAACGCCATTCATGATGTTAGTTTGACCTTATTCCATCGTTGAGGCAAGGCTCTCCTTGACTAGTTCGACGAAGGAGGGCGAGACTGATGGCACTTGAGATGGAAGATATACATGAAAACAATCCATAGATGCTTTTGAGAATTAAGAACCCCCATTGTGTTCAAAAAATTTTGAAAACCCTAAGGAAGGAGTAACACGTTGTATGTCTTCCTCCATTATTTGGGATGATAGGGAAACTAAACTTAGAGCCAAAGAACCCCAAGAAGAGTTCTCTAGCCCCTGACAAACATCCTCGGGCCTTGGGCTAGCCAAAACTAGGGACCCAAATAGTGCGTGGCTGGAGTAGAGGTTAGGACCTTTGAACTAATATATAGTTGCCTATTGAATTCTTAACTTTGCTTTCTAAAGATCTGGTAGGCCCAAAAACCGCGGTATGGTGACCTTCTAATTAAGTTGACTTCGAAATGAAAATGGATAAGATACTTGGGACTAGCCCAAATTTTTTGAAAACCCCCCTTCTCCATTTCATAATCCACCAACTCCTCCTCCTCCTCCATGTGGGTCCAATAGTAAGCAATCGACATCTCATATGAAAAGCATATTTGACAAGTAGTTGTGTGTCTTCAAAGGGTTTACCAAGACGACCATATTTTTACAAAATATATATAATGTGGATAAAAAAATCATGGTTACCATTTAAACTTATTTTTCATTTTGATAAGGATATCAGAGCCTGACATTGTCGAGAGCTTGTTCACTCTTTGTCAAAACTACGCCCTGCTCCAACCTTAAACTCCACGACCCTTTCTCCACCTAAAAATTTTCTGTAGGCCTCTATGGTTTCTCCAACGTTGAATTCTTCTCCCATGGTAAATATGTTTTAATGTCCTCTTTAAAATTTTGAGTCTATCAAAATAAAATAAAAAATAAAAACATAGAATTAATAATTAAAATAATATAGATCTATCTTAACTCTAGATCTACTAAAGGATCCCTCTAAGAACTTGATAGATCTGAAATTAAGATGAATATATATTAGTCATATACAATAAAAAGAATAAATAAAATAAAATAAAATAAAAAATGACTTGCAAACTCAATATGGTTTCCACCTTTCAAATAGGTATTAAAGTATTTACCATATTTAAATAACTTTTAAAAAATTAAAATATTTATTATATTGGAATAATTTTTTTATATTGTGATAAAAGTTTTTGACCCTTGGATTTAAATGCTTCGACTCATCATAGAATCATTTTCCCACTCCATTTAAATTTTAAAAGGGTATTTTCATGGAAGATTTGCGAGAAACAAAACACAGATAAAATTATATTACCAAAACAGTAGAGCATAGCTACATGAGGAAGAATAATACGGAGAATAATCAAGGGAAAATAATGCAAATAGTGTTAGAAGCGAAGATCATGAGAATGAGAATCGCACTGTGTTCGTCGACCAGAACCTGTGACTAGGTGGAGGATCCCAACATGGCGTTAGCAGAACCACAGTGGTATGCGACCGATCATTTATTGCCAGACGGGAGAGTAGTTGTTGTGGGATGCAGAGCGGTTTTCACGTACAAGTTCATGCCGAAGGTGGTTGGGGAAGGGATATTTTCACTGTCGTTCCTGGGAGCCACCAATGATGCACAAAACAATAACCTTTGTTAGTACGTGAATCTTCTTCCCAATGGGAATCTCTATATCTTTGCAAACAAGGATTCCATCAAACAGAATTAAAATACATGCATCATTGTCCACAATTTCCCTACCATACCCATGGAGCCCAGTGTTGAGATTCAACAAGAAGATTCAACACCCACGCCTAGTGCATTAAGCACCTAGTTACATTTAGCACCGGGTTGCATTAAGCACCCAGACTAGGGTGGGGCCCATAGTGCTATTTTTGGGTGCGTGTCTATTTTTATTATCCCTTAATTAAGATGGACATTAAATTGTAATATATTCTCAATGTGGACTTCAATGAGTTAACTGAAAGTGATAAATTCAGTTAGCATGGAAAATTTTAGGGGCTAATATTCGAAGGTGGGCTAATTTTCCATGATTTTTCCAAAAAAAATATTCTCCAATTTCCATTTTTTATAAAAAAGATTCACCCAAATTTTACAATATAAAATTATTGTACCCTAAAAAACGCCAACACTATATAGAGAGTATACATAACATCATTATAAATTTAAATAATTTTACAAATACATCAATAGCGGCTAGTGGGATTCGCCAATGTTTTTAAACTTCAAGATAATGTTCCATCCTTAAAAATTTCCCTGTCAGTTAGCTAGTGGATTTTTGAGTTAGAGGTTTTTGGTGAGGCATTCAGAGTAATTCTAGTTGTAACAGAGTTCTAAGTGCAGTGGTGCATGAGTTGGTGCAAGTTGTAAATCATTTTAACTCAGTTAAGTGAGTTAAACTCAGTTGTGCTAGTTGTAACTGAAGATACACTAGTGAGAGATCTAGTGAATTAAATATTAATTAATTCACAATCATTGATCTCACATGCAACTAAATATTTACTATTATTAGTTACATGCATGTCGGATTCAGTGGAGACCCAGTTGAGTTCTAAGTGAAAGGGAAGTTGACTATCAGTTGTAGGATTACTGGCTTGCACACATGCAAGAAAATACCCATTGGAGTGCCCATGATACATGCGCAGTCAAGTTAGACAAGAATACCTATCTTTTAGGGATATTTACCATCAGGGATTTTGCAAGCAAGGCAGGTTGTCTAGAGGCTGAGAATTGGCTATGTGTTGGTCAGTTTTGCATATGACAGTGTGAGACAATTAGTTGAGTACTGGAGGGCTCTTGTGGTAAGAGTTTTGTATTTAATTGTTTCATGATCCATGCTTAATATACAATAGAAGATAGTGGGGTTTTTATTTGTAAGCTTTCCTCGGGAATTTATCTGTGTTGTGTGTGATTGATCTTTCTTCATGTTCTTGTGATTATCGATTGTGTTTTTAATTTCGCAACATATTTGTAGAAGCAATTCAGTATTTAACTTTAGTACATCATTAGATCGGGTGAATCCAAGATATACATGCATGTTGTATAATTTCTACATGGTATCGAAGCACGAGAAATTTCAGAAGTGAAGCAGGAGCTGAGTTGTGACTGGATAGAATTTGAATTTGCGGAAAGACTCTGTTGGTGCTATAGTTGATCGAAGATCGAAATGGTTTTCAATGGCTTGAGGTTAGAGTATGCACTCGAGGGCAGCTTGAACTACATTTCTTGGAAGGACAGGATGGAGGAAGTACTCAAATACAATGGGTTGAAGGAATTCATTGACAAAGATGTTCCTAAACTTGATGTTGCAGATGTTGCAAATCTTGATGCATGGCAAAAGAAAGTGGTAAAGAAAAGGAGGATCCTATTGGAGAGAGTATGAGACCACATTGTCTCAAGACTCCATGGGAAAGCCACACCACATGCAATGTGGAAGGCTTTGACTAATATAATCCAAAGCAATAGCGACCATAAGAAATTGGCGCTCAAAGATAAACTCAGGGAGATCAAGATGGAAAAGGGCGACACCATTCCAAAATATCTAACAAAGTTTGTCCAATGTCGAGATGAACTGGGGAGAGTTGGAATAACAGTTGCTAATGATGATTTGGTGAGCTTGACTCTCCTAGGACTTCCCAAGAATTGGCACAGTTATCAAGACTCTATCAATGGAAGGGAAAAATTTCCAGATTGGGAATGACTGTGGTCGGATTTGGTGCAAGAGGAGTTCAGGCGAAACACTAGAGATGGATATTCATATAAGAATGAGGATGAAGAGAATGTTTCTTTTGCTGCCAAGGCAAGGAAGGGGAAGGGGAAGAAATTTCATTCTAAATCCGAGTCTAAGAATGGCAAGAAGTAGGACAAGTCCAAGGTGAAGTGTTTTCATTGTCATGAACACGGACATTTTGCTACTAACTATCCACAAAAGAAGAAGAACAAGAAGGTTGTTGGATCTACATCTGGTGAGGCCCTTTCCTCACAATTTGAGCTTGACTTCTCATTGATCGCATGCATGGTGTCCAGTGCATTGGGATCTGTGTGGTATTTGGATAGTGGCGCTTCCTTTCACATGACAGGAGATAAGAAACTTTTCAGTGACTTGGAGGACAAATATCTCCATATGCATATTTAAATGGGAGAAGAAAAATGGTACAGTGCTTCCAAGATTAGTACCATTACCTTTCAAAGGGAGTGACGTAAATTATTTCAATTAAAAGATGTAATGCATGTACCAAGTCTGAAGAAAAATTTGGTCTCAATCGCAATGTTGGAGGATAGAGGCTATGAAGTTTTTTTTTAGTGATGGAAAAGCTTTCTTGCGACATAAAACAACAGTTCAAGCCAAGAGGATAGGGATTCGAGTTAAGAATATCTACAAGCTAGAGGTAGATGGCTGAGCAGCAATGATGGTCAAGGAAAATCAAGTAGTGAGCTGGGATGAGGGCGAATTATGGCACAGGCGATTGGGCCATCTTCACCATGGATCCTTGAAATTCATGCAGCAGATTTCTACTGGTCTTCCCAAGGGTACACTTTCATAGTTAGACACATGCAAGGGATGTATTATGGGAAAATATGTAAAGGTCACCTTTCATGAGAAGGAAAACCGAGCTTCGGGGATCCTTGAGAGAGTTCACACATACGTGTGTGGTCCTTTCTTAGTTGCTTCAATAGAAAAACATAAGTACTATGTAATCTTTGTTGATGACTTTTCTCGTAAGTGTTGGATCTTCTTCATGCAGAAGAAAGATCAAACATTCTCTAAGTTATGTGAGTTTAAGGCACTGGTGGAGAAAGAGTCGGGGAAGCAAGTGAAGGCTCTTAGGAGTGATAATGGTGGAGAATACATCTCTAATGAATTCAAGAACTTTTGTAGCAAAGAAGGAATTCGAAGAGAACTCATAGTGCCTCATAACCCACAGCAAAATGGGGTCGTGAAGAGGAAAAATAGAACTATTGTGGGTGCAGCACAAGCGATGTCGCATGATCAAGGCCTATCAATGCATCTATGGGCTGAAACATGCAATACAGCAGTACATGTGCAAAATCGTTGTCCTCATAAAGTACTTGGCATGAGTACACCTGAAGAGGCTTTCACTGGTAAGAAACCTGATGTTTCACACTTTAAGATTTTTGGCTCATATGTTTATGTGCATGTGACCAAGGACGCCAGGAAGAAGCTGGAGCCAACAGCTGAGGTTGGGATTTTTGTGGGGTACACTGACACACCCCATAATTATCATGTGTATTTTCCAAATAGTAGAATGATTTTTGTGCAACGGGATATCAAATTTGATGAGGAGAAATCCATGCAGTTGTCCCTTGAGAGGGAGATAGACTTGCGTGCAGAGGCGGAACTGCTAGTTCCCAAGGATGAGTCTCAAGATGTGGATCAGCCACATGAGAAGGTTCTTGGAGTGGATGAAAACACTCATGCAGAGCTATCCATCAGAAATGGCAAAAGGCACACCACGTAAGCTGATAAGCTGAGACTTGATGTTGCATAGAATGTAGGAGCCCCTACTTCACAACCCAGATAGAGACAGTCTCCTGACCGATTTACTGGATACATGGATCTTATGAGAAAATGTATTGTGACTGAACCATCTTTCTTTCAGGAAGCAGTGCAGCAGCCAACCTAGGTTGATGCAATGGTGGAGGAGTATGACTCCATTTTCAATAACAGTGCATGGGAGACAATCCCAAGACTGGTCGACAAATCAATGGTTGGATCTAGATTGATCTACAAGGTAAAGAAAGTTGCTGATGAGAGTGTGGAGAAACACAAGGCCAGATTTGTGACCCGGATTTTCTCACAGATCGAGGGGATAGATTATGATGAGACTTTTGCACCTGTTGCAAGGTACTCTTCCGTAAGATCCATCCTTGCACTCTCAGCGCAGATGAGTTGGTGCATTCATCATATGGACGTGAAAATTTTGTTTCTCAATGGGATCATTGAGGAAGAGGTGTACATAGAGCAGCGTGAAGGTTTCTAAATCTTCAACAATGAGTCACATGTGTGCAGGCTCAAAACATAATTGTATGGGTTGAAGCAAGCACCTCGTGCTTGGTACACTTGGATATACATCTATTTCACCAGACTGGGCTTCACCAAAAGTGAAGCAAAAGAAAACCTATACCAGATTGTGTTTGAGGGTAAGCTATTGATCATTTTTCTTTATGTTGATGATCTAATTTTGACTGGTGATGAGTAGCTGATACACTCATTCAAGGAGGATCTTGCAAGGGAGTTCGAAATGAAGGATATGGGCCTCCTTCATTATTTCCTTAGATTGGAAATATGGTAGCGGGATGGTGAAGTTTGTGTCTCAAGGCAAGTATGAAAAGGAAATATTGGGTAAGTTTAACATGGAGAGCTGAAAACCCATGGATACTCCTCTTCCAGGAAATTGGAGGAAAGAGGATGCTACTTCTAGAGAGGTAGTGGATGCTACTGTCTATCGACAGTTAGTGGGTTCTATGTTATGAATTTTGCTTCTGTGATCCATAAATAGTATAAAAAATATTTTGGTTATAATCACATATAATAATATTTTGTCAACGTGTTTCGAACTAGCCAGTGTGGGTTCGCTAATGTATCTAGTGAACACGACACCGAACATTTGCTACGCAATTAACCAGCTAATTCAAGCTATGGTTAAGCCTACCAAAGTCTTTTGGAAGGCAGGGAAGCATGTCTTGAGATACCTGAGGGGCACATCAGAATATGTTCTATGGTACAAATGAATGGATGGAATGAAGCTGCATGGCTTCATGGATGTAGATTGGGTTGGAAGTTCATCGGACAGAAAGAGCACATCAAGGGGGATATTTAGCATTGGATCGATAGCAGTTTCCTGGTACAGTAGGAAGAAACGATCTGTGGCACTCAGTTCAACGGAAGCGGAATACTTGGTAGCAAGTCAAGCTGCATGTGAGGCTATCTGGATGAGAAAGATCTAGGTTGGTTTGTTTGGTTCTCATATGGATTTGACATTGATTCATTATGATAATCAGAGTTGCATTAAAATCTAGATTAATCTTGTGTTTCATGATAGGTCCAAGCATATAGATATCCGGTACCATCATCTTAGATATTGTGTGCAGAGAAGGATCATGTTGCTTCAGTACATTCCCGTGAAAGGTTAGGATGCAGATATTATGACGAAGGCACTCACCAGGAGAAAATTCGAATACCATAGAGACAGGATCAGGGTGAAGGACAATCTCTTTCTTGTTGAGAGAAAGTGTTGAGATTCAACAAGAATATTCAGCACCCATGCCTAGTGCATTAAGCTCTTGGTTGCATTCATCACCTAGTTGCATTAAGCACCCAGACTAGGGTGCGGCCCACAGTGCTATTTTTGGGTGCATGTCTATTTTTATTATCCCTTAATTAAGATGGACATTAAACTGTAATATATTCTCAATGTGGACTTGAATGAGTTAACTGAAAGTGATAAATTCAGTTAGCTAGTGGATTGTGAGTCAGAGGTTGTTGGTGAGGCATGCAGAGTAATTCTAGTTGTAACATAGTTGAAAGTGCAGTGGTGCATGAGTTGGTGCAAGTTCTAAATCAGTTTAACTCAGTTAAGTGAGTTAAACTCAGTTGTACTAGTTGTAATTGAAGATACACTGGTGAAATATCTAGTGAATTAAATATTAATTAATTCACAATCAGTGATCTCACATGCAACTGAGGATTTACTATTATTAGCTGCATGCATGTCAGATCCAGTGGAGACCCAGTTGAGTTCTAGGTGAAAGGGAAGGTGACTATCCGTTGTAGGATTATTGGCTTGCACACATGCAGGCAAACACCCATTGGAGTGCCCATACTTGCATAGTCAAGGCAAGCAAGAATCCCTATCTTTTAGGTATATTTACCATCAGGGATTGTGCAAGCAAGGCAGGTTGTCTGGAGGCTGAGAATTGGCTGTGTGTTGGTCAGTTTTGCATATGACAGTGTGAGACAATTAGCTGAGTATTGGACGACTCTTGTTAGAAGAGTTTTGTATGTAATTGTTTCATGATCCATGACTAATATACAATAGAAGATAGTGGGATTTTTAGCTATAAGCTTTCCCTAGGAAATTATTTGTGTTGTGTGTGATTGATCTTTCTTCATATTCATGTGATTAGTAATTGTGTTTTTAATTCCACAAAATATTTGTAGAAGCGATTCAGTATTTAACTTTAGTATATTGTTAGATCAGGTGAATCCAAGATATACATGCATGTTGTATAATTTCTACACCCATAAACTATCCTTCAGTCAGCATCTCGATGCATTTGCTACTTGAGGGTTCACGTGGTTACTTGAGGAAAAATTGGATGTCGTTACAATGAAGGCTTCCCAGGTACAATCTTAAGTAGCTTAATTCAGTTTTGTATAAGGTTTGAAAAGGTTAAATAATTTATAATTGTAGAGTGGTTTTTTCAAATTATAGGGGTAGAGTCGGGTTTTCAGATTCTACAATGCCAATGGAAAATATTTTGTGTATTTAAAGTGGGTGTGACCTATCCAAATTTCCATTTCACTATTTAATTATGTGTTCGATAAGTCAAAAACTTGTTGAGATTAAAACTGCTTCTCCTGGAAATATTTTGTTCAGGTAGAATTTCCAAAATGTAGTACTATATATATGATTATAATTTCTGACTTTCAAAGGAACTAAAGTAAATATGGAAACAAGCATAGTGTTGCATAGTGCCCCAAAGGACGTGAAAAAATTCCCAAGTTTCATGATGAGTGAATGCACAACAAAGTTTAGGGAACTCTTGGACAATGCCTGCATTAAAAAGCGGATGAAGGGAAATCAAATGCACCACAAACCATTCATAAATGATTAATGAGAATGAAAGATATTACGTAAACACCCATGAATGGTCATAATTGATCTAGAGGAGGGACTCATATCTGGTACACAAGTACATACAGGATCTATGATCTGAATTTGAACACAATGAAAAACAAATATTTATACAATGAGGCAGTACCTGTTCGTTGTCACCAACAACTGATTCATGCCCCATAACCTACAGAAGGGAATCCTTTGAAGAAAAATTCACTGTAGTAGAACCCTTTTATATGATCCTTGATAGTTTTTTTTTTTTTTAATGTCTCTTGAAGAATTGAATTGGATAATTTCCCCAAGGAAGTTAAAAGCTAGGAAACGGGGCTTCTTCTGCTCCAAAGAGATATGCCAGGGATCTTCCTTTAACATGTAACATTCGTGTGCACTTGTTCAACATTATCTAGTCTGATCTCTCCTGTAATAAGTAGAAGTAACTGTAAAAATAGAGAAATAAATTGTCTCGAGCACTTGAGCAAAACTGTCAGATCTTATATTGACTACATGAAAGAAAACTTGAAGAGAAAGAGATGTGTTGGTGATTTCAGCATGGATGTCAAAGGTGTATGCAGACAGTAAGCTTGCCATTTGACAATGAGCCATGGACTGGAACTTAAGTTTGGATGGTGGAACTTCTCTTGAAGAAGGCTATATAGGTTCATTCTATTGCATGGCCGAGACAACACTCCACCTGTAGGGATCAAGCAATCAAGACACTTTGGCAGCATTCAAATGGAGGAACACTATTTATTGATGAGATAGTCAAGTTTTATGGTAGTCTTCTGGGTAGTAGATACAGATCTCATCCAAACCAATTTTGTTGGTTTTAACACAGCATATTCATGCAAATTTTTGACCGGAATACTCATCCCTTAATGGTGCTCGTGATTACAGACATGTTTCTCATCTCATGCAGTTGTTTATGGGTTGCATAAACAAGGAAATGAGTATCAAACCTCCTCAAGGACTTCTCCATACCTTCATCACCATAGTTATGGAGTGCACAAGCGTTTTATTTATTTTTACTGATCAGTTCTGCAAACACTATCACAGGTACCCATTGCTTGCAAACTGCTGATTGTCATCATTAATTTTTATTTACTGGGATAACCCTCCTGGTTTCCCAAAATTTACGCAAGGCACAATTGCGGGTAACAGTCCCCTCTTATATTATCATGCTCTTATTTGGGCACTAGCACATGGTGAACCTCACCTAGTGTAAAATCTTTGGCTCGTTTTTCCCTTCTATGTACCAAGTACAACAACTCTCTAAACACCTTTACACGGCAGCTTAATATCATGAATAATCTTACAGTCTTTCAGCTGAATATGTCATTTATTAACTTTCATTTCCAATTATAACTCTTTAAATAGACCATTCGGAGCTGTTTCGAAACTTCATTAACACACTCAAGCACTTTGGTGGCATGTTACCATTCATCACATGTAGAAGACAAGGCATTAGTGTATCTTCAGAAATAGTGCTTAAAGAAGAAGGAGAGAAAGCATAAAACTCTATGATATGGTCCATGCTCCATAGAGAATCATCCAACAGATTTGAGAGAAGGCATTTAAGTTGGATTTTTCATCGTGCTTTGGGGTCCATTTCATCACATGTAGCAGACAAAGCATTAGTGTATCTTCATAAATAATGCTTAAAGAAGAAAGAGGGAAAGCATAAAACTCTGTGATATGGTCCATACTTCAAAGGGAACCATCCAACAAATTTGAAAGAAGGAATTTAAGTTGGTTTTTCCATCATGGTTTGGGATTCATCTATTGTTCAACACAGTCTATAGATTTTCTTGAAGATCTACAAGACATTCATGCTTGATGAAGATGAAGAGGACTCCATCGGACCATTTTTGTAGAATTTTTCTTAATTTTGGCACAGTAGTGGAAGAATACATAGCTTTGTAGTGCAAAGAATAGGTAACCAAATAGGGAAATGTGCAACTTTATAAGAATGGGCTCAAAGGACAATTTGCCTTGGTTGGCGAGTGGTACAACTTGGATCAAATCAAATCAAGAAGAATATTTCTCAACTTTAAGGCAGTTGACGAGTACTGAAAAATTCTAAGTGGGTATATTTGATTGTAAATAAGATCAGAGGTTGACGGAACCTATGATAATGTAAATTTTCTCCAAGGAGAATTTCAAAAACAAATTTGCTACAGTGTGACCACTATTTCATGAGTTGTGTAGATGATAGGCACAAGTCACATATCATGGTTAACATTCCTCATGCAATTTTAGAGTGATGGAAGTCACTGCATTAGAGGATGTGCTAAAATTTGGGTCAAATACTCATGTATTGATCCAATTATGCTAGAGATATTGTAACAAATAAGGGCAAGAGAAATGTAAAAGGTTGTTAATATGTGGGCCTCATCTGCCACCTCCTGCTACACTTTTTCTGTTGAAGCTAATTTCTCTGAGATAGTTAAAAATTAGTGTTGCCAAGTTGCATCCACCCTTTGTGGACTGGTTGGTTAAGTCAAAAGAGAATTTTTGTAAGAGGGCTTGCATGAGAAGTATAACCACATGTGGCACTGCCTCAATGGCAGATGTTTTTGGAACTTTACTTGCAAATGGTAGTGAGCAAGGCATTGATGTGTTAGTTCCCATTGTTGCACAAATAAAACATCCCCCATGTTGTAACAATGGAATGATCCAAGGAACCTCATGTTTTGCAAATGGAGTTACATTGTTTGACAGTTGGCTTGGCATTATCTTATACATGGTTCATAGTGCATTGAATAGTTAGACTCGAGAAAAGATGACAAAGTTATTATTTAGTTTCAAGAAGAAGAAGGCACCCCTTCCTCACCTATGAGAAGGTAAGTGTTTAAGCAATTATTGGCAATTATTTCCTGTATAATGTAGCTACCATGCCATGGATGATCGGACATAGTAGTTGTGATGGAATCCATTGTGTAAATTTTTTTGGTTGGGGTAGATGAATAAGAGAGCGATGTGATTAATGAAAAGATCATGAAATTGGACATGGAGTTGTGCATTTACAAAGAGCAGGAAGACCCTACCCATTCCTTCTCAGGTTGCTATCAAAGCACGGGCAATGCACCCTCAGGAAGAAACAAAAAATGTATGTATATATGCTCTGAATTTTGAACATTTTTGTAGGTATTACTATGTTTTGATCATAGAAAACAAAATTATGCACAATTGAATTTTGATAATTTGGATACAAAATGTAGAATTGAGTGGTTCTTTAAGTGTTGTTTGGTGGGGGACAATTTCTAACCAGTGGCTTCAATTTCGAATTTATTTATGAACATTCCTCACTTATTTATTATTTATTTTCATCTCAAGCATGTCAATGTCATTTTCCAACATATTTTATTATTGGTTACTCAGGCAACCTGTTGTGCATAGGGTTTCCATGTTTCATTTCCTCAGTTGTCACTGTAGAGGCAACCATGCCCTCCTTTTTCCAAGCATATATGGATGTAAATTTTTTCCCTATTGTTTACGAAAGGGGTAGGTAGGTGTCATTTATTCAAATCTTTATCATCACTACTCACACGTTAATTCAATGATGTCCATCATCCCAGAGATTTAATGTCTTAGCTTCCTATAATCTATCATAGCCCAGATTCTCATGGTTTGCTTTGAGAGCCAAACATTTTGCAAAGCTTCATCTTCTGGTGATCATCGTGAAACTTCCTTTAGATATCTTGTTGTGCTCTTTTGGTTTTGAGTTTGCATTCTTGAATTTGAAGTGTGCTTTGAATTTTCTTTAATTGTTCCTTCACATGAATTGTATTCAATTTCTAATGGTTTGTCCAAGCACGAAAGAGCTCGAGAAAAAAAACCTATTGATGTATGTTGTATTCGGTGGTGCTTTCTAACTTGTAATCCATGGGACTTGATACGATAATCCATTATATCCAGGAACATGGATCTCTACTTTTGTCACCTATGAGTGCTTCAACTTATTGTTATTATTTTTGGCACTATGAACTAAATTTTTTTAGATGCTTACTTTGAGATTGCTTATTCCTAGCATGTGATACTAATTTGTTTGTCCATTTTTGTCTGCGCCAAGATTATTTGGAAAATGTATCAACTATTGACATTGGATACACTGTACTTTTAGAACATGCACTTGTGGAGAGGGACCGAAGGTATGTTTTTTTCTCCTTCTAATTCTTGTTTTAGTTTGATTCATATCCTTACCATAGGAATAAACTATGTGGTATTTGAATGAATAGTTGTTTGTGTTTGTACTAAAAGATGTGAGATGTTTTACATCCTGATTGGGGTTGGGTGGGTCCGCAAAACTTTATTTGCATGTAATGACATTTAATCTATACTATGTGTTAGGTGCATCGAATATAATATCCCAAATCCATCTAATTCTGGTTTCGATAGGGTCAATATTTCATATCTTGAGTTCAGAGAAATGACTGATGTATTGAATATTGAAATTTGAGATATTCAACCTTGAGCTTTGGAACATTGATGTGCATTTCAGACACAATTTTAGATGTGTATGTGCTAGTGTATATTTATTTCCATTTGATATTAGTGTAAGTAATCTCATTTGTTATGGAGTTGACTTTGTTTAGTTTGTAGGCTTGCAGGTTTTTGTCATTTGGGTCAGAAATGCAAGTGTGCATTTTGATATGCAGTTTCATCTTGCTTTGTATCTTTGTTACTCTTTGATGTTATTTATCTGTGGGAAGCATAGAGAATGAATGGATTTAATGCATTCCAATGGATTCTTAGTCCATTTTAGATTTTTACACAGTTATGGATGTTCCACCGGATCTTCATAACAAATTTTATAATATTCTACAATATTTTACTATGCAATATTCTACTCAAGATTGCAAACTTCATATCGTTAGATTTAACAAAGAAATTACTGAGAATCAGCTAAAAGTGAAATGAAAGAGAAATAATTACACACCATCCATACATTGAATACAAGATATACCCTAGGAAAACCCAATATAGGACGAACCCAACTAGAAGAAGAGGCTTATGTTTTTCTCTTTTATTCTCAGGACGAAAAGTGAATACAAAGAATGTAACACCCCTAGTTTTATGTTTCTTTCAAATTAGACATTTGAACTTTAAATCCAAAAGGGAGTGGACCCCAATGGATAAGTATTTTGTGGATGTACTTAAGTATTTAATTATGAAAAATAAATAAAATAAGTCTGTGCATATTGACCAAATGAGAATTATGAGATCACTTGCCAAATCCATGAGGTATGGATAGAGGCTAAGATTTCCCCAAAAATATTTCAAAAAACCTTGAAAGAATTTATTTCCAAATAAGATTTTTGGGGAAAAATCTAGTTTCCCCAATGAGGTGGAGAGTAGTTGGGAAGAGGTAAAAATCTGGGAAAAGCAGAAAGCAGCTTTCAAAGTCCCTAAATAAGCGAAGCCTAGGAAAACAGGAAGAAAAGCATCCTGTAATTCTGGACGCAGAATTAGAAACAAGCTTTGGGGAGCAAAAGCTTAAATAAGCTATTCCAGAAGAGATTGGGGGTTGGTCTATTCTGGAAGATCATCTCAGCTCGGGGGTGAGTTCTGGGGATAGAGGAACTCTACGGTTGGGAGGACTGGTCAATTACAGAAGTGGTATGCTTAGAATGTTTATGTATGGTTGAATTTCTGGATTACTTTGTTGGATGAATTATGACTGTGAATCTTAGTCTATTTTTAATCTGAATTTGATCTTCCATACATTTAACAGAATTATTGAGAAGAAATTGATCCTCTTAATTCTATAGAGTTGTAGGAGTAAAAATTATGGGGAAAATCATTCAGAAGCTCTAAACCTGTTGTTGGTTTAAGTCTGGAGATTTATACTACTCCCATAATAGATTAAGATTATAACTTTAATCTGCTTCTGTGCAATTATTAATTTAACTAGATATGAGCCAGATATCTAGAAGTAGAAATTATTTGTGTACTGTAAGGAAATGTAAATATTAGGTGTTGTACAAACAAAACAGATATAAAAACTTATGAAGAGTATACTTGTGTATCTGTTAAGCTACTGCAAAAATAAAACAAGTCTGAGTTGAACCATAAACAATATTCGTTCACAGAATTATATATATATGCAAGCTGAAAGTTGGAGCAGCACCAACGAAATTAATAACACCATAAAGAGGGATTAAGAAATTTCTTCATTTTATTTCATTACTATCTCTCTATTTGCTAGATCAATTAATAAGCAGATGAATTTTAGGCAGAATAGAGTAGAGCATGAAATATTACTTCATTTGACAATTTCTTACTATTGATGTAGTGGTGAATTATCAATAGTGAAAAAAACCAACTATTTATACATCAGCAGAAAATGATAAATTAAAATAGTATGAGCAGTGGAAAAACTATGGAATATGTACTAGAGGTCATATAAAAATAAAAACAATTTTATACATATATACTGTACTGAGAATCCTAAGATTGTGGTGAGGTGAATTCCAGATATATAGAGTTACACATTAGCTGAGATAGAAATTTCAAATACAAGAACTTCATTGAAGTAGTGTTATGCATAACAAGCAAAAAGAATGTTGACTTTACCCAGGGTAAAGATTTCTCAGGTAAGAACTTATATATGTCTGGAAAGGAAGCAAATAATAAATATCTGAGTCCACAAAATAATAGCAGTACATAATGTAATAATGTTCTGTCCTAGAGTGGAACACACTCAAACCCTCAACTGTCAAGACAGGATATAAATAACAAAATTATTAAAATGTTCGAATCTCAAGAGATTCAATTTACAAGTTAAACTGAACTAGGAAATAGAAATTAAAAAGTTCTGTGGTAACGCCTCCATTTCCTTTCGAGAATAACCGGTGAATACCGACCTGGTATAGGAGAAAAATGAGCATTAACTCATAATGTCACCGGAAATAGCTCGACAAATAACTTTAATGAAGTTCCAATAATGTCAGTTACCTGTGTACAAAACAGCGACAAAATGAGTTAAAGACTATCGTGAGGCGGTGGGTAAGCAAACTGATATATTTAAACGATAGCAAACCAACGATTAATGAAAAATTTTAATGGAAAAAGGGTGTTTACATATTCATCCTCACCTGAGAGAGAGAGATAACCAGAGTGAAATGAAATCCTGACAAAGTTCCAACCAAGAAAAAAATCAATAACCCTGTGTGTAAACTCAAATAGCAAATTCGAGAATAATAAACACCATAGTCGGGCAGATTGATACCTAAACAAATCGAGGAAGGACGCAATTCAAACGCAAATACGAAGGAAGCCCTTCGTCCTTCCAGGGAAGGTTTGGTCATGTTGAATGAGTGCTGAGGAAAAAACACACTACAACCTCAGATTTATGGAAAATATATATATATATATATAAACAGTTAGACATCATATACCTACAGTATGAGACACAAACTAAAGTTAGAATGAAACAAATTAGTAGAGCCGAGAGCTCTGTAGCATACAAGAATAAATCGGAATGTATGCAGACTTGTAAAACTAGTGGCGTTGGGGAGAAACTTCCCATGCCAATACGACGTCAATCAAATTTCACACCAATCGTATCACACCAGATAGGGATATTAATCCTGGTCTGAGATGAAACGTATAAATAATTCATAACACATGAATAAAACAATTTATGAAAACAAATATAATGAAGCCGTGGGTGCTTGTAAACCATAACCATAGGCGTTTTGGGATTTCTATAAATCCTTCCGAATACAAACTATAGAGCCTCTTGAAATAAAATAAAAAAAACGATGGGCTCATTATACTGTGCCATAGAAATCCAGACGTATTGACTTACATAACATTGGCGAAACGGGAAAAAAAAACCAATACGAGCCACAGTGCTTAGTATCTTGACACAGAAAAACTCAACGACTGTATTAAACAAGTTACGCAACTAATATCATACCTTGGGTAACGAAGGAGAAGGCGTCGATGGGCACAAAGCTCTCGCCATAGTGCAGAGGCGGCACCTATACTTCATTAGAGACGGAGGCCAGAAGAAAAGTGCGCTGAGAACAAAGAGCAAAGAAATAAAACCGAATGGAGATGGTGTGTTTTATACAAATTGGAGCCATAAACCCTAGATGCATCCAACCGTCCAGGTGGCTACCATCATTCGGTCCACACACGGATAGAGAAGCGACTGAATGATGTTACCCAGGCCATTTCACGTTAAACGTTTAACGTACAAAGTTTATTACCAAACGTACCAGTACAGATAGGAGAAATTAAACAAGCTTGGTGATTCACCAGTAACCCAAAATAAAATACCATATATTTGGATTCGGAGATCCGAGAAGGATAGAACTTAAATGCTCAGGTACATGGCTCGAATTGCAACAAGAATGAAACTTAATACAAGATAGACAAAGTACTTACTCTTAATAAATTGACATGAGACACCGAACAATATACACCTGAACGTCACGTACATCACGTAAGAACAGAGCCTACGTCGCATTTATAGTTGGGATGAAAAATCGAACCCATCGTAAGGGTATTACAATAGCCACGTTGGAAAATATGGGTTGAAAATCCCATAGTATATAATGGAACGTGACCATAGCCACGATGTATAAACATGGATGCCAAAAAAGTTTATAAGTTCCTATGAGTAGGAATGTATAAACCATGAAAATGCTATAATATATATCATAATCGAACTTGGGTTTTAAATGGAACCAAAAAACCCATAAAGAACAAGATTTTAATGATCTTAATAAAATGATAAGTGAAAAATTTAAAAAGAAGAGAGTCCAGAGAGATAGCAAGTCTAAAGCGAACACCATTGGCAGTAGGTACCATTATGGATACAAATAAAATTTCTATTGAGACAAATTAAATTGTACTGATATAGCCAACATGAAGGGTGAACTGTCTGAATGAATGCATTAGTAAACGTTTAAATAAAATAAAATAAAATTTGGTGGTGGAAAGTGAGGTTCGTTACAAATGGTATCAGAGCTCATGTTAGATAAAACTGGGTTGTTGTTGTGCTCACTGTATAAAGTATTTCTTGTTGAAATTTTTTTTTTTGGTTGTTACTGATATGTGTTGTTTAGTGTATAGTGGTGTTGAAACAGAAAATTCAAATGGCTGAAGGTGATGAAATCTATGTTGATCTTCGTGATGAAGATAATACACCAGATCCCAACGCTCCGTTGATGGCTATGTTGCACAGTTTGCAACGAGAAATGGCTGAGCTAAGAAGCCAGAATGACAGACTGTCATTAGCCAGTGAGGAGCAAGAAAATCTCATCAGAGAATTGACTTCGCGGAACAGCCAAGAAGGTGAAGGTTCCGGAAAGAGGAAGAAAGGCAAGTTCTCTGATGATTCTGAGGAAGAGGACACTACTAGACACCAGTATAAGCAAAAAAATGAATTACAGGGGGAATTCCGAAAGATCAAACGTCCCTCCTATGATGGGAAGAAGGAGGAAGTTGCTGAGGCCTGGTTGTTGAATATGATTAAGTATTTCCAGGTCTATGAATATGAAAGCAATCTGAAGGCCAGATTAGCTATCTATCGGCTACAATGTAAGGCTACCTTGTGGTGGGAGGAGACGAAAATGGTCCATGCCATTGATGAAAAAACAGTTACTTGGGAAGATTTCCAAGTCAAGTTTAAAAACTGTTATTTAAATGAACGTTATTATGATGATAAAACAAAGGAATTCCATGAAGTTAGACTGGGACAGCTCACTATCGATGAGTTTGTCACCAAGTTTACAAATCTGTTAAGGTATGTCCCTTACATCCGGGAAGAGAAAGCAAATGTGCAAAGGTTTTTGAACTGTTTTCCTGTTGTGTACAAGGAGAAGATCGAATTCTATAATCCAAAAACTATGGACGAAGCAGTGAGGAAAGCTAGATTATGCTACCAGCAGTTTAAAGGAAAGGGTGAGCATGGTAAAGGCTGGGTAAACAAAGGTGAAATCAAAGGAAAGAAACAAAAACCAGCCTACTTAAAGAACTTTGGTAGGGATCATCAGCGGAAAAAAATTAATAAACCAAAAGAAAGTCAAACTGCTCAGTCCCAAGTTGGTTCCAAACAACTAGACGAAGATAATAAGAAGGAAGGAACAGTTAAAATGAAGGAGCCTTTGAAATTTTGGGGTTGTGGAGAACCTCATCTATTGAGGGATTGTCCCCACTGAAACATTCAGATGATTGTGAGGGATCAAGAAGCTACCACAGTAAATGACATAGCAAGAAATATACCCACTATTAGTGCAGCCTTGGAGAATCGATAAGCAGAACACCAAGCTACCATGGTTGAGATGGAAGGTAAGATTGTTGACCAATCTGTTACTGTTTTAATTGATCTGGGTGCTTCTTTGAATTACATTAGTCCACAAGTTGTAGAAAAATGCAATCTCAAAACTGAAAATTTTCAGCAGTCTTGGTTGGTCCAGTTAGCCACTGGCACCAAGAGGAAAGTAACTCATAAGTTACCCCAAACAATAATTAAATTAAATGATTTTCAGACAAAAGTAAATTTAAACATTCTGCCCTTAGGCTTATATGACTTGCTGATAGGAATGGACTGGTTGGAAAAGAGAAAGGCTATGATGAAATGTTGGGATAAAACTCTGCATTGCATAGATGAAGAAGGGAAACCTTTTATTCTCAAGGGAAAACCAAAACCAATTTCTGTAAGACAAATATCAGCGCTGCAATTAAAAATAACATCTAGAAAAGGATATCAAGTATATGCAGTACATGTCGAAGAATTAGGACAGCAACCTGAAGAAAACCAGCTGGACATTCTACCAGTAGTAAGAGAGTTTAAAGAAGTTTTTCCAGATGAGATTCCTCATCTGCCCCCCAAAAGAGAGATTGACTTTTCAATCGATTTGGTGCCTGGAGCAACACCTATTTCCAGAGCCCCTTATCGAATGAGTCCCCCTGAACTCATGGAACTGAAAATGCAATTGCAAGAATTGTTGGATAAAGGTTATATCAGACCAAGTGTGTCTCCTTGGGGAGCCCCGGTGTTGTTTGTGAAAAAGAAGGATGGAACCTTTAGAATGTGCATTGACTATCGTCAGCTGAAGAAATTGACAATTAAAAACAGATACCCTTTCCCCCGAATTGATGATCTTTTTGATCAAGTAAGAGGAGCTTCAGTATTTTCTAAAATTGACCTAAGGACTGGTTATCACCAGCTCAGAATTAAGGAGGAAGAAATTAGTAAAACAGCCTTTTGAACCAGGTATGGTCACTACGAATTTGTAGTCCTACCTTTTGGTTTGACAAATGCCCCTGCCACCTTTATGTGCTTAATGAACAGTGTTTTAAACAAATACTTGAATAAATTCATACTAGTGTTCATAGATGATATTTTAGTTTATTCGAAAAGTGAGGAGGAGCATAAAGAGCACTTGAGGATAGTGTTGCAAACTCTGAAAGAAAACCAATTATATGCCAAGTTCAGTAAATGTGAATTCTATAAGGACAAGATCCAATACTTGGGACATATTATTTCTGAACAAGGGTTGGCTATTGACCCTGAAAAGATAAAGGCTATTAGAGAATGGTCGATGCCAACTGATGTTTCAGCAGTGAGATCATTTATGGGGATTGCAGGTTATTATCGCAAATTCGTGGAAAGATTTTCTACAATATCCTATCCCATAACTTCACTTCAAAGAAAAGGTGTCAAATTTGAGTGGACTGAAAAGTGCCAAAACAGTTTTGAACAATTAAAATTAAAACTCACTACAGCCCCTATACTAAAGATCGCAGATCTGGATAAAGAATTTGTTATGTGTTCAGATGCCTATAGAGAGGGGTTGGGAGGAGTTCTGTTGCAAGAAAATTCAGTTATTACATATGAGTCTAAAAAACTTAAGACACATGAACAGAACTATAGTGCATATGATTTGGAATTGGCTGCAGTAATCCATGCCTTGAAGATGTGGCGACACTATCTTCTTGGAAATAAATTTACATTGATGACTGATCATATTAGTCTTAAATACTTATTTTCCCAAACTGATTTGAATGCTCGACAAGCCAGATGGTTGTATTTTTTGAGTGAATTTGACATAGACATAAAACATATCAGGGGGAAAGAAAATAAAATTGTTGATGCACTGCACAGAAATGCTTGTCAAAACATAAACAGCATTAGAAGCAGTGCTAGTTTTGATTTAGAGGAAATAGTGAAAAAGGTAGCGGACCAAGACCCAAATTATGAGAATCTACAAGTGAAAATACTAAAGAAAGAAATGGTTGAATACACTCAAAACCAAAAAGGGTTGATTTGCTACAAAAACAGATTGTACATCCCTAAGGTGGAAACTTTGAAAAAAGAAATCCTAGATGAATATCATAAGCAACAGTATGCAAAACATCCTGGATATCAGAAAATGCTAATAGCTTTGAAAAAGAAATTGTTTTGGCCAAGAATGAAAAAATATGTAGCAGAATATCTAGCTAGATGCATGGAGTGTCAACTAGTTAAAGTTGAGCATCAGCATCCTGCTGGTCTTCTAAATCCCTTACCGATTGCAGAATGGAAATGGGACACCGTTTCTATAGATTTCATAACAGGGTTACCCAGAACCAAGTACCAGCACGACTCAATAATGGTAGTGGTAGACACTTTAACAAAAGTTGCACACTTCATACCTGTGAAATCTACTTTTGGGACAGCCCAAGTAGCGGATGTGTTCCTAAAAGAAGTAGTAAGGTTACATGGGGTCCCAAAGATGATTGTTTCAGATAGAGATGCTAAATTCACTGCAGCTTTTTGGAAAGGTCTATTTGGGGGCATGGGCACTAAGCTGAATTTTAGCACTGCCTATCACCCTCAGACAGACTGTCAGACAGAGAGAACAAATCAGATTTTGGAGGATATGTTGAGAATGTATGTGATGGATAGGCCATCAAAATGGGAAGACTATTTGCATTTAGTTGAATTTGCCTACAATAATAGCTATCAATCCTCCATCAAAATGAGTCCCTTTGAAGCACTCTATGGAAGAAAGTGTCGTACTCCTTTGAGTTGGAGCCAACCTGAGGATAAGATAATGTTGGCACCAGATGCTTTACAAGATATGGAAATAATTGTTAAACAAATACAAAGAAACATCAAGACAACTCAAGATAGACAGAAAAACTATGCTGATAAGAAGAGGGTGCATCGGGAATTCAAAGTGGGTGATCATGTGTATTTACGTATTAAACCCAAAAAGAGCACACTTTATGCTGGAAGTTGTGCAAAATTGGCTCATAGATATTGTGGGCCTTTTGAGGTGTTAGAAAGGGTGGGACCGGTGGCTTATAAGCTGGCATTACCGCCCCATGTTAAAGTTCATGATATGTTTCATGTTTCATTATTAAAAAGATATATTCATGATGCTTCTCACATTGTTGATTGGAATGTGATACAGGTGGAACCAGAAGGGTAGTTCCTTCCAGAGCCGCTTCAAATATTGGAGCGGGAAGAAATTGAATTAAGGAAATGAACAGTAGCAAGAGTAAAGGTGCAGTGGAAGCACTTTACTGCTGAAGAAGCTACATGGGAAAGAGAAGCTGAGATGATGGAAAAATATCCATACCTGTTTGAAAAATTAACTCTAGTAGTTAGTTGTCAACACCGAGGATAGTGTTTACTTTCAGAGGGGGAATATGTAACACCCCTAGTTTTATGTTTCTTTCAAATTAGACATTTGAACTTTAAATCCAAAAGGGAGTGGACCCCAATAGATAAGTATTTTGTGGATGTACTTAAGTATTTAATTATGAAAAATAAATAAAATAATTTTGTGCATATTGACCAAATGAGAATTATGAGATCACTTGCCAAATCCATGAGGTATGGATAGAGGCTAAGATTTCCCCAAAAATCTTTCAAAAATCCTTGAAAGAATTTATTTCCAAATTAGATTTTTGAGGAAAAATCTAGTTTCCCCAATGAGGTGGAGAGTAGTTGAGAAGAGGTAAAAAGTTGGGAAAAGCAGAAAGCAGCTTTAAAAGTCCTAAATAAGGGAAGCCTAGAAAAACAAGAAGAAAAGCATCCTGTAATTCTGGACGCAGAATTAGAAACAGGCTTTGGGGAGAAAAATCTTAAATAAGCTATTCTAGAAGAGATTGGGGGTTGGTCTGTTCTGGAAGATGATCTCAGCTGGGGGGTGAGTTTTGGGGATAGAAGAACTCTACGGTTGGGAGGACTGGTCAATTACAAAAGTGGTATGCTTAGAATGTTTATGTATGGTTGAATTTCTGGATTACTTTGTTGGATGAATTATGACTGTGAATCTTAGTTTATTTTTAATCTGAATTTGATCTTCCATACATTTAACAGAATATTGAGAAGAAATTAATCCTCTTAATCTGTAGAGTTGTAGGAGTAAAAATTATGGGGAAAATCATCCAGAAGCTCTAAACCTATTGTTGGTTTAAATCTGGAGATTTATACTACTCCCATAATATATTAATAATATAACTTTAATCTGCTTCTGTGCAATTATTAATTTAACTAGGTATGAGCCAGATATCTAGAAGTAGAAATTATTTGTGTACTGTAAGGAAATGTAAATATTAGGTGCTGTACAAACAAAACAGATATAAAAACTTATGAAGAGTATACTTGTGTATCTATTAAGCTACTACAAAAAGAAAACAAGTCTGAGCTAAACCATAAACAATATTCGTTCACATAATTATATATATATGCAAGCTGAAAGTTGGAGTAGCACCAACGAAATTAATAACACCATAAAGAGGGATTAATAAATTTTTTCATTTTATTTCATTACTATCTCTCTATTTGCTAGATCAATTAATAAGCAGATGAATTTCAGGCAGAATAGAGTAGAGCACGAAATATTACTTCATTTGACAATTTCTTACTATTGATGTAGTAGTGAATTATCAATAGTGAAAAAAACCAACTATTTACACATCAGCAGAAAATGATAAATTAAAATAGTATGAGCAGTGGAAAAACTATGGAATATGTACTAGAGGTCATATAAAAATAAAAACAATTTTATACATATATATTGTACTGAGAATCCTAAGATTTTGGTGAGATAAATTCCGGATATACAGAATTACACATTAGCTGAGATAGAAATTTCAGATACAAGAACTTCATTGAAGTAGTGTTATGCATAACAAGCAAAAAGAATGTTGACTTTACCCAGGGTAAAGATTTCTCAGGTAAGAACTTATATATGTCTGGAAAGGAAGAAAATAATAAATATCTGAGTCCACAAAATAATAGCAATACATAATGTAATTATGTTCTGTGCTTGAGTGGAACACACTCAAACCCTCGATTGTCAAGACAGGATATAAATAACAAAATTATTAAAATGTTCGAACCTCAAGAGATTCAATTTACAGGTTAAACTGAACTAGGAAATAGAAATTAAAAAGTTCTGTGGTAACGCCTCCATTTCTTTCGAGAATAACCGGTGAATACCGACCTGGTATAGGAGAAAAACAAGCATTAACTCATAACGTCACCGGAAATAGCTCGACAAATAACTTTAATGAAGTTCCAATAATGTTAGTTACCTGTGTACAAAACGGCGACAAAATGAGTTAAAGACTATCGTGAGGTGGTGGGTAAGCAAACTGATATATTTAAACGATAGAAAACCAACAATTAATGAAAAAATTTAGTGGAAAATGGGCGTTTACATATTCGTCCTCACCTAAGAGAGAGAGAGATAACTTGAGTGAAATGAAATCCTAACAAAGTTCCAATCGAGAAAAAAATCAATAACCCTGTGTGTAAACTCAAATAGCAAATTCGAGAATAATAAACACCATAGTCGGGCAGATTGATACCTAAACAAATCGAGGAAGGACGCAATTCAAACGCAGATACGAAGGAAGCCCTTCATCCTTCCAGGGAAGGTTTGGTCGTGTTGAATGAGTGCTGAGGACAAAACACACTATAACCTCAGGACCTCGGATTTATGGAAAAAGTTATATATATATATATATATATAAACACTTAGACATCGTATACCTACGGTATGAGACACAAACGAAAGTTAGAATGAAACGAATTAGTAGAGCCGAGAGCTCTGTAGCATACAAGAAGAAATCGGAATGTATGCAGACTAGTAAAACTAGTGGCATTGGGGAGAAACTTCCCATGCCAATACGACGTCAATCAAATTTCACACCAATCGTATCACACCAGATAGGGATATTAATCCTGGTCTGAGATGAAAAGTATAAATAATTCATAACACATGAATAAAACAATTTATGAAAACAAATATAATGAAGTCATGGGTGCCTGTAAACCATAACCATAGGCGTTTTTGGATTTCTATAAATCCTTCCGAATACAAACTACAAATCCTCTTGAAATAAATAAATAAACAATGGGCTCATTATACTGTGCCATAGAAATCCAAACGTATTGACTTACATAACATTGGCGAAACGGGAAAAAAAAAAACCAATACGAGCCACAGTGCTTAGTATCTTGACACAGAAAAACTCAATGACTATATTAAACAAGTTACGCAACTAATATCATACCTTGGGTAACGAAGGAGAAGGCGTCGATGGGCACAAAGCTTTCGCCATAGTGTAGAGGCGGCACCTAGACGTCATCGGAGACGGAGGCCAAAAGAAAAGCGCGCTGAGAATAGAGAGCAAAGAAATAAACCCGAATGGAGATGGTGTGTTTTATACAAATTGGAGCCATAAACCCTAAATGCATCTAACCATCCAAGTGGCGACCATCAGTCGGTCCACACATGGATAGAGAAGCGACTGAATGATGTGACCCAGGCCATTTCACGTTAAACGTCTAATGTACAAAGTTTATTACCTAATGTACCAATACAGATAGGAGAAATTAAACAAGCTCGGTGATTCACCAATAACCCAAAATAAAATACCATATATTTGTATTTGGAGATCCGAGAGGGATAGAACGTAAATGCTCAGGTACATGGCTCGAATTGCAACGAGAATGAAACTTAATACAAGACAGACAAAGTACTTACTCTTAATAAATTGACATGAGACACCGAACAATATACACCTGAACGTCACGTACATCACGTAAGAACAGAGCCTACGTCGCATTTATAGTTGGGATGAAAAATCGAACCCATCATAAGGGTATTACAATAGCCACATCGGAAAATATGGGTTGAAAATCCCATAGTATATAATGGAACGTGACCATAGCCACGATGTATAAACATGAATGCCAACAAAGTTTATAAGTTCCTATGAGTAGGAATGTATAAACCATGGAAATGCTATAATATATATCATAATCGAACTTGGGGTTTAAATGGAACCAAAAAACCCATAGAGAACAAGATTTTAATGATCTTAATAAAATGATAAATGAAAAATTTTAAAAGAAGAAAGTCCAGAGAGATAGCAAGTCTAAAGCGAACACCATTGGCAGTAGGTACCATTATGGATACAAATATAATTTCTATTGAGACAAATTAAATTGTATTGATATAGCCAACATGAAGGGTGAACTGTCTGAATGTATGTGCTAGTTCTAGCAACAGGAATGAATGCATTAGTAAACTTTAAAATATATATATATATATATATATATGTATATATTGGTGGTGGAAAGTGAGGTTCTTTACAAAGAAAGGGGTACTCAAACTGGCCAAATGTGGATGCTACAGGATTTTCTTCTTCCTCTGTCATGCTTCAATATCCCATAACTATGAACATAATGTTGAAACATAACTATGAAATAGATATAAATGCAGAGAACATAGAGAAACACAACTTGACTAGTTTACAGAGAGT